>CAJQUW010008776.1:7500-361696 GCA_907163375.1 Prostheceraeus crozeri
GAAACCAGCGCATCCGTCCCTTCATCAATTGAATCTTGAATTCTGCTGAGACATTTAATATTATCCGATCGAAAATGAAGAGAGGAATATCCGATGGTGCTTGCGGCTTTGAGAGAACATAGAAAACGAAAATAAACGTGAGTACAACCCTGATGAATTCCTAATCAAGCCCTAATCCCCTGCATCGCCAATATCCCTAATCAAAAGAATTGAAACATGGATAGTCCCAAGATTATTTTTACAAAAATAGCTAATACGTAGCGAAAATTTAATAAAAAATGTCAATTTCTAGGTCTTCGTAACTGTAACTTCTTCATGTTGAATTTAAGTAAAAGCTTCAGTAATAAAATAATGAACGAAATATAAGCTATCAGTTGTAAAGCATTATGATATATTTTAGAAATACATAATTGAAATTAAGGCCTAAACATTATAAGAAAAGAAACTATACTAAATTAAAATGTATTCATTTATCTGGTCAATTAATTACTTCAAACCTGCAGCTAAGTGAATCACTGGGCTCGGCCCTACCCTTCCCCCTAGTCGATTTTCTAAAATGAATCAGAAGCAGTGACCAAAATTGATTATTTTATTTATTTTTCCAGATCGAAAATGTTCAGTATTGTCTGCAGAGAAAGTTCTCTCGTCCATTAAAATCCATCATGGTGGAAAACGACGGACAGGAAAATGACGTACTTCACTACAACGATGACCATTCATACACTCCAATAATCTCCAACCTCTTTGATCGGTGTGAATCAATGTGATGTTTCTTTTGACTTGATACGGGATTTTTCACTCGACAATCCAGTTGGAACTTCAGATTTATTTGCGGATGTTCCGATTGACATTACTGCGACGGGTTATTCAGTGGCGATTTCTGATTTGCATGAGTTTACAATTGATTCTAATGCCCACATAGTACTCGATGATCTACTCAATGGCACAAACGATCCACTTGATGCCACAAACGAACCACTCAGTGCCGCAAACGATCCACTCGATGTCGCAAACGATTCACTCGATCCCACAAGCGATCCACTCGATGTCACAGATGATCCACTCGATGTCACAAACGATCCACTCGGTGCCAAAAACGATCCACTCAATGTCGCAGACGATTTACTTGATGGCATAAGAGATCCGCAAGTCGTAAATACTACTGAAACTCGTAATAACGATACCATAGAGACATCCTTCGAAATTGACGGTGTTCCTGTCGAACAATTGAATTCAAATTCTTTACCTATTCCAAGCCGGAAAGTGAATAAGCGCATGATGAATAAGAAGTTGAAAGATAATGGTAAATCATATCAAGATCGGCAAGGCAGAAAACGATTGGAACGCAATTTATTGCCAAGATGCAATCACACAGAGAATGAGAAACGTTTTTATTGCCACCAATTTACTGATGAGTTGCGATCATGTATTTTCAACAGTTTTTATGAAAAGAATCTTCAAGAGAAGCGCAATTTCATTGCAAGACATGTCATAATCGTTAATTCAAAAGATCGCCCGGATGAAATCAATAAGAAGAAGGGGTTGTCCCTAAGATACCATCTTACTATGACTGATCTGAAAATATCTGTTTGCAAGTCAATATTCTTATCAACGATAGGACCAACTTACTTGTGACCAACAAGTGAGAACCGTGATAAAGAAGACTGACAGCAAAGGATTTGTTAACAAAGATGCTAGAGGCGGTGCTCGAAAGGAAATCATTCAGAAAAGTATCAGAAATTCAATAAAGGAGCACATCAACTTATACCCGAGAGTAGAGAGCCACTATACCAGAAAAGATTCGACTTGCCACTATTTGAATCCAACACTTACTGTATTGAAAATGTATGAAATGTACCAGGAATGGGCTAGATCTTACCGTGGCATCTTTGTCGACCTGCAGAAATGTATTCAATAGCTTGAATATCAAGTTCTTCAAGCCAAAGAAAGATCTATGTGACTTATGTGCAACAGCAAACCCGGCTTTTTCAAATGAAGAAACAGAGATGGAAAGGGAGAACAGAAACACATTGCAATCAAGGTGGGAGGAACATATTTCGGAGAAGAACATCGTGAGGGAGCAGAAAAAAGACGATAAAGAATGCGCCAAGGTAAATGGAGGGATGGCTGCTGCTGTATTTGACCTGATGCAGGAAGTCTATTTGCCCATTTCAAGCAATTCGTCTATTTTCTATAAAAGGAGATTATCTTGCTATTGTTTTACGATATTCGATTTGGGCTCAGGTCAAGGATATTCATTTTGTTGGAATGAAGCAGAAGCTCACAGAGGTGCAAACGAAATATCTTCGTGTGTATTTCACTACCTGAGAGACATCGATATATCTTCTTTGGATACTAAGAAGATCGCTCTATATGCTGATGGATGCGCTGGGCAGAATAAAAATAGCATACTCCCTGCCATGATACACCATTTCCTGGCATCCTCCAAAACGATCGAATGCGTCACATTGACTTATTTTGTAGCAGGACATGGGGAATCTGAAGGAGATGCCATGCATTCAACGATAGAGGGTGGAATAAAGCGGGCAGGCAATGTATTCGTTCCTCAGGAACTCACTACAATTACCAAAATGTCATGTCGGAAAAAGCCATATAGGACCTTCACGTTGGCAAACAATGAGTTTTTTTTGCTCGATTTCAAAAGTTACCGGAACGATATTGGTCTTCTACGCAATAGGACTCTTCGAACGAGCTTGAACCATTTAGACTGGACGAAAATAAGAAAGGTTAAATTAGAAAAAGGCCATGATCAATTTTTTTTGAAATTCAGCCACCATTATGATGAAAGGGACATTTTGGACATAAACACAAAACGAAATAGAAATCTTAATGAGCCCAAGCCACTATCAAAAGATCCTGTCAAGCTGTCCAAAGCTAAATATGACGATTTGTTGTCTTTGTGTCGTGGGACGACCCCAGTTATTCCGCCCGGACGTGCCGAATTCTGCCGCAGTCTTCCTCATTCTTGATGCCCACATTCCTTATTTTTGATACAATTACAATGTACAAATTATTGCAAATCAATTACACATTAAATGTCGTACTGCAATTATCGTTGTTGAAATATTATACTGCTCATTGTCTTCTAAATTCATGTTTTTGATTGAATCAATTATTGATATTTGGAATGCAGGTACTTTAATGATGCATCGATTATGCCTACATGTTTTAATGATATTTGAATATGATTATAGCTAAATACGATGATTGCAATCAAATTTGGCATCGACCTATTCAGTTCGTTGGATACTAAGCGAACGAGTGCATTATTATAATCGTTTACTTAACATTGCAATACCGTGCTCATTAGGCCCTAAAACGTTTTGAAATAATCTTAATATAAAAATACACAGGCTATACAAGCCTTGTATAACGATGAAATTGTAAAAGACATCATGTTTATGATTTTAGGCCTATGTTTATGTTAGGCTATAAACTTTACGTTTATGATTTTTTAAACTAGCTAGAAGTAGAAGTATAGTACGTAATTATTACGTACTCACTAAAATCAATGTTCAAATAGCAGTCTTAATTTAAAAAGTAAAACTAGCGTAAGATGTGTTCAGCTTATACCAATAATACAGATCTACTTCAAATAGCCAATAATGTAGCCTACAATGCCGTGCCTCCAGCGTACCATCATATTGATCATTTTAGACAATCTTTGTTGCTCGTATAAGCCCGTATCTTAGCCTACTCATGTAATGACTATAAGGTATAATACACAATTTACATGTATATCTATACATGAAGAGTCTTGAAGAGCAGTAATTATAGGCCCTATAATTTGTTTCAGAGACAACGGCTAAAAATCTTAGGACCTAAGATATCCTCAGGCCTAGCCTATGGCTATTCTTTTAGGTCGTGTAGGCTAATTCAATTGATAGGTCCAGGCCAATCCCTCTGGCCAATCTTGTTGAAAACACCCTGCGCTTCCATTTACATAATCACGTAAACGTTGGAAAATTACAGCAGTTAAAAATTGCAATAACTTCTCAAAACTTAGGCTACATCATGTCCTTTATATACCTATAAGCTAAGCCTACTGTATGCAATAACCAGCCCCCTTTTATGGTCGGGTTTGTTGTTATCTTAGCTTTTCTGATTATCAGAACGTCTAAGAACTTCAGAATTATACAGCGGGTTTCCCTTTTCATTATTGGTTTAACTTAATTATGATTTATTATTCCACGTATTTTTAACTGTAATGCGGAAATTAGTTATTCCAAACTCACGTATCATAATAAAACCTTTTAATGACTATACAAAACATCAAATTGATAAATTACGCCTATATATGTATAGCTAACTGTCATAAATTGCGCATGTCAAATAAGAAGTCATATAAATAAAAGGTTTGCCTGTGCGTCGAAATTTTCTATATTGAAAACCTATTTATGTAATTTTCCACGATTGTCGAAAATTGAGATACGTGAGTTTGGAATGTAGCCGACGAATGTGAGACAGGCAGATTTTTACACAATTGGATAAATTTATTCGGATTTAACTGACCATGATAGCAATGCAGAAGGAATAATACACATTGGGGATTTCATTAATGCTGAGTTTCTACTCTACCTAATATACTCACTCTATGCTGCGTAGTCTTTAGTTGCATTCCACTAACAAATGCGTCCTATCTATATATGCAGTTGTAATTTTTGTACTATTCCTAGGCCATCATTTGATATTTTTTGAAAAAAGTGGCAACATGAGCATGTCGGAAAGAAAATGAAATCAAAAGCGCATTGATAGAGAAATAGTTGAAAACAGCCTGTCAAAATCCCGTGGGGGAATTAGCAATTTACAGTGTTATTGTCAAGAACATCACGATCAATGTGCAATACACGGAGATTGTGAAGAACAAAAATTACGTCACGAGCAGGACTCGAACCTGCGCGGGGAAACCCCATTGGATTTCAAGTCCAACGCCTTAACCACTCGGCCATCGTGACTTACTACAGACATCTGATTACACAGGCAATTGAAAACGAAGGCACGCTCCATAATAAGCATCAGTTTCACGTCATTCATTGTTGGCATTGCCAGAAAGAAAACTTGAGTGTGTGCTACATGAATGAAAGAATTGAAGCGATATGATGTCATTTTATTCATTCATGCGCGTGACGTTTTTATTAAATGAACACCAATTGTAGCAGATAATTCATACATGATTTAGCTCGAAAGCACACATGAATAACCAGCAGGTGTTGTTAGAAATTGTGTAATTATGACGGACCTTTTTACAGCTCAGTTTCATGCGCTTACCGCCTTGTTATTCAAAAACCAATTTACAGCTTGTTCAGTTCATTTATGTTGAAATCCTGCACCATTTCCTGCTATTAAAATCATATACAAATCCATTGAATTTGCGTCTGTAGGCTACTCAAAATAGAGTTCTACCAGAAATAATTGATGACACACTACAGAGAATATCCAGCAATCAGGCACCGTTTAAATGATGTTTAACTAATGATATGTGCTGAAATTGTACAAGAATTGAGATCGTTTTAACGCCAGGATTACTGCGCACAAAATGATGGAAATTTCTTCCCTTGCTGCAATTATTAATTCAATGCAATATGACTGAAAATTATAAATAAACAATTACTTTAGTTCAGGCTTCAAGTCGAGACAAATGATCAGAACGTGCCCAGGAATCATTGCAACTTCTTTTCTGAAAATACATTTTTAACAAATCTGTTTCCATCATTGTTCACCATAAACATTGATCTTCTATTTAAGGATGCGCATTTCTGCAGATTGTGTGATGGATCACTTTAGCCAACATTAGTATTTTTTAATGCCGTTAAAAACTTGATTTTTATTTGTTTTTTGTAATTTTTATTTTTTTACTTTATATCGTTATTGCGGCAGCCTTTGATGTGAGAAATAGAGCAACTGCAATGTCGATAACATGTATTTTGCAAGTTGACACTGTATATTTGCATCACACTAAACGCTTACTTAGGCCACATCTGTCGACATGTACTATATTTCTATATAGTACATGTACATGTAGTATTTAAGCACTCGCATTAGCCTCTCTGATGGAAAGTCAGTATAAAGTCATGGTGGTCTCCGCGGCACAGTGGTCTGAGCTAGGGTGTAAAAACACCCTTTCTATAAAAACATTTTTGAAAACATGCTGATAGCTTAATATGAATACTCATGCTTGAGCCACTTTTTGAAAGCAATGTTTTGAATTTGAAGCAGTGTGCAAAGCACGTTATTGCTCCAATTTTGTTTCAAAACATGATTTTAAACAAAGCAATTTGTTTAAACTCTAGTCAATATATATTAAAGTCATTGCCCAAATTCCCAGTGAATGATTGATATCACAACATGGGTAATGTGCAAGGAAATTAGATAAGTCAATGGTTAGTTCAATAGCTATGTAGCCATACAGCGTGCTGATTTGTAGGGGTAATGAAGAAACACATGATTCGTTTTGAAGAAAACTGCATCATCTGACAACCATTATTGTTTTCACACTATCTGCTTGGGCAATGGGTTGGATGCTTGAAACTAGTTTGATGAAAATTTACCTTGAATGTGATCTTGAAAATGTTGAAGAAAATTTGTTAATTAGAACACGAAGAGTTTCAAATGCTTTTTGAAATCTATAGATCACCGAAATATTGCTTTTAAATTCCTTAGCCATAGAAGGGTTCATTGCCTTTACACTTCAATAAGTAAGCAATCATTCAGAATCATGTTTCCCTAAATCAATGTGCATATTCTTCTAAAATTTCCAGGAAATGGAAAGCACTTCAGCAGAAACGGCAACATCTTTAGCTTAATTATGACTCGAATCATTCAATTTCGTTAATAAATATCGAATTTTAAAATTGTTTTGAGCTGCCCATTCTCTCCTATTGCTGATCACATATAGGACTAACGTTATCTTAAGATCGAACACAATGATCGTGGGAAGGCGGAAGTAGGCTTCCGAGCACAAAGACTCCTGGCGCCATTAGGATGAGATCCATACTTTAAACGTCACTTACTGAACACTCTAAGAACCGTGTTGCCTAAACGGAGGAGTATCAAGTGCTGTTCACTTAGGAGAGGAGGATCTGAACACTGAAATCTTCCTCGTTGAATGTCAATGAGTGATGGATTTGGCTACAGTGGGAAATTTCGGAATCGGGGAGTTCCACGTTTAATAATGACAGATAGCATCGCCAACACAACAATGTGCGAACCATGAAGAAACGGAGCCATATGTCTGAGAGCGAAGCATGATAAAAGTGCTTACCGCTATCAAGGAGGCACGAACTTTTCCAACAAAGATTTCTAGTAAGAGACACTTCTATGCCAAAAGGCACCGCTGTCTTTGGGCCATCTGTCGGGACTCAGGCTTACGTGATCTTTAGTTAATGATGACATGTGCATCCAGGATGGCAGCATAAAATCGGATTTCCAGAGCCGTTCATCCCTTCTGAAAATTCTGCACATCTGACCCAACCTTTGTCCGTCCAAGATCAGAAATATAGAAGCCGAACCGCAAAATTGTCAATGGCGGTATTACAGCTTTCATCCATGCTCATACCTTAGATGTCGCCGTTTGACGATGGTACGGGAAGGAGGGAAGGATAATGATTGAGACGAGACTAGAAGAAAAAGGAGATTGAACGCGTGATGGACCCGTGATTCAAATATATGCGCCATTTCAAAGCTATGCCCCCAATCCTCCGACAAAGTGAGAGCAAAACAGGTGCGCTGAGGTTGAACCTAAACCAGATACACATTCTCTACAGATACGAGAGAGGAGGAGAGTAGGTCACGGTTGGAAACAAAAGAAACATAGATGATGAGAAAACGTTTCGAGGTACTGAAATCTCAGTGATGACAAGTGTAGAGAAACGACTCTGAATGTCATTGTTGTTGACATATTGCCAATGCACGGCAGGAATCATTCAAATCTAGGATAACATCTGAAGAAAGATTGTCCATGACAGAGTTGTTACAGTTTGAACTACACCTTTCTCCCTTGTCCTGCCTGCCTCGCATATAAGTACACTTTTGAGTGTCACATTGAGCTTTTTCAGTTTATGAGAATGAAACATAATCTCGAAGCACAGGCAGCTATCGATCAGTTAATTTCAAAACTGCTTTGAGTCAAGTCATATTACAGTGCATTTCTGCAAGTCCATTATTTATGTGTACCGGATAAAATAGATTGTACACAAGGATCGAAGTGAGGAATTCTTTTTGCCGGTATGCATAGAAAATCACATTTTCTGTTTGATTTGTGTCGTAGTGAATGTAATACGTTGCTTGCATTTATTCTGATCGATAAAACTACGTGATTCGCATTTTTAACAAAGATTTTTGTGTTTTAATTAACATTTACAGTAAGCCTCTTGATACGACCAACTCGACATCGTCCAAAGGAGGCTAATCAGCCCATGTATCTTAAAGCAAGAATTAAACAGCAAAATTGTCTAACACCAGTACTTCAAGAAATTAGCTTCAGGTTAATAGATCTGAAGATTTCATTACGCTGTTCCTTGCGAATGATTGTGAATAGCTCTATTTACTGTATTAATCTGCGATTTTTTACAAAGATATTTCTAGGAATCATTTCAGTTCGAAATTTGTGTTTGCAAAACGATGTGTTGAATGGAGGACGGAGGTGCACAATGGAATTCCTTGTGGTTGTGGATGGATGAGGCAAGTTTCACCCTCCATCGAGCCCTGAATATAGCCTACATGTCTTCAATCTCTTGCTGCATTTTCTACAAAATGTCTTTTGTGCCAAACACCAATACAGCAGACCATTTCGGAGAATCTGTGATATGTTGACAATCGAAATGGTATGTGGTTGGGATATTGTACTGACTTTTTGAAAATCTCTCAATGACCGTTCGACATTTATGTAATCGTTTTTCTTTATAACTTTAACTCCCTACCACTAATAATCGCCACTCCATTTTTATGCATTGAAAAAAAGGAGTCGCATAGATATTTATGATGCTGATCATGGATATCTTTGGTTTCCATTTTCACAATTTGCAGTCTTTACATCTTCCACTGTCTTCGGATGTTCTAGTTTCCTGGCGGTTTAAGTTTCTAGTGCTGTAGCATTTCCTACAAGTCACTTTTCGAGTCTCATTTCATGTTGACCGGCAGACACACTGATTTTCTGCCTGCAGCAGAATATAGCATAATTCTTGTTAAACGGCAAGGAAAACAGAAATCGGTTGATGCAGCAGAATTCGGTAGAATTTTTCTTTTATCGTTTAATTCATCCTTTATTGATTGAATAGATGGAAAAAGCGGCAAGGCCGAGTAGTTAAGGATATAAGGATGAGCCGAGAGAATGATGTAGGTTGCATGGATGAATGTAGGAAATGTGTGAGACAAACTCAATGCTCACATGACTTGATTGGTCTGCTACAGCTGTGGCTGTATAGCTGACAGAGTTTTACTACTCGATGAAGAAACATTTTGCAGTCAAATTCATCCAGACAGTGGTTCGTCGTGCAGCCATTTCAGTCAATAATTGCCATTAATCGAGTCTCCGAGTGACAAGTCGACGAAAAGTTGATCTTTTGTTGTAGATGTTTTTTGCTTTACTGTTTGCTGCGTTTAGAACCAAATTCATCAGACACATGAATTTTTGAGCACTAAGTCTTGTTTTAGTATAATTGCTTTGAAATATCAAACATAATCTAAGCATTTTTGTCTCAATATAAAATGCAAATGTTATACATGTAGATACACTCACAGTGAGCGTGTGCATTTATTCAAGGCCTAACAGTTAACTTTTGCAAGGTAATGTTGGTTTTTAGCTGTAACGCAAGTCTGTGGATCAATGTCGCTAGGAAGCATGCGTAGATATTTTTCAATATTCAAACACATCAAGAAGCTCACTCAGTTCAGATAACCTACTACATAAAATTGATATATTGAAGAAGCGTAGTGGCAGAAAAAACACAATTTTTGATGATGGCAGGCAAAATTCGTGTTTTATGTCAGTAGAATATCAGTGTGATTCAAAAGAGCGGGGGTGTCTTCTTAGGTTTATTGGCTAAACGAATTACTAAAAACAATATGTACAGGCCCAACGTTTCGCGTGTTCACGCTTCCTCAGGGGCAAAACAGATAAGACTTAAGGCTAAATACGTCAGTACAGCACAGGAGAGCGCTCTATCTTAGAGCGTTGTCCTTTTATACGTTCTGGTGCGGGGTGTGAGAATCAGACAACAGAAATCGATCAATTCGTGTTTACGGTTTATCGTAGGCTTCAGGCATTTAATAATATCAGTGTGTATGGTGACAGGGAGGTGTGGATCAGAGATCAGAGTCCTGCTCGGTGTATTGAAGTGGTGGTGCTATATATCAGCTAACTTAGATATCAACGCATCTTCTGAAATAAAAGTATGCTTGATAAAATTGATATTTTTGCATCAGTTAATGTAATAATTAGAAGTCCGGAAGAAGCTATCCAATTAATTGCATCATTCAGTCTATTGGTAGGTAGCAACCACAAAATTTGCTGGACAATTGTCAATTTCGCACTTTTAACCCCTTACGTGCTCATTTTGGACGCACTTGAGTGACACTTGAGAATAACAAACAGGATCCAAAACATGATAAACTTTGAGCCCGCAGTGGGGCCCAAAATCTTTCCGTTGGAAAAATACGCCTAACTTATTTATGATCTTCTACCACACAGCTGCTTCAAGGCGCGTACATGATGCACACAACCAGCTGCCGTTTCTTCCCTATATCTCACAAAGACTATATCTATGGCGTTTATATTGAATAAGACTCGGTCTGTTGATGAGACTATATAAGTTTACATGCGTTGCCATGACATTCTTCCATACATCAACTATCACACATTTTGCATAATTGTGTTTGTGTCATGCAGGCCAGCTTTATCGGCGGTCTCCAAATATTTGAGGTCGGTCGGCTTTAGAAGATAAACGAGGCTTCGTTTAGGTTTTTGTTTTTGAAGAAACGCAGAGTAATTTAACTTAAAGCTAATTTTGATGTACGTGCACGCTCAAGTCTTTGTTGTTTTGCGTTACTTTGTGATGCATGTATGGCATAAAAAGTTGTGTAGGTCTACATGTACATGTGCAGTGAATTGCATTAGTGATCATGCAACACAGCGAATGTGGGTGATGAACATGCACCGCGAAAAGACACTAGATATACTAAATATGCGCGTGTAAAAATAGTCTGCAGAAATCGTTTTCGAGAAAACACAGCAAATTGTAGATTCATTATGTTGACAGCTTTATCCTAGCCTTCTCAAACTGATACACATGTAACTTATACATGAACGTTATGTTTGATAAGCTTAATAAAATGTGCTTAGTATTTTGAATTCCAAGGATTGTTTCTCTTGTGCGCTGATTATTTTATAAATTGTATATTGTATATTGCGTCGACAAAGCCCAACCCCCAGTTGATCCGATACAGCATGCACATCATGTTCGATGACATTTCAATTTATCGCATCAACATGAGATAGTCGCTAGTGAGTTTTGAAAATACATATGCATTCAAATTTTCTACACATGCAGAATCAAAGTTCTTCATTTCACTGAGCACGGTTGAATGCATTGGCATTCATGATATCCAGAAAAATGGGTAGTTTGAAAGTTTTAGAAGTACAACTTGATTTTTTAAGTTCTTAAAAAGTTCTGATGAATCTACATATATAATGGCAATGCTGAGCACACTAGACATAGCAATATCTCTACTTGGAAATAGACTTGAAATAGTTCAAATTGGATCATAATATCTATAGAGCAAGCGCAATGCAACAGGCGTCTTTGAAATGAAGAAAAGAAAAGTTTCAGAGGCTTTTTACCAATATTTTTATGGATTATCTGTAATCTAAAGAATATTTCTCAGAGATTCACCATGAATTTAGAACGCTAGATGACACTGAAGCTTAAAGTAAAATATTGCTCACAATATAATCACTTTTGATAATGATTGACTTATATCAGCTTCTTAGTTAACAAAGGAGGTTTTCTCAGTTGAGATGTTAATTAATGGAAATGCGGAGTGGAAGAGTACAAGGTACTCATAATAAGACCCGTATGTAATATCGACACATACAAATCGTCCAAGCATAAACCTTGTTCATTTGCTGAAGGCTCATTGCTTAAATTGCATGCGGGCCCGTATAGGCAACTGTTTATTTAGAATTAAAATGAAACATTTATTGCTTCTGTTTATTTACTTATTTGAAAGTTTAAAGGTATTTGTGTACTAGAAGCGTTTCAGACTTACACTCTTCGACAGGGGCTATTTTTATGGAAATAAATGAAGTCAAAAATCCAAATGAGTCTTCAGAAGTTGAAATGATCGTCAGATACCTTAGACTAGGCCAACCTTCACAAATGAATTTCAGCCTATGTTATCAACTCCTTTCTTGGCAGCTTGACTGACTTTCTCTCTCCCCTGCTCCCATTTTCTTAAGAAAAAAGCAGCATTGCAATATTGCTCACATAACTTAATACAGCCCACATTCAGTGAGGGTTCCACAACTTCCATTGATTTTCCAAATATTTAAAAATTATTTGTCTATATATATATATCACTTTTCATCATGACATGACTAAATTTTAGACTATTCAATTTTCAAAGATTTCCGGTTTCATAGGTTCCTGTGAAACATCTGGCAACAGTCAGATATCAGCTTAGACATACATGCACATGGCACAAATGCACATGCAACTGAAAGAGTTTCAGATCGCTACAAACTTACCATCAAGAGCTATCGTAGATCCGTGAAATGTGTGTTCCTCTTCTTGTCAGACAAGATTAAAGAAAAAAAACATGTCAATCCGATAGGACGCAGATTGAAGTTTATGGCTAAAATGAAATGTTCTGTATTTTCTCTTATTAAGTAAAAAGTGCCATGTCAAGGTTAGATCCATAATTTTGGAATGGAATTTCACCATTTCATGAACTTATATGTTCATGTACCTCTATCTACGAGGCTAAACAACATCAGACTTGGTAAGCCTCTCTATCTCGGCAAATGCAAGCATCCTGGCCAATTTTAGCCACATTTAGCCACATTCCCGCGCATATCTCCGATTAGAAGCATGATAAAAAACGGTACATACATATGACAGGGTTTGACCTGACATGCAAAGATTTGTGGCTCTAGACTTAGAACCTTCCACTTAATAGGAGGAAGCAGAGAAACTTCATTTAAAACCGAAAGCTTCAATCTGTGTCCCATTGGATTAAAATGGTTTTTCTTTGACTTCCTTCAAGAGGAAGCAAGTAAAATTCGGCAGACAAGCAGATTCGAAGTAGTCATAGGATGTACTGCAGTCTAGATCTATTTGTGAAAGTCTCATTTTCGTCTTATTCTCGTTCTATCTACCACATCATTAGTTCTGACGATAATTTGAATATCTTCTATGAACAGCAGGAAAATTTTACAAAATCAGCGTGTCTTCGCATTTATATCACTCTAGGAGTAGTCAGCGCTAAGCCAAAAAAGATCGAGGTAAAATCATAAAAATATGCATGTGGATATTATCAACAGAATATCCACTTCTTCTTAATCAATTTTAGTTGATTATTTTAATCAACTAGCGAATCAACGAGCAATAAGCGCTTTTAGATTTGGTGAAATGATGCACGGGCCTAAAAGAAAGAATCAAATATTTGAAAGTTTAGCTCTAAATGCTGGTTCACCTTGCAGTCGATTTTGCAACTACACACAAAGTCAATGGTGTGATCTAAGGAAAGACATATTAAAAAATGCATCAACTCAATGCAACTATTTCTGATAACCTGCCATGTAGATAATTCACAAGGAAGAGAAATTTCTACTTCACATAAATTTTTGATATCATGCTTCGCGTGTAGTCCATTATCTTTCACTGTAAATGAAGCCATTGTTTTTATCCGTTTGCCTGGAATGAGCACCAAACTGACTGGTCTGTGTTGAATTGCATGCATCATTGCATGATAAGGCGAGGAAATTTCTTTGGTTTTCACATCAATTTCAGTTCCAAATCATTGGCTTCATGGACATTCTTGTTCTTCGCTTGGTTGACTTGACTGACGAAGATACATTTCATTTCTGAAACCCTCATACAAACATTATTCGTAGTTAATGCGCGGTTTGCCGGAAGACGCGAACCGTGAAGTGTTGTCTCTGACTAAGATTTGATCTTCGACAGCTATAAATTATATCGATAAGTCACCTGCGATGAATATCAGCAATTTCATTATCCTATATCTCATCAGATATTTAATCTGATTCAAAAACTTTTATATCGAAAAAATGCTTGCTAAAGGGGCTGATAGTAGACGGGTGTGCTTGTTACCAAGATGAGGGTGGATGAGACTGCATCTGTATATGACCTGCATGTTACGGTTCAGTCATTGGACTTGTATATTATAATTACTCGCAGACGACAGTGTAATTGTAGGCTTTAACAGAGAATGAAGTGCTGCGGTACAAAACTACCATGCAACAGCTGTAATTAATGTTTTGGAGTAACTATTATCTTCATCTTGGCTTGTACAGTGTTGAGAAGAAATTGAATAATTTGAACTTATTTAGAGAACATTTTACATTACAATATTCAAATGTCATTCATCAAATTAACAGCATGCTAACATAAGTGACAGCAGTCATTCAAGTATTTCCTTCTTAAAGTTGCTTTCTGTCTTGCAGACTTATAATAACAGCTTAATGGCAGTTATTCTGTTCTTCGCAACTGAAGCTTGGTGATTATTACAATGCATTCTGTCCTCTACAGAAAAAGTCATCATGTCTTTAACTGACTGCATTTTATCCACGAAGGAGAATATTTATGTGCCTTCTTATTTGAATACTGATTGACAGTACGTTGAATTTTGCTACAACTTCTTCTTCATAGTATTACTTTTTTTTACCGTACAATGGTGTTTTTGTCTATAGGAATATAATGTGGCCATTTTTTATCGTTTGATAACAAAGCAGGCTCATGGTTCCGCAGATTTCACTAATTCAACTTAAGACTTTTGCTAATATTTATATTTTGGTAGTAAATTATTTATTATTTGTAACCACAGTTATAATGTGGTGCATTAAGATCATAATTGCAGTTAATTAAATTTTCTTATCATGTGATAATCTGACATCGACATTTAGGAGCTCATTAAACACATAATATGACACACACTCATGAATTTGAAAGTTTGAATATCGTCGTAAAGAAGTAAACAGTGGAAGTTTGTTTTTCCTTTCCTGCATAAGTTTTCGTGGCAACCCTATTACTTACATATCATGCCAATTAATTTAATAGTTTAGATAAATAAAATGAATTGAATAAAGTATAAAATGATTAGCTATTTTTGTAGTACATCATACATGATATTCATAATTGACTTTCAAACAGATGATAATTTAGTATTGATAATAATAACATTTCATGAATCAAATTTCATTGCATATTCAAATAAAAAAATTGGTGGCAGACTGCATTATAATACTCTTTATTTAATCATACTCAGAGCTAACATTTCTAAAAGTGCGAACGATCTTTGGGCAGATTTCTACTGCCAAAAAGAAGGAATGTCACAAGGTAAATGCTCTCAAATATCAGTTAAGGCAATGCCGACGACCCGATGAAAATCATAAATTCAGATAGCATTTTATTGATATCTGCAAACGTTTGTTAAAGTGTATCCTATTGTGGACTTGAGCAACTCAGATTCTGATAAGTGATAGCTCGCTGTCTGAGCTGTAGATACTTAGAATCTAAAATGAATCCCTTCACCAGAGGTTCAGGTGAAGATTCCTTGTCTGAGCAACTGCCTCACTCAATTAGGGTACTCTATAGGCCTGCCACAGATAGCAGTTTATAAGCTAGAAATGGTTGTGATTATGTTATTATTCAAATTAAAGAATAGTTTCGAATGTGGTCATGTTTTTGTGTACGAGCATGCGAGTAACAGTAATAAAAGTATTCTAGTACGGAGCGAAGACTTTATCGAACATTAATAGTTTAACGAACCTAGAGCGTCCGAGATGAAAGTGATCTGCGTAGTATCTGACGTAATAAACGATAGGTACCTGCCCGATAACAACGATTTTACTTCAATACTTTGATGATGTTGTATGCAAGAGCACAGTGTAAAAACCAGAAATCAAGTGCAATTTCAAATGAAAACACAACTCGACTCACCAAAACAAATAGAATAAGTAAATATTAAGTTGCATCCACAGTTGCAAAATGGGAGCAGACCTGAATAGCCGCCATTTCATCCTATATCAGTAATCATCAGCAGGCCTAGCTCATATCCCTAAACATCGACACAACCCCCTATTTGAAGTTGCGGTCATGTCCGCCATGAAATTTCACTAACTTGCTAATTGCAAATCTCGTCTCACAAACAGTACACTGTATTATTATAAAGGTGTGACCGATCAAGAAGCTAATCATCCGTTTCATATTAGGCATAGACATATCAACTGCAGAATGACATGATCATTCGCAGCATGGACGCTTCGAGTTCATCGCTGACATTTCAACAACAGAATTGCCGAAATAAGGTGAAGCGTTCCCGTTTCAAATGCCAATTACCAAATCAACAGCATAATGAAAACAAAATTTAACTAAAATTCACCCTAATCTATGGCGATCTGTGGCTGCAGACATGAAACAAGGAGGCAAATAACAACCAACAAGAAGGGGCTTAAATAAGTATCGTGGACAACATTAAAATGTTTATTTTCTTGATAACAATCAAGAAGTCTTGGCATGTATTCTACCATGGTTACGAGCCAATACACTTTCGTCGATGGATCTCATGACCGATACGTTTTATGTTTTTATAGGGCTTGTTGTTGATGAGAACTCCTTTAAATGTTATTGGAGAATTGATTTCAATACCATAAACGATTAGCTAATATTGAATATAGCAACTAACATCCCTCTGTATTGTAAGCTTACAGAGACGCAGATGAACAGAAAATAAGTATTATAAATCGATTCACAGATAAAAATTATGATTGATAAATTACCTTTGTGCAGCGCTTTACTCTGTTCAACCCTGAGAATGCACATTCGTCATTCAGTCATTCACTTAACAGCATCTTAGTTCAATCTTCATACGAGCGCAACTGACAAAGACGTGCTGTGTCCGTTCTGTAGGTCCTATTGCATGTATGCAACCAATATGCTAAGCGGTCGATTTCATCCTCCATTTGCCCAGTTAAAGAGCACATTTGATAGAGGGAAAGCTGGTTTTATAATCCTTTCATTGTTTCTTTTTGCATTGGAAACGATAATGCTGCAGTTGATTTGGTAAAGAGCAGCAGTTTGCGTACTCATGCCGGCAAAAATGCACTTGAAGCGGAAATGGCAAAAAACTTTTCGACTGTAGCACTTTGAAATAGCATTGTCAATCTTGAAGTAACAAAACTCATGCTTGACGGTCAAACCTATATCTAGAAATCAATTTAGAGATCTAACCATGATCTTGCCATAGAAATCCGACTTTCCGCTTGGCTTGGGTACTAGAATGGAAAATACCTGCTTGCTGATGATAATTTCAGCTGTTCGGTCTGGAACCGACCTAAATTAATGTCGCTAAATTCTTAAGAGCAATCTAATGGATGAAACGTTCCACAGTTGTAGAAGCTTGCTGCAAGACGATTATATGCTGAATGATATTTTATCAAACTGAGTTTGAATCTTGAATCTCTGAAGGCCAAACTGACAAAGTACTGATACCTACAAATTGTCAACATCGGGAAGCTAACAACGTTTAGATATCGTTGTCATAACAGCGCACATCCCGACTTTCAATGTGCATGTCCGTTCGTGTCCTCTGTTATTATGGTGTCAGATTTCTGTGGACATGGCTACATGTATATATGCAGCGCATTTTAATCATCTATAGATTTTTTGAGTCTTTTTATGCGCATCATTCGATATGAACATGTACCTGCTATTATGCCTATGAGAATGCGTTTCGTGTAAGTTCATTCAAGTACAAAATATGCTTTATGTGTTTTGCGATTGAAGGTGATGTTCAGGCGTCCAAGTATTTGCCGAACACATATTTTGACATGAGTAGATAAGTCTAATATTATTGATAATTGCAATATTGAAATATGACCGAATTCTGTTTTTGCAGTATGTGAACGACACCTAATTATGCACACAATATAAAAATTAAAATTCTTTCTCCAACATCACTTAGACAATTGGTATGATGACTGCAAATATTTATCGATACACAATTAAGCTTTATGGGGGAAATGATTTCACGTATCGCAATTCTCAATTCTTTAGAAAATTTTGTTGACACATTCTTGGCCCTTGGAGACTCTTTTATGAAGTTCATGTATTCAGTGGGAGAACTGAATAGGAAATAATGAAAAGTACAGTACATTACAGCGTCTCATGTAAACTCGATGGCCCGAAAAGAATGGCTCCACATCAAAGAGACCCGGCGATAGCCAGACAATCACTGACCTATCATTATAGCCCCTACCATCAGCAGCATCTGATCTATACGGCAAACACTCTCGCGGATTCGAACATTGAGGGTACATCAGGGCGTTACCTGCTGTCGCCATTATAATAGGCCAATTGTAATTCTCGTGGGGCTTCATACGTTTGCTTCCCGTGCTGGCGCCGCTGACGACTAACTCATATGTCTGTGCGCTGAATCTATACCTCAAAGGGCGAATTGTCTACTTCAACACCCTTTGGACGCGCTCATGGCGTCAGCGTAATTAAATATTTGTTGACTAGTTCAGTAGGGACAATGCAGCCTACCGAGAACACTACGAAATTCCCTGAAAACATGGATTTTGGATTTTCTGTTCGCCTCATCAATTGATGACGACATTTCGATAGCAGTTCTCGAGAACTCAGGCAGGAGAATGCTGTGACGCAGTTGTCTCTAAAATTATTCGATATGGCCAAATTAAGTGCACTCTTCCTTCACCACAGAAGTCTTGATGGTTAGTAGCAATGCAACTCACATCAAATTACGTGTGAAGAAAAATAAAGTATGTGGAAAAATTATTACATACATGTAGAAATAATACTGAAGAAATAATACCTGACTTCATCAGAAATTCTGAAAATGATTCATTGCTGCTTTTCATTCGAGCAAAAATATCAGGCAATATCTATGTACAAGAGCACTTGCACTTTAAAAGCAATTATATACTTGTATTACTGATCTGATCAAGCATTAATACAAATAAACAAAAGGGATTCATCATAAAGATGACCAACTGCTCATGACTCGCTTGTGGTCCGTTAACATCCTTGAGATCAGAAGCTGGTAGATGCACGAATGCTCCACAAGAGTTCATAAATTCATGCTCAAAAATTGACTCGAAAATAACATAACAGTGTAAACAGAGATGCAGGCATATACATGTACATCATGCAATGTGTGAGTGAAAATTATCACACTACATCGAAACAATAATTGTCTGCTGGTAGAACAGCCTGAACATAAGCAAATGACTAACACGCTTATTAAGAAGATTTCCATGCTCACATTTACGAAATCAAAGCCTATTTTGCAAAATTCGGTGGATTTTTAGATAAGATAAATGTTAGCATCAAGACCTTATTCATTTCAGTGAATATCGGTGGTTGTTTAATAACATTTCAGCTCTGTTGAAAAATGAAGATTCATAACGTCTTACTTCACAAAGCGTCTTGACTTTCTAATCCATTCAGAGCATTTTTTCTCAATTAACTTTATTTATGTTATGAAACTTTTATTTGAGACTCATTAGGATCATCTCAGTCCAAGATTTGTAATCAATTATGTTAAAACAAGATGTTCAAGTTCAGATAAATTTAAAGGATGCTAATTTTGATTAATGCATTTTGTTTGCTGAATTCTACATGTACGCGTGTATATATTTTTGCCAGAAAAGAAGTAATGAAACTGAGAATTCGGTTATTCTTGAGAACAGGGATGGGTATGCTACAGAAAAGCTACAGAAGCAAATTCGTTACCATTTTAAGCCAGCATTGCAGAAATTTGAGTACATTTACCAATGCAAATATACAACATTATGGACCTTGTAACATAAGAGACACACTAATAATTGACTTCTTGTATATTTAGTGAACAATATAACTGTCTTCAAGAGAGAAGGTAATTCAAATTTGAATAATTGTCAGAATTCAAGCAAAAATGAGTTCATCTATTTGATAGTTTAAGTATTCAGCAGAGATCTATGCTTTAACTCACATCGTTTAATGTCCATGAGAAACACAAACTTTGATTCAGTAGTCTGCCATACATTATCCATCATTATTATATTGGTGAATGCTGTCAAAATATGAAACAATTCTACATGGTGAAGGCACATTAAGCTTTCCGTGTCAAAGAATAATGTATCGAGTTACTGGCAGACAAGTTCAAGACCTTGGAAATTGAATTTCGCCCAGAAAATGTCTTATAGCTTCTTGCAAAATGCAAATAGTTGATTTAGTGCGAGAGCTACTGACGCTTTCCTCCTAAATTCGCGCACGAGCTTCTTATTACTTTTAATTTGTAGATTTTCAGCCACCATCAGAAAAACGACAATTCTTAAGACATATTTCTAGTTGTCTTGTAAGTTGCGGAGCGTCAATCATCACAAAATCCTATTTGCTCATGTAGATCCATGTGCTTCCGAGTTTGGTATACTTAACCCTTTCATGCAAATTGTGCTCTTTTGCGGACATTTTGACCCACATCTTTTTGACCACAAAGAGGCAAATCATTTGTAACCAAAAGAAAGAAGAGATCAATGCGCTTCTAATGGCACCTCGTACGATCCGTAGAACGCTCGCAAATTGCATTTGAAGAAAATTTTTATTTTTTTAAAAAAACTTTAATTTTGATAATAATTTATGCATCAAAGGGGTAATAACGTAATGATCCAATATTCATTTAATCACTAAAATGCGATTTGTCATTATTATGATGGTTATTACACTTTTAAGATAGACATCTTCCAGAGTAGGTGGAAATAGGATATTCCTCGCATACCGTAAAATTATAAAAATGACAAATCTCATTAGTCGAAAAATCATACTGCTTGATGTGCTCGAAAAATCATTCTGCATTGCACTCATTCCGTGGTAAAACAAATAGATGAACATTTAGATATTTACCGATAAAAGAAATATTGTTTGACAATTGAAAAACATGCTTTTCAGCACTCGTCATTCGGTCTAAAAAATGTGGATTAATATGTTTTCCTGCATTCCATTTCTCATGTACGAGTACTTTGTCTGCTTGTCTCACATTTCCTCCATACCCAAACTACAGAATATCTAGCGTATCCGATAATTCTTATTCTATGAATATCAAGTGATGTTTGTATCACATTTTCTAATCACAAGAATGCAACTACAATGTATGAAATATGCTGAAATGAAAATATGATGACAGTAATTAAGAAGATTAAAATTCAGAACGAAAAACTTCAAATACTGCAATTTTTTCCGCATAGGTGCAAATGCACGAGTAAAATTGAGAATATTATTATGAATGAATTTAAATTTACCTCTGATACATTGGAAATTTGTACTTTAAAGGCAGATATCAAGATCATTGTTGCAGTTTAACTGAGGGTGCAGGTGATGACAAAGTGCTACGAGTGCGCATGTCCGTAACGATAGTGGCTGCGCAAATTTTGAAGATTTTTATAATTTGATCAATGATATTATTTTTTGATTTTTTGAAGTGAATCACACATACTTAACCACATACACAGTTAATGTAGGAAGTGAAATAAAGTCATTCCACGCCAAAAATTGTGGCTCTCTCTTTGACCAGTACTCAATCATAGAAATCACAGAAAACATCACTCTCAAACTTTCACAAACTTCAATCTGCTTGTCATTGGATTTACATTGTGTCTTCTTTGATCTTGTCTAAAAAAGAAGAAGAACCGGATGTAACTCGACAAACGCGCAAATCTTAGTAGTCACAAGTGCATGCTGTACTTCATGCTGTGACAGTCTCATTTTCCGGTTCGTTCCCTGAAGAAGCTTGTACCGGCTATAGTTGCTATCCAATTCTACACAAGCTTTTGAGTTATCTGTTAGTACTTTGACTGAACCTCCAACAAATATGGACGCTCGATTCCTTCATGAAAGAGATCTGAAAACCGTTTCCAATGATATGCAAGAAAATTAGAAAACTTTCCAGTCAAGTTGAAAACCTGAGCGTCTACTATAAACGCGTGTGGTGATGAGTCTTTTGTCTTTGGTCCATCACACACAAAAAGAATACAAAATGAAGAACAAACGAAGAATTCCATGAATATTCTGCCATATTAATACATGCATAGTATCTATTGATCATAATGTGAAGCCTGTGATGGCAAACAGATTTAAGTGAGGAAATAGTACAGTGTTTTCCAAATAATTCGTCACCCTTCGGGACATACAAAAAATGGCAAATTAAGCATATTGGCGAATTAACGGTATAAATAAATTTCCGTAATCAGTATCTTCAAAACTCGTGTAGTTGTGTATCATGTATTCGCAGCTGATTCTTTCCCACTAAATCAAATGAAAATTATTTCTGCAGCTAATGTCCATTGACGGTTAAGCGACCCTTTAATGTCTATTGACGGGTAAACTACCCTTTCCGTAAATACTCAGTAAATCATCAAGATGGGTGTGGCCAGACCCGAGCGTTTTGTCTATATTTTCATGAGCTCCACACAAAATCTTTCATGAATCAGGCCCTATTGAATTAAATTATCAAAAGCAATATCTGAAATTTCATTTTACGTTTCCATTGGTACATCAGTAAATTGTTACAATTATCTGATGTACTTTTTAAACTACAATGTTAATACGAATTAACATAGAAAAATACGAATAATAATACGAATAATAAGAATTAATACGAATATACATAGAATTAACAAATGATCTCTGCGTCTTCTAAGCAAATTTTTTGATACAAATGTTGAATGCTTTGTCTACCTGTTCTACCAAAACTCTTTACAAACTTCCGCAAACGAGAGAATTTTGTAATAGCGATAAAATGGGAATGTGTGCGATTTTCAGGTTTCTTGACGAATTAAGCGTAGAGATTAAAATGAAGATTTGCGAATTGGAGATGCAAAAAGTGGCGAATTACGAATTATCCGCACGTTTTACAATGTGCAACATATGAAACTTATTCGGGGAATAGGAAAAGTGACAAATTAACCAGGTGGCGAATTATCCGGAAAACACTGTATTAGTAAATCATAGTATTACCATGTATAGTCTTAGAAATAGCTCAAGTATATTCGATGAAGTAATATAATGTCATTGTATAGCTCTATATTCAACCTCCATTATCCATTTTTTGCTCATATCCACCGGTTTCATGTTGTTTTATTACATCCATTTTTAATTTCCTAAACCCTTGGTTATCATCGTCCATTTCTATTTCCACAACTAGTATGTGCACAAAATATGAAGCGTCTGCGTTTTCCGTGTATAGAATCAGTGGTTAGTATTCTAGTTCCAGCAAGAATGAGTCCTAGCAGTGTTAAAACAATACTAGCAGTCTTAAAGTTTCCACTTTCCAGTTATTGGGCCAAAGTTGATCAATTTTAATTTGTTTCCAGGAGAAAGCTGCATTGAATTCTTTGTAGAAGCGGCTCTATCCAATTACAGCAGTATTGCAATGGCAATCCTGGAGAAAGATTGTCATCAGTCCTCATCAGGACCGCTTCAGATAATTCAAATTAGTAAGAATTATGCTCCATTATGAATAAGTACAGGGAGGATTTTCATTCTTCTGAGAATCATTTAATATTCAACTGATATTTTAAAATGCAGAAAATTTAAGATTGCATGTTGAAAAATTTCAAAATTTCGTATGTAGGGAAGAAATCACGTTGCAGGCAGGTGAACAAATATGGGTGGAGCTGAGAGACATCTGGTGATCCGGAGGAATTAGAAATCCTCACATTTTAGTACTTTATAAAAGGCATAATAAAGGGATGTTCTGGTGTCAAGAGTAGTCATGGCAACGACATGCAGAGTGATAAGTCTCAAGACGTTTCAACAAATTTTGGGGAGCAGAAACATTAGATATCTTTACTATCAAATGGCTTCACGGGATGCAGAGAGATGGAGCATATATATATTGTCATCACAACGGTTGTTGGTTTTCAGGCTGAAAGGCAGGTGGATGAATTCCTGTGCTCCCCTAAATTAATTTTGACACTTTCAATGAATGCATTTTAATATCACATCTTCAAGAATAGTTGTCACAATGCAAAAGATAAAACCAATTATCCGGATTACCTAACTTTCAATATTTTTCTCTTCTGAACGAGATTCTGAAATATCCATCTAATCCAATTGTGTGAATATGAAGCTTAAATGAATTGTCAAAATCCATGTACTCAATTTTCTATTTGTATCTGTCCATCATCTGCAAAAACTGTAGCCATATCAGTGATGTTGTCATTGAAGAGGTCACCTATTCTTTTCATCTCGCAACTTAAATAATCAAGCAATAAAGTTGCCATGTCAACTTTTTAGTATAACGAATTGTTTGTGCAGAAATGGTGGGAGAATTCTATGAGCACTTTATCGGCGCCGGATTTCCATTGTTGTAATTATTTGAATTCTATAAATGAATCCTCTCAAGAACTGCTTCACCTCATCCAATAGTATATGTTATGTCCTGATTCTTGAGTTGTATGTCGTCAGGCAACGCATAAACATTGAATATTATTTTTGAAGAAATAAGATAAATGCTGTAGTATCCTGCTGGAGAAGAAACTGAATTGAACGAAAAAATCTGCATTTCGCATCTTTGTAAGAATTTTGCTATGCACTCATTGCACTTATAAGTAAAATCAAGAACTGCTTATTTGCACGAATATTTTCAGAAGAAATCAATCTTAGTTGCAACAGTTTGAAAAGCCAGAAAACATATTTTCATCTAATATCGAGGTCCCAATGTCAGACAACGTTGCAAGTCGACAAAGGCGCTTCATGTATTTTTTAAAAGTGGCTTTAATGCAGAGAGAATCTTAAATGAATTCCACAATTTCTAGAATGATATCCGTAAATTCAATTAGCAACTCAAATATAGAAATGAGATAGTTTCAGAAGCATGGTGGATGCAAGTAATGAATAGGAAAATCTGAGAGAGAAGTAGACCAAGAAGCAAAATAAATCAAGAACATGAAAGAACATATCATGATAAGGAAGCAGCTAAATCAGGGATGCAAGACATTTCTGTATCCTTGCACATCTTCATATTCATTAAAAAATCAAATACAACTTACCAAGACTTTGAAAAAATTCAACTCAGCATGAAAAGATAGCGACAATATGACCTTCATTTAAGAGATGACATTTTCAATGCAAATTTAGACAAGGCACAAGCATCTATTGCATGAATTAGCTTCAACTGTTTGAAAATTTGAAGAAAACATATGAGGAAATTACAAGTAGAAACAAATTTTGAAGCCTTCTTGTCTCTCTTGGTCATGGTAGTGTTTGATAAATTCATCCTTGTCCAAATATGCTGATTGGCATTCATTTTTCAAAGATTCGTCGAGTTCACTTTCAAAAAAGTCGGGACACTCTTGGACCACATGGCCAACCTGAGTTACTGACATTTTGCCGAAGTCAGTAGCTGAATTCAGATAAGCTTGCAGCTAATTATCACAATATGTGTTCACAGATTGTGTTACAAAGAGTAGTAAATCGTACGAAAACGTGCTGACCCTGTGCCACTAAGATTAGCAAATTTCTAGACATAATGAGGAAGAAATTTCTACCTTTGTTTATGCACGTAAAACTTGTTTGAAATGAATCTGGAGACTTTTACTTAATAAGTGTCTTTTTGTTCATATGGACTTTTTGGCGATTCACCGACGATATGATAGATAGGCCTAGCAGGAGGCCATTTCTGCGTACTAGAAGCCACTTCTGCCTCACAACAATTTCTGCTTGGTATGCAGTGGTATTATATCATCAGTGAATATGCTGCTTTAATTTTTGTGTGGCCACCAAAAACTTTTAAAAACCGAAGCTTGAATCCTATCACGGAAAAGCTTACAGAATTACATTTGGCAAGAACTGCTAATTTCATCAATTTTATCAGATTGTGCTTAACAGTGAATCCCTTGGTTCTCATCGATTTCTTTCATTCGTACCTGAACTCATGGACTTACTTCTGCTGTAATGAATTCATTAGATATCTTCTCTACTTCTGATGATATTTAAATGAAGATTAATGTGCAATTTGTGTCATCGCATTTCTTTGCTTGCATGCTTATGTCCGTATATGTCTTGATTTTCGATGAATTAACAAATGTATAAGAAACAAACTCCACAAAGGTAAACAGGACACTGAAGTTTTTGAAAGCGAAGCAATATCCTCAAGCAGAATTCTAAATCATACAAACTCAATTCAAAATCGTGATTCACTTATCTATGTGGATGCTGTGTAATGCACTTAAATATCAAAAAATTTGTTCATTGTGGATTGCTCCCAGCTACAGAATCACGGTCTGTCGTAAATTGATATTGACTACCATGAAATGATCGGACGTCATGCATTTGCGCCACATATTTCAGTTATGTAATGGAGGTGCAATGCTTTTGCGCCACAGGTATGCTTGCCTAGTAATGTATTTGCGCCAAAACAAATCATGTATTTCCGCCAGCTTCTTATCAGATGTTTTGTTAATATTGTATATCTGATAGTTGTATGACCAATTGGGATGTGACATACGTGGTGTGATCCAAAATGTCCCGGACTAACCTACTTGCAGATAACCTGTGATAACGAATACTACTTCAGATGTAAATTTAGGTCTTTAAGGCATGAGAAATATGGTTGCCGAAATTTTTCCGGTCAGTTTTCTATTTTTTCAAAATTTTCAAACATTTGTCTGAATTTCAAGATTTTCCTATAAATTCTAGCGATTTAGAATTAATATATTTAGATTAACTTGACAGTTAAGCTATCACTAATAACCTGACTAATAATTAACGGAAAAACAAATGTTTTGTTCCAGAAAACAGTTTACTTTTCAATGTATGAGCCGTTAGCATTCGTCACTTTTTGCCAACGAAGTCTCAATTCACAAAAAGCTTTATGAAAAAATTCCGGTGTCAAAGAATCAAAAAACTCAGTAACTGCATCCCGCAGTTCAAGTGGCGATTCAAAATGGTGTCCACGAAGATGCTTTTTGAGGAATCTAAACAGATAGAAGTCACTTGGGGCCAAGTCAGGTGAATAAGGAGGATGGCTCAATAGTTGAAATCCGTTCCTCGTTAAGGCATTGGTTGTCTCCTGCGAGGTGTGAATCGGAGCATTGTCATGAAGCAAGTAGAGGGGAATGTTTCGTGGCTTTCTTATTTTCTTCCTCGCTTCAGATAACAGATTGGAATAATATTCGCTATTGATTCTTACTCCTTTATCCGCAAAGTCAACCAGTTGGATTCCCGAAGCGTTCCAAAAGACCGTCAGCATCAACGACCGGCGATGTGATGTTCCGGATCGCATTTTCAAAGGGGCAGACTCGCCTGATTTTCGCCACTCTGCAGATTCTCGCTTACTTTGAGGCAGATACAAACTTAAAGGTGTTTCATCCTCTGTAAGGATGCAGTTCAGAAACTGATCTCCGTGCATTTCGAGGAGATCCAAATTTGACTGTGCCGCCAGAAGTCTGTTCTCCTTCATTTCAGGTGACAGAAACTTCGGTACGAAACGTGATGCCAGTTTGCGATATCCAAGTCTTTCGATGATGTCATGACAGGAGTGATAACTGATTCGCAACTCTCTTGACAACTCACGGATGGTTATCCTTCTGTGTGCTGTAATCACTTCATCGCACTGACTCGATTTCTCTTCCGGAATCTCCTGTGGCCGACCAACAGTTGAAAAATCTTGCTCCACAGATTGTCTTCCGCGTTTAAATTCGCTTATCCAGAAATAAGCAGTAGTTCTCGATGGAGCTTTGCTTCCATATGCCAGGCTTAATTCCTTTAGAATGTCACCATTAGCGAAGCCGCGGATCAGGAGGTATCGTATCACACTGCGATATTCGACTGAAGACACGCTTGTCACATCCATCATGAAAACTGATAGAACAAAGAACCATCGTTGACACGGATTTCTTAATGAATGCGTGCTGAATGAACTTCACTGATTGATATCGTAACACATGAAGCAATTAACAAAAGACGTGCAATATTCATGGCAAAGATATCCGTCAAATAAGGTACAAATCAAAATCAATCTAACTATAACAATAAGACAAATCGGATCTCGATCAATTCAGAAAATACAGAAATTCATGTTAAAATGTAAAAATATTTTTTAAAAATAGAAAACTGACCGGAAAAATTTCGGCGACCATATTTCTCATGCCTTAAAGACCTAAATTTACATCTGAAGTAGTATTCGTTATCACAGGTTATCTGCAAGTAGGTTAGTCCGGGACATTTTGGATCACACCACGTATTTGTGAAGCCATTTGAGCGATTGACAATGCATTGATACTTAGAGGGAATAGATGTCTAATTGAAACGTCATCCTAATTGAAAATGTGATGCAATTATACAAACAAGAGCAAATATTTTATCCACGAAAATTACAAGTTTCGAGTGGGAAGTACATCGAGTGGGTGTCATATAAAAATAATGCCACGAAAGACAAACAAAATCGGACAATGGGCCTCATTTCTCGTCGTAATGCCGGTGAGATCGAAACATTTACCTTTGTGAAGTTGTTAGGTTATACACACCGAGTTTAGACAGTCCTTCTACAAGGATCAATTTTATTAATCGTGCAATATACTGTATGGCACGTGTAATATATATTGTGTCTTGATTACAATGAACATATTTTTCATTTCGTTGCTACACTCATAATGCGGGATAATGGGCCTAATTCATTTGATTTGATAGTGAATTTGCTAAATTTTTCTTATTCTTCATACCGGTACATTTATTATTGGTAGCCAAATAGAATAAAGTTACTTTTTAGTTACAAAAGATAGTAGATAATCTTAAGTAATGCGACCGATTTTCTGTGGCTAAATCCTTTTCACATTTGCTGATCAAATTACCGGATAACAGATAACACTAGATTTAGCAGATAACACATTTGGCGCAAATGCATTATTTTTTGGCGCAAATGCATGATTTCTTTTGGCTCAAATGCATTGCATCCAAATTACGTAACTGAAAAATGTGGCGCAAATGCATTGCCAAGTGGCGCAAATGCAAAACTCCCAAATGGTCAGATAGTCATTATAAAAATGCAGCATAAAAATGTGTTCTATTGTTGACCACATCCCACTCTACCCTAACGAAAAAGCTGCATCGTCTGTACTATATTGTGGGAATTTAATTGGTGCACCTGAGTGGGATAAATTCTCAATTCTCATGATGTATTAGAGATATTTTTCCATACCACGAAAACACAGATGAAAGCAAAGTCCACGTGTTATTTCTAATTATAGCCTTATTGATCAGACAAAAATGATTTTGAAACAATTTTCTGACCTCTGCTGAACGGTATCACAGCACATAAAGTAAATTTTTTGACTTTTTTCATTCTTTGTTTTCTAACAGTTTGAGCTATTTTTCACTATATATTTTTATCTGTATTTTTAGTGCAAATCTGTCTAAATAATGTGTTAGTTTTATCATGTCCATGTCTGCGTATAGTAATTCCCTATTCAGCTTCTTTTTGTCTGATTTTATATCAATCTGATTTTGATTTTGTTGCTATATTCATTTGTGATTTTATGTTCAGAATGTTATTTTTTATCCTATTTTCCGATGTAGAAGCAATGTTGACGTGACAGGCACCCCTTCTTCGAAAGCCCAAACGCCTAGTCACCATGTTCTAAGTTCAACAGAAGTGCTCGAAATTTAGTGGAAGATTTGCCAATTATCTATATTTTTTTCGGTAACATCTACTAAATTTCGACAGAACTCACAATGTCGCCTTACATCGGCTTCTTTTACTCTCACATTATCAAATGATCTTTTTCAATCTTTTTCAAGTTAACTTTAGTTTTAATGCTGCAACAAAACGAACTAAATTAGGAATCGCAAGAGAGAGAGGTAAGATCTACTTCCATGAATAATCAACTCATGATACTTCATACCTATGATGGGTTTTATGTAGTGGGTTTGGTTGAGTAAAGAGTTGCTCAACCAGTAAAGAGAGTGGTTGCTCAGTTGAGTAAAGACAGATCATATATAAAACCCAGTTTCTCAAGGATAACTGAATGTTGGTCTGTATATTTTAATTCCTAGATTTTATGATTTCACACAAGATTACAATTTATAGCAGAGGAGACTGCAATTTGCATGGAAACAGGAGAAACTACCAGTTAAAAAAAACCAAGACCTGTACCAAACTTTAGACTTATGAACTATGGAAATATTGAGAGATTTTTGAATATCTTTTAAAGCAAACAAGCTATGGCAACCAGATTTCTAGTAGTTTATTTTCTGCGTATTATGCACCTTTTGACGGAAGGAAAATAACTTTAGCGTGAGAACTATTTAAAAAATTGAATGTTTGGAATATGTTGACCGATTTCAGTATATATTCACTTCTCATGTACATGTACATTGCGGCATCAATTCTTGATGAAATTAGTTGAGATTACATAAAGGATTCTTCCTATTAAAATAGAGATATTCACAAATGCAAAATCTTTGAATTGAAATTATCTGCTTATTATGTATGCATGTTTGAAATTTGAAATTCAAATTTCAAATATGATTTTCTATTTTTTTGTTCTTTTTTGTTCTGAGTCTGATCAGCAATTATTGAAATCTTTCAGGATCATGTTGATTTCTACCTGAGTGTCTCGATAATAGTTCACCGCATTGGGTTGTTTCTTCACCTGCAGAAACTAAATGCTAAAATGTGCGATTATAGTGATATTTTAGCGAAATTCGCCCCCCCCTCAAGTGGGCATGGTCGAAAAAACACCCAGTGGGGCGAGGGTTAATACATGTATCGTGCACCTACTTACACAGCATGTAGCAGTCATATTTTTTTGACAATGATCCCGCTCTACTTAATTGAACTGATGTAGCGATAGATGGGCCTCAAGGAAACACACAATCATTTTTAAATTTGCTAGAAAATGAAACCACAGACTCCTTTTCACTTCATAGACGATGAAGATTAGATCAAGAATATTTCAATCACTACCAATAGCAAATATTTTCCTTACCTACAAAGTATGGCCATTGATAGACATTAGGAAGAATTGCAGGCGTTTGTGAATTTTTTCCCACAGAAAATGTGTCTTGCTCGAAACAGACAGAATTGTGCTTTCTGTTGTTGTGACGCATAGAACAATGTGCGAAGAAGCTAAGGTGGAGCTGGTACATTAGTAACAGACAGCGGCTGTCTAATTCAATACGGTATGAACAGAAATGATAACAAAATACATAATTTTCTGTTGTCAGACATCTCGATAGCATCTTTCGTGGCTTTCCCACACTGAATAATTTCCTCAATCATCCAACGTTATCACTGAATCTCATTAATCTATTAAATTCAATTTGCTTGACGAGCAGTTGTCAGGTTTTGAGGTTAAAGAGTTCATACCTTAATATGTACTGTCTGAGGTATGATATCACGACCGCATTCATCTCAGATAAAACATGAAAGTGATAGCTGTCTGACCAATAATTATAATGACGAAGGCGTTTAAAACATTGTGAAATTTCTAGAAATGCTATCTATTTTAGTTATGAGACAAATGCGTAATACACCTACATAAAGATAGAAAAATAATAATGTATTCTATTTTTACATTCAATAGGTGCATTACGTGTTGTTTGTGGACAAAAATACGATATGAAGGAAATGTATGAACAAAAATGACAGTAACCGAAGATATTCCATGAAGTCGTTCCATTGATACATTCTAATCATATAACAATAAGGTCAAATTATGAAATACTGAACTGAAATTGAGAATATATCAACCATGTGCAGTATAATTATTTCAACAAATTACGAATCGAGTCTACTGAAATGATCGCACCCAGCTGGACTCGGGCCTGACTTTTCTTAACAAATCGGGCCTGTGCAGAGAAAATCAGGCACCTGTACAAGTTACTTTCGATTTCATCTCGGACGAAGCACAAAAATTACAGTTTTTTGACCAATAATTATAATGACGAGGGCGTTTAAAACATCGTGCATTTTCTAGAAGTGCTGTCTATTTTGCTACGAGGAAAAAATGGCGAATAAAGTGGCGAATAAATGCGATAACATGAATTGATTAAACCAAGAATCCACGGCTTATAGGGATGTAGGTCTAATTCAAAATCTGCATGAGCTCAAATTTTGCTTCTGCCAGCGTGAACTCTTTTTCAGGACTGCCTGACCATTTAATGCATGTTAATACACGCATTCTCTGATACTTTTCTTCGGTCGCAGTTAGAAGTCAGTTACATTATTAGCTATAGACCTTATTGTAAGCTTGAGATTTGAAACATATGGAAGCTCACTTTATATATAGCATTCATAAAAGAGTGCTATCAGTAATTCAATAATAGTTATGATGCAAAACCATTTCTCTTCTTTGAATTAAAGTCAGAGGCATTAGTATAAGATTCATTTACCATAATAATAGAACTGCTGAAATACATGTGGGGCGAAGCAGATACTGTCAACAGACAACAGCAGTATTATTAAATAATGAAACAAAAATTAGTGATGAAAAAATTTTAAAAAAATAATTAGTTCTGTCTCTTTCGTCCGGAAAAAACGCATCAATGGACATCAATTGAAATACACATCACTCGTTTCTCACCACACAGTGCGTACAAAATAGAGGGCGTGAGATTTATCGTGATTTACATTTCTTGAAAAAAGAATTCCTGCCGCTAGAAGAGGGGCAATTCAAAAGTTATGAATTTTTCGCGAGAAGAAACTGATAAACAGGAAATTATAGATGTGTGTGGTTTTAGGGAACAGGGTCGCATGAGGTATATTTTGCTCTTATTGTATTGTGCTGTGTTGTTTTATACAATATTATTGCATTGTAAAGGCCTACACGTATTAACGACGATCAGAAACAGCAGAAATTTCAGAACAAACAGGTGTTGAGAAGATTCAGAGATGATGGAGGTACTTCTAGGACGAATTATGTGACAGTGGCCTTGAGGTTGTCAGAGGTATGTCACTTTGACTCCACCCACACCCACATAGGGGAGATTTGGTCTGCTTTGAAAAGCTTTTGTTCTGATTTAAGCTGATTTTTATAAACATTTTGTATTGAAGCTATCCATGAAATAGATCATTCTATACGCACATGTACATGATACTCGTAGAATTTCATTATCTTAGACATGAATCTATGAGTCATACGACTGTCTCAATTTTCCGCGATGCAAGAAAAATTATATCAATTTACAGACAATTTTTTATCAAAATAAAACCCCCGATGCGTTTCGTTACAGTGGACAGTCTAAAGGGGTCAAACTCACGTGATTGACCCTAAATCATCTGGGTCAATTGTTTGATGTTCATGCTTACTAGATTAGCTGAAAAATCTGTCACTGACTTTATCATTCGGCCGTCTTACAATGAAAGGAACCACTGCAAAGACCAATGGATGGCGCTGTCATTCGTTGATTATAGCGCTTCAATTATAACGATTTGCATTATAGCGAAAGGCGATCATGTAACATATTCTATTAGCCACATACTCTATAGTCATCTTAGCAATATTATAAAATAATAGTAAGACATTGAACGAGGTTTATTCAAACATATTTCAAGAAAAAATATCATAGGAACGAAGGCTCTTTTTAACAAATTAGTTGAAGAAACAGAAATTTTGAAAATTCTCTGCTTTAGTGTAGAAGAGAAGAAAATATTAAATTAGAATTCAAAGCTAAGTCAGAAAGAAAATAAACCAAGTAAATATGCCGCAAAGTTAGAGATACAGTGCATGATAAGACAAAAATATTTGACTTTGCAAAATTTGAAATCTTTCATTTTTTGGACTTTTCTTCCGTCTGACATTTAAAAAAACTTTTTTCAATGTCCATTTCAGACAATTTCTGAGCATTGAATCATCTTCAAATAGCAACCAAAAGCTTCGCAATGATCAAAATGATGGACATTGCACTCATTTATTTCTGCGCAACATATTTTCGATAGAATATTCATACAAGTGAGAAAGAAAAAAATGGCAACTTTATCGCTTCCGCTCGACATTATATTGAAAAATCAATTTTCACAAAATCTAGAAATCATTTTAGTTCTTTTGTTGCGAAAACGTAAATTATGATTCTTCATTAGATTCGCAGCTAAAAAAGGAAACCCGCTTCATGTTTGGATTAAAAAATTGTGCCGGTATTTTTGTTCGATTTTCCGTCCGACACAAGAGTGAAGTTCTAAGCAGACCCATTAGACCGTTTCAAGTTCAACATTTCGACGTTAATGTTGCATTCTGGCTCATGACCATGACAACACAAATTTGAGATTACGAATAGTTTTTATCAACAGTAAACATAAACCGGCAATTAACAACAAAGCAGAACGACAGCTTCAGTGTCATTTTTGCTAATAATTGCTCATTTTTCCATTACGTCATTGAGCGCAGATCCTTCATTTCAGGTCATAAGTTGACGTCAACTTATTATTGCTGAACTGGTAAATAAATGTAATCCAGAACATCCTAATCATATCTACATTCCATCATGTCAAATCATCGTAAATTAACATTATCGCATCATCTCATTGTAAATATCATTTTCAAATTCCTCGTATTTCAAACTTCGAACAATACTAGCATTTTGTACCTGAAAAAAAATTGTTGGATGGAAATCGAAGATTTCTGTACATCTCAATAAAAAATAGTGGTAGATATCTTTGAAATACCTGACTCTTTTCAACTCAAAAAAAATGCCACGACTGGTCAGGACATCTTCCAGATAGACCATTAGGTATACTTGGCTCCTTTTTGTTGAATGCCTTAAATCTATTTTTGTATTACTTGACTTTTTTTGTATTACTTGTTTTTTTGTTTTTTATTGCTTTACTATCTGCATTATTTGTCCTTTGGCGTGATTAATTACTCGAATTCATCACAGTCTCGATGCCATTTATTTTCCCATTTTATATCTTACATTTTGATCTTATCAAAGTGACAAAATTAGGTGCCTAGCATAAATGGGTATTGAAATTTGAACGGTTATGGAAGCGCAACAGTCAAGCATAAAATGATGCTTCCTAAGCTAAAGCGATTAATGATGAATTGAAGGCAAATTGACTTTTCAGCTATACATATGTATGCGAAATCGCGAATTAATAAAGTGCATATTATAAATATTACAACCTATTTTTAATATGAAATTTTCAATTAACAAGTTAACGAAATTTCGACGGGCATTCATTAAATGTCACATTGACACAATACTTTCAAATCAATTATATGAGTGTGAAATTAGTGTGCCTAAAATAATAAATAATGCTGCTCTTTGGATACACGATGTACTGCAGAAAGAATAATCAAATTTTGAGCGACATCCTCAGTTGAAAAATTGGAACTGACCAGATTAGCTGCCATTTCATTCAATATCGGAATTCATCAGGAGGCCTAGCTCACATCTCTCAACATCGACACAACTCCCTATTTAAAGTTGCATTCAAGTCTGATTCCATTTTTCAACTGAGGATGCAACTCAATATCTATTTATACTGTGCTTGCAAAAAGCAACATATATTAATTATTGCAGGCGCACTAACTTAGGCGAATTGCCAATTACCAGTAGTGTGTTGAAAGTGATATTCAATGAATGCCTGTCGAAATTTCACCAGCTTGCTAATTGCAAATCTCAAATTTATCCGAGCATCGCTGCAACTTTAAATAGGGAGTTGTGTCGATGTTGAGAACTAGGCCTGCTGATGATTCCTGATTTTTGATGAAATGGCAGCTGTTCAGGTGTGTTCCCATATTTTCAACTGAGGATGTAACTCAATATTCAATTATTCTATTTATATTTTTGACATGTGTCTCTTATTCAAAGAAGTGAGGTATACATTGAATTGCCTTTGTCATCAAATATAGTAAATATGTTTAATTCAGTGTACAATTTCCTATAATCATTGATAAATATATGGAAAACTAAACTGTTAAATATGACATTTAATATAGTTCAGTCAACAAACATACAATTTACCTCACACATGACATTAATAACAAGAATTATCAACGTAAACATGTCAAAAATGAGTGATTGATATTTGAAATCATTTCCCAGATGAATATAATTGCTCATTAGTTCAGGGTGCACGCAGTACATGTACATGTATGATATAAATCTTAATTCTCTTGAAAATATTCATGGATCATAATTCTAGACGCAATGTAAATCTTTACTTAAGGTGATTACTTCAGTAAGATTTTAAATCATATAGTGTCAAGGTTGGAACTGTCCGCGGCAGGGCCGGTGTTTCTGCAGTCAACTGGATAAGACTGGCACTGGCAGCTACTGCAGAAGTCGAATAATGTCTAACAGTCTAAGTTTACCTAGACATCATTCAATTTCTATGCATCACAGATGAAATACGTGAATGGTAGGTCAACCGGAAGTCCGGATAAGCAAGAGTTCCAGAGGAAGCGCACCTGTGCTTATATTCATCAATTTCTATCCAATTTGATCTTCAATCACATAATTTCGGTAGAGAATTATTCGTACAATGATAATATATTTCAAACGAATATGGAAAAGATTGAACAGTAATACGTGCAATTACTTATTCAAGATATGGAATAATTTCATGATAGTTTGGCTAAGGAATACTCAACTATTACAAAATTCATATAAGCTGGAACATACGATCCTGGAAACTTTATTGAGATAAAGCTGAGATTGAAACTACATAAATAAGTTAGCAATTGCCTAGTCAATAAGTGGCTAGTATTAGTAATAGTGCTGAAGCAGTGTTCACGTGATCTCAATGCTGTCAAGCTACTATTAAAACTCCGATCTAAACATTTTACGAAAACGAACTTCAGATGCAATCAGAATCGCAGAAAAAACAAACGAGAATCAAGACATATCGCTGTTACCTAAACTTGCAAAGGTACTGCCAGATAATTGTGTATTTAAGCATCATTCCCTCCCTACCTTCCTTTAAAAGCTTTTTAGAAAAAACAGATAAACAACAAAATATGTAGCTTTTCATGATTTGTGGCGGTTGTTCGGGGTACCCTAAACAGCCTTGTCATCGCCAACGATCTGCTAACTTTGCATGTTTAGCAATTGGATTCCGTCTATAGATTCGGATAAAAATTTGAAGACGTCACACAACATAGATAAAATGATATTGCATTCAAATGCTCATGTAATTTTGTAATTCGCATGATTGACTCAACAGTATATTTCGCTGTAAAAACCGGCCGGCTGATTAGGCTGCAAAAAGGTCGACCCGACCGGTGGCCGGCTCCAACCCTGCTGTTTTCTATTGCCGATACATGTACTTCTTCATCCTTCAATCTTTGAGTGACATTTTTTACATGTAACTGAGCTTTGTACATTTTTGTTCATTCTCACAATGCATGTGAAGTAATTCATTTTTCATTTTTGATTTGGCGAAATAGTCCTTTCCCAGCGATGGTGGTCAAATGCAGGAGGGCAACCGCAGATGCTTGGTCAGTAGCAAAAGCAAAAAAGACGCAAGTTTTTAAACAAATTGGCCGATGTAGGTAACCGGTGTACCACGGTTAACATGCTGGTGAGATCCACTTCCAGTAACATTACAGAAACTAAAGTGAGAAATATGGAACAGCATTATATTGACTCTTGTAGCTGCTTAGCAGAAGATAGTACTAAAGAGTAACTCCTAATTTTGAATTACGTGCGGATATGATTCATTTAGATGCTTCATGCTATCTTTTGATTGCAATGTTTATTCAACAGAGCTCAATACTTAATTTATTTAATATTTTAATTTGATGGTACAATAAAGAAAAATGAAATAGAAATCACAATTACGCTCAAATACGAATAATGAACTGGCCTATTGCTTGAGCCATTATTATGTTATTGGTGCTACAATGATTAGGTAGAGTACATTAATCTTAAACTTTTTGTTTTTCTAAGAGAAAAGGAAAAATTACCAACCTTCGTGGTCACTCCTTTAAAAATTTTACAATCAATAAAGTAATGAATTTAATGATGTACAAACTACATAGAATTTTCGGCTGTTGGCCTTCAAGTGGTTCGGTAGTGTACATGCAAAATTAAATAGGGGTGACCGAGAAAGTTGGTATTTTTTTATTTTTCTCTAAAATCAAGCTTTGCGTTGTAGTATTTTCGGTTTGAAATTTCGCATCATAAAACTTTATAACTAAGGCGCACATTCAATATGCATGTATTCATCTTTGTGATTTTATGAACAATTAAGAATTCAAAGACTACGTTTTAGATGTTAATACTGGAATCACAAGGGCGTAGCTATCCATGTTTCTCGAAATGCTTCAAAGCAAAACAACATCACTCCTTGTTTTCCTTTACTTATTTTTATTGTCGTCTTCATTATTCCAACATTTTCTATAATTTCTTTTCAATTGAGCAACCGAAGGAATGCGTCGCAGCCTCAACACCTTCGCATTCGCATCTCTAGCAAACCAAGGATGAATAGTAGAATTACTGCACCACTTGCATTAATCTGCTTTCTCTTTTAGTCAAGCATCATCACGGAGCCTATCAACAAGTCTATACGCACTCGTCAATTACTGAGATATAAATTAGCTTAAAAACACAATGTACTCGTATCTAAAATCATGTAGAAAAGTATTGTCAGAAGACATAATTAAACCTTGGTTATGAAAAACATGCTTGAAAGCATGGTCAGCAAGCATACTCGTTTGTGACATCCACATGTACTAATGGCATCTATGATCTCTGATGATCATGATATGTTTCACAGACTCATATTTATAAAATACTACTCATTTTGAAACTCGATGCGCTTCATTAAAAGTAATTAACTTCCAGAGTGTTAAAAAATGTAACACAATTCCAACATTTGAGAATAGCTCTCGTGTTCTTCAAATTGTTTATATATATGACTTTCAGTTGGACCAAATAAAACGAGCTTTCGAAAAGGACATAACTAAATCTAAGTAAAATCTAAGTAACTGGTTAAGCTTCAGAGGGACTTTGGCAAGGAAGCAACAAAGAACTAATCTTCTCCCTGTATGGATAGGGTCTAAGTCCGAAGTCAAAGGAAACAAATTGAAGAAAGCTTACAAGTCAATTCAATTAATTCTTTTCTCGGTTAATAAAATCCCTCGTACGTATAAACAGATAGAAGTCCTACATACACTGAATATGAATGCCGTTACAATAAATCAAAATTATTTCATCGAAGAATGCATACGTATCATGCAATATAGTGCTTATCATGCTTTCTACGGGATACAGGGATTCCAATCCCTGATTGCAACTTCAAGTGACTGGAAATGCTTTTTCATTTACTCGATGCATTTCACGAAGAAAACGAGCGAGAATAAATCATCACACATTGATTTCGTCCGCGAGTATTATCGAAAACAGCCCTTTAGTCTACTCAACATACAATATAAAAAGATGTGATATACATGTACTTGAACAATTGAAGCACTCAATTCTTTAGCAGCCGCATGTCATGCGTTTCGTCCTATATGGGCATATCTCTACAACTGAGATTGGCACAAAGTGTAACTGTTGACAGCTGGAATGACTGAAAGAGCATGCTGAAAGACTGCACAATTGGTTGTTCTGCATTTATTTATGTTGACTTTTTCATATCACTGCATGAGTGGCAGTTCGCCTGGACACAGGACAGAAAGATTTCATCAGACGGGCATTGCAAGCACTCAATTCTTTGGCAGCCAGTGACACAGCAGTTTCTCCATGGCTCGTTAGTATGACTCGGAAGTCTGAATTTGAACTGACACTCTACATGATTATTAGTCACATGGCGAAGGACAAATAAACGAAGGAAACCCAAAAGCAGCCTTTTGTGCCCTCTTTCACTTTCTTCAGCCATTAGATGACACTCATTAGCTTGACCCTTCCGAGCTGCACCGACGAGTACCTTGTAGGACGAAGCGCAGCATCTACCGCTGCTGAAGAATTGAGTGTGAGGACATCTATATTCCTTCACGTCAGTAATCTTTTATGACTGTACCGAATGGAATTCATGTTTCAAAGCGAAATTTGACTTTTTGAAATCACTTAATTATTTCTAAACTGCAGACTAAATATTCAGTAATATGTTTATTTCATCAGATGAACAGTCTTGGTTTTGTTGGAGAACAGACATGGGACTGTTTTGAATATAGATAAGATCACATCATGAGAAGTCTATGACATTTCTTTCCATGGGAAGCAGAGTAAGTTTCAGGAATCTATTACAAGTAAGGGTCAAAATCAACACATAATCAATCAGAATTGAATGTGACAGCTTGAAGAGAGCTATATTGAACGTATTCAACTTTCTCATGAATTTATAACATCTTGTCATTGTTGCATGCAAATGATGTTATTGAAACTTTGTAGATGTTTACAAATGAAATAGCAATGGTGTTTAGAATTTGAAATGAGAGCAATGTTTTTCTATCAGCCGAGAAGAACGCATTGATAACTGCAGGTCATTCAAAAAATGGACGCTTTCTGATACTATTAAATCGAAAATCTCTCAAATTGATGTACTTTTTTTATGATTATGCAATAAGTTACAAGATATTGATAGATGATTACAAATGATAATTTTGTTATGAAAATTGAGCAATGAATGTGACATATATGTTATGTGTCTCTATACGTACTGCCGCATTTCTTATCTGCAAGTTTCCGAGTAAAGAATTGTGATTCCGAAAGTCAAATGTACGATTAACAAAAAAGAATCGACTGTAAGATAAAGTGGCGAAGAAATTCAATTAAGTGATAAAATTATAAATATTTCAGAACATTTGCAGCCTCATTCTGCAGTATCTTTCATTCACATTTTACTTCAATCATGTTGATATTTTAACTCATCCTATACATTTCGCTGACATTGAGACCAGTTTTCTCAGGATGAATCTCTTTTTTGCTCATGGTGATGAGGAGTGAAGAGAATTTTAGCAAGTGACATTCACCTATAATAAGGGTTTAAAAACATCATGTTTTTCAACCTCAGAGTTTTTAGATATTTCTTTTCAATTGAACAATACATTAAATGAGTCGGACTCCTAAAAAGATATTTTGATACGCGAAATAAAGCACCTGAATTATCGATAAAATCTTATTCGCAAACTTGCTACTGCTTGTATCATGCTACATCCTCATCTTTTACAAATTTTGGCAAATTTCTAAAAAACAAATAGAAAAAACTCATTTTTGAAACAAAAACACATCTTAAAGCATGGTTTAAAAACACGACATGCTTTTAAACCCCGCCTACAGAATGATAAAATAACATGTTACAACTTAATGATGATAAACATCCTTTATTTCAACGTCCGTTATGTGCTTTATTTGCTTTGGTACCAGTCCCTACAATGAGATCATTCATTAGTTTTATACATGTACCTTTGTTCAATTTGATATCCATCGTTCCATCTGAACATGAATTTTAGAATTAAATTCAAATCATGAAATTTCTTCTATAATCACGACTTCTTTTAACTAGCTCCTGCACAATCGACGGCACGCAGAAATGTTAGTAAGCTGTGGATTGGCCTGCCTTCGCACTCTGACAACCAGACTTATAATATATACAATACACACTATGCAACCAGATCAAATATGGCCTGGGCTTGAGCTTGATTTTTTCGTACAGAAACAGGTGTGGGCTTGGTCTGGAAATGTTTTAAATAATAAATCATGTTTTGAATACGAGGAAACTTTTGATGGATAATGCGTGATGCTGAGATTAAAACAACATATACAGATTGTTTCATAAAAAATGGATCACCCTTAAACATCGCCTTAACTTCAACTTTGTCTAACTCCGCCAAACTTGAACGAATTTCTCTGAAATTTGGAAGATATGTCAGTTGTGCTTACTAATATCATTGTTGGAAATTTCAAGCATGAATACTGAGTTGTTTTCCTGTTATAGATAAAAAAAGTAGTAGATAATTTGATCTTCATTTAGCAATGTTACACAAAATCATATCTCACTCTTAAAAAATTACGTTTGTTTCCTTTGTTATGTAATATGTTGTTCTACAAGCCAAAAGCTATCAAGAAAAACAAAAATAAAGAAAATCGGTCAATCAGAGCCAGTATAGCACCATTATTCATCAACAATAATGTAACTGCTACATGTGATTAACTGGACTTCATGTTCCATAGCTTCCTGACTTCGTTGCGGTGGTGTTGGCAACACTCCTGATTGCTTTCAGCTAGAAATCTATCTCTTACCGGTTGAAAACAATACAAAGCACAAATGAACAATAACGAGATCGCATTCACAAAAGGCAAAGTGTCAGCCTTGCTAGAACTAGGGTCTTCTTTGCGAGCTACAAGCAAGCGACTAAATGTCCCTTACACAAATGTGCATCGATGGCATAATGATGATTTTCGACTCTGTCGTAAAGAGGGCTCTGGCCGTCCACGCAAAACATCCAAACGTAGAGACCGCCTAATTTTGAGATTTGTTAAAGTTGATCCAAGTCTCTCGTTAACTGAGATGGCTGCACTAGTCTCGTCCATTTCTAAGTCCACTATTCGCAGAAGACTTATTGAGTCCGTCTGAAGGATAGTGATGGTCGATTGAGATTATGGATAAAATCTGATCAGGAAATTCCGAGACATTTACATCGTCCCGGGTACAAGGTGGTGCGACTCTACTGATTTGGGCTGGCATTTGGACCAATGGCCGCTCTGAACTTCATATACAGCAAGGAACCATGAATTCTGAACGCTATGTGAATGTTTTACGAATGAACATTGGCCAAATGACAGATCAACTTGGTGATCCATCGACTTGGTTATTTATGGGTGATAATGCCACGTGTCACAGGAGTAGTAGAGTCAACTTATGCAAGTCTCAATTAGGGCTTAGGACATTATCTTGGCCAGCTCGTTCTCCTGATCTGAATCCCATAGAAAATGTATGGAGTATTCTAAAACGTAACGTTCGTCGTTCACTGCTACCTACAGATGGCGTATCACAACTTACGTCACTGTTAAAAAGAGAGTGGAGAAAGTTAGATCAGTCAAAAATCAACGATATCATTGAATCAATGCCTAGACGAATTGGTAATGTCATTGACAATAAAGGTAGGGCCACAAAATATTAGCTTCTTAAGAACCGTTACTGTATCATAGCTTATCAGATTATATAAGGACATTTACATATATTAGGGACATGAAATAACATGAAAAATGCTTTCTGAATCATACTTGTGTTTTATTTAGTCAAATTTTAGGATGATCCACTTTTTATGAAACGGACTGTACAAACATCTCAGTTGGATTCTGCACGAACTAATCCCGAGCCAATATCCGGCGGCAGACTTCAGCTGATATTGCTAAAAGTTGATGTCATACTATGACATGGCCAACGATTACGCCTGCTGGTCCTATATTATCCCTGGTCCTATAATATTTCATGTACCCATAATATAGTAGTCTTGATGCATGCTAACTCGCTTTCTAAAGGTGTCGCATTGAAGGTGCGGCATCAGCAATTCGTCATCCACGGGTGCCTGCCTTAAAGCAGTGGCGTCATGTCTGTTTCACACCGTCAACAGATGATCCGATGGCCTTGTGGTTAGAGAGCATGCTTGCACGTCCTCCAGCTCTAACGTCTTTGGTTCAAGCCTGCTTATGACTGATAAGGCCCAAACATGCATGCCTCGTGGTGGCTACATCTATTGAGATGTGGTAAATTTGTCATATGGAATTCCTTCATGTAGGAACTCCTGTTATTTTCCAATTACCACGCCACTCCATATGGGAATTTTGTTTCCCACTATAAATTGATCTACTCTAATAAGAAAGACGTGTTACTGCCCATGATGTCGAATTGATCAAATTCTCTACGATTTCTTTACTAAAATTTCGGCTTTATGTGACTAAAAATGAAATTCATTTGAGAAAAGATTACTGCTCACTTGCTGTGCTATGATGCAACTTGTTGTTCAGCTTACGAGTATGTACAATGGGAACTGACGACAACAAAGGTAATATCAATTAGAAGGGAAAGATTAACGAAGCACAGCCAAGAATGAAATAATTATGAAAACCTTGTAATCTACTTGCGCAATCTTTGGCAATTCGAAAAGATTTGCACTAATCAACGTCTATAACGGACATTTTCACTTCATTTATTAATTAGTAAATGAAAGTTCTTAACATGACGTCAGTTTCACTCATCGGATTAGTTGTGAGACTAATTGATGATCCCGAAGGATTTATAAAAAAATCGCGTCTTTTGTGTATTAGCAAAGCATAATTTCCAGCTGATGGACACTAACTCAATCCAAAACGGAAAATAACACGCTTTGAGATCCCAAAGAGGGAACAATTAAACCCTCTAATTAAGAAATGATTTTTATTATATATCAAGGCATAATTGAAGTATGGAAGTCGGGTTTATAATACAGTCAATTCAGACATTACACACGCATTCGATTATTAGTAAATGCATCAGGGTTGGAGCCGGCCGTTGCAGGCTAGACAAGCTTTAAAATGCCGACCTTAAGAGCCCACATTATGTACAGGTTCAATATACTTCGTATATTCATTCATTATAAATATATGCTCAATATGGGTGATGTAATGACTTGTTATATAGCAATATTACATTTGGCTGATATTTTTAGCGTCTTGAATTAAAATGCAAAATATGTCGCTCCATAAACAATTGAAACTTTGGCTAACAGTTATAATTTTATTATTGAATTACAGTGCTTCAAATAAACGTATCGGTCCTACCATACTTTTAAGCATGCATTTTCTCGCATGTGGAGCACGGAATGTATGTCGCTTGATAACGGTGATAAGCATTTACAGGTGCAACAACAATAAACTCATCATGAGTATGCATGCAGTCAAGTTCTTTCATCAAAAATAACTTGGATTTCAAAGTCCAAGTTTGGTTCTCTCCTACACAAATGGAAATTAAAGAACATTGAATTGTTAAATAAATTATTAACATGCGATGTGGAATCACGCGCTTTTCAATGTAATACAGCGAAACGCATGTTTATAGCACAACATCACACAATGACAGTCTATTAAATGACAATTTTCGTATATATTGAACTTGAAAGCCGAAATACTGGTAAGGTAATAAATGCTCATAAATCTGAAATACCATAGTGGCCAAAATATTAGCCCACCCTTAGATTTACCTAAAGTATAAAGCGATACGATTAAGCGTCTTCTGTCGTGTTCTTTTCATTTGAATACGATATCTATGATTTCATAAATGAGTCATTAATGATGGTCTGATGCAGTGAAATCTGTTTACTTCGATTTGACGTGATCACAGATTTGAATTTCGAATTTTTGAATCAGAATGGAAATGATTCAGAATTCCACTTTTCGTTCATTTCTTCGCATTATGGGTTGCAAGAAAGACATCACAGACTTTTGTCGAGGACAGATAAGTGCATATGCCAAAATGAATCTATCTCATGCTGACATTGCACGTCGATTAAAGATTTCACGGCGATCTGTGAAGAGACACTTGGATCGAGAATCATTGGGGCTACCGGTAACCAACAATCGCTATCTTTCCGGCAGGAAGAGGTGTACGACCGATAGAGAGGACAGATTCATCAAGTCTCTTGTTACCAAAGACCCTACAAAGCCATCTGCAAACATCGCTCACGCTGCATCAGAACTTAACATCTCCGTGAGTGATCGCACTATCCGTCGTAGATTAACAGATGATTTCAATCTACCAGCAAGGAGACCTTCAAAGAAACCGTTATTAACAGAGAAACAGAGACTGGCTCGAATCAAGTTCTGTAATCTTCACAAGGATAAATCGCCGGACTGGTGGGAGAATGTGATGTTTACTGATAAATCTACATTTCAACAAGTTCGAAGCTGCGGATATAACTACATTCGAAGACCACCGAACCGAAGGTACGATCCGAAATTTACGATCAAAACCGTGAAACATCCTCCGTCAATCATGTGTTGGGGCGCCATTACTGCCAAAGGTCGGGCTGGTATTGCATTCCTGGAGAAAGGGAAACGACTAAATTCTCAAGGTTATATCGAAATTCTCGATGAGAAAGTGAAATTGCACATGAATATCCATGGAGTGACTTACTTTCAACAAGACTCCGCACCCTGTCACGTATCAAAAGTGACTAAAAGGTGGTTCGTCGATAATCAAGTTCAACTACTGGAAAACTGGCCGGCGAATTCCCCGGATCTCAATGTCATCGAGAATTGCTGGTCTGTAATGAAGTCAAAAGTCAATCTTCATTGTCCTTCTTCCGAAAGTGATCTTCTTCGGATTTTGAAATCTGTTTGGATCTCCGAAATATCTCCGGAATACTGTCGGCGATTGGTAAGATCCATGCCATCGCGCATCCAAGCTGTCCTTGATAACAGAGGTTATCCTACCAAATATTGATTCTAGTGATCTTCTTACATCATGTTTCTATGAAATAGATTGTTTTCGAATTCAATAAATGATAGTGATGGATATTTTTTGAGTTTTAGTTCCAAATGAGACGGAAACCAAAAACATGATATTTCAGTGGGTGGGCTAATATTTTGGCCACTATGGTATACGATGGATGATTTAAAACGACAGTCTGATTAAGTTTGGCAATGTATGTGTAGCCAACTGGCACTAATTAATTATTGGAATGCTTGAAGTCTCGAGGTGTGTGATGACTTAACAAAGCCCCTTGTTTGCAGATGGTGACATCCGGGAGCTTGGACATAACTGATGTAGACATTATAGGAGCGTCGTGATACTTTTAGTATGGGTACCTTAACTGCTGACTATTAATGACTTTCTCGAACTTAGCAGACGCAGAGACGCACGTTTACTATTCCGGTGAGTTTCCGATGAGTGGGTATTCCGGTTAGTAGGTTTTCTGGTAAATTGAGTGCTTCGATGAGTAGGTTTTTCGCTAAGTGGATTTCTGGTGAGTAAATTTGCATAAAATGGCTTGCCGCTATTTTCACCAGATGTCATCGAAGTACGATAGATAACATTCAATTAATGAACAAACCTTGGTTATACTCGGAAGCACATTAGGCACGGAGCCTTTCTTCCATGTGGCCGAGTTGTCATTTATCCCACTCTCATTCTCTTTGTGTTGAGTGTTTAACAAGAATGCAGAATGTACCTATTTTAAAAGTCCTAGGTTTGACCCGACCAAGGGGTGAACCAAGATCTCCCGGACGCAGAGAGAACACTCTACCATAAGGCCACAGCGCCACTTCACATTCAATGGTTTGTGATCATTATGAGCATAACCGTTACTAACATGAAAAGAGCTATCGTCGTAATAGTTTTTTATTCAATTAACTTGACGCAGATAGATTTATTATTGCTTGACCATGACTGATTGAAATGTGAGGTGGACCAGCAGCTGGAGGCCTGGTTATTCGCTATTCAATGCATGCACCGAATAAACATGATCAGAAAATATGATGAGATCGCTGCTTATGAAACAATGTTATGTCGATAGTTAGATCATGTCCTAATAACGGGCTATGACTCACCCAGAGCAAAATATTGTAATGATGGAGAAGCTGTCTACTAATAAATTAAAGGCGTCACTGTAAAGCACTATTTCATCGATAAAACAATGATTTCATTCTTTTGTGCTTGTCCGACAAATTTTCCTTCATGAGTTGTGCAGAAAAACTCTAAACAAAATTTGAATAGCAAAATAAAAAATCAATCCCCAAATTCAAAGCGAACTCAATTGAATCAATCTGGGTAGAATCTCCGTCATCTTTTTTACTTGTTGAATAAAAACAATTTTAACTTTTCCACATAATGTGAAGTACTGAAGATAAATCTACTGCATCATTATAATAGGTTATTAACTTTAATATTAACATCCCTCCTTTGTATTTCGTGAATTGAAAGGACTGACACGATGAACAAATGAATTCTACATGTAATATCCCGTAAAATTTACACAGTAGTAGATTATCAGAAGATAATGTAACATTGAAAAGCAATCCTTTGACATTTTGCCTCTTTGTTCTTCAGCCTTTCAAGTATTCCGATTGAAAATAGGTAGTGTCGTTAATGATTGAACGCGCCGACATTCTAACCTTTGTATTTATTTTCCGTGTGTCTTTTCTCATACTTCAAATGAAGAGTAAGTAGAATCTTGATTCATTATTTTCAGTTCGTTTTCTTGATTAATATAAATTAATATTTTTCTATACGTTCGAGCGCTCTTTCTCCATCTCCTGCATAATTCGAATGAGTTTTTCAATATATTGACATTGATGCCTGTCTAGACGAACATCAAAATCCGTGCGTTTTCAAAATATCTCTTCATCATGCATCATCATGAATGGCATCTTGAAATAATCATGTGAATACCGGATAATGTTCATGATCTCATGGGAGATTGCTATTCCATCATCAATTATTTACACGTGTATAAAATCTTGGGAAAGTGTTGAACAAAGAATTCGCAAGGTGATAGCTTGGTGGGAAATGTACTTAAAATCAGCATTAGCGTCCTTTCAAAGAGCGTCATGATTGAAAAGCGGGAACAAGTTCGATGCCTCTCTTTTCGTTTTAGCAATCGGAGGTGGTGTTCGGCCGTCTCGGCGAGCTCTCAAAAAAGTGAAATGGTCCCACTTCAAAAAGTTAATGAAATCTATATTTAGTCTAACGAACCAAAATGTCTTGTGTTAGCGCATAAGTAGAGTGCAAAAGAAACATGCAAAATGCATAGCAAAGAATGCGAACATATACATAAATAGAAGGAACGCCTCAACATGCAGTCTAAAGAATCAGAGGATGCGTCATTTATTCAATGCTTGATAAAAATTTGTTAATACTCGTAGCAATTGTTTTCAACAAGGTATCTGAAAACAATTACACAAGTACATGCTCTACAGCATTTTCGGGGTTCGAGCACTGCGTATTGTGAATGACGATTATTATCTACAGTGTTTGTCATAAGCCAGCAACAATCAACAGCATCGAAAATGGAGGTTGAGACCGATTGATTCTTCAAGAAACGCTCTTTTCGACCGGCAACAAGTTTGTTGATGTCAAAAGCCTGTGCATCAGAAGCACAGATCTGATGACAACAGCATTTGTTCGGAGGATGCATCTGTTCCAGGTTATAGAGAATAAAGAACCTTACAGAGCCTTCTTGGCAGTCGTTTCAAAATGTAAGTTTCATCCACTTCGTATCAGCACTAAAACTAAAGTAAGAAAAGAAAAAATGTGATGCTTCCATGAGGATACGACCGTTATAAACAAAATGCATCAGACGGATTATATTTTTATTCGTTTTAATGTTGTGGATGAGCATGACACATTTGTTCTCATTTAAGGGGAGCATGCGAGAATGACAGATTGGATTGTAATCGAAGACAGCCATACTCATTTAGTTCATATTTCGTCGTAGAACAGTCAATATAGGCCACTTTAAAGTCTGCACCATTCCGAAATACGGCGGTCAATCTGATCGATATTTTGGAGGATACAATCGTCAAATATAAATCAAATTCAGTGACTACCAATCCGAGAAGAGCAATGGAAAGAAGACCACAACATCGAGGCTTTGATGTTGATGCAATTTAGCAAATAATACCGAATTGTTTATCGCTTTACTCATTAGTCTTTTTGATGTGTTGACAGTGTTGATTTATACTTTTTGATTTACTACTTTTTAGCTACCTGACAATTTCTAAGAATTGAAGAATGTGTCATTTTCGTCCAAGTATTTGTCATGAGAAAACAGTCAAAAATTGATCATATGTCACAAAATAAGAAAATCCTTTTTTATATTAGAGAATAAGCTTATATACTTCAGTGCGTCACAGCCATACACAGTTGAAAAACTACTCGCACTTTTTATTAAACGTGTCGGTACCCACGCTTGCACCCGACGAAATTACGATCTATCAATCTACACGCATGTCACATTAATAGATTAATCTACGTTACGTTAACATAATCTATGTTACTCGAATTACGATCTATGTCATCGATCTATCAAAGATGCAATTTTATCCGCAACCGGCCATTTTATCGCTTCAACCCAGAAGGCAAATATGTCTCGCATAAACTTTGACCACATACTTGCTTGTAGCATGAAAGTCCGTATGCTCGCAAATTTTGCGTACACAGCATGTTTTAATTTAATTAATTTAATTAATTTAATGTTGTGGTACTTCACTATGCCCAAATCCGCGACCTGTGTAGGAGTAAATTTGGGAATAAATATAAATCACAGCAGCATCAACTCTATTGTTATTTAGGAAGCATATTGCAATTCCATACGATGCGCAATGGTCCCCGGACAGTGGCAGCTTGGTCGACTATCAGACTTTCCGGGCGACATTATTCCGACTTGGTCCACAAAATCAATTTTATTTGTTTCTTTCTTATACATGAATGACACTGCGTTATTACAAGCTCCAAAAGATGAGAGAGAAATCGAAATTCAGTACCATTCGAGTTTTTACATAAATGTGTTCCATGCAATGAAGCACATACGTGCCTAAGTACATCCTCAATGTTGCTCAGTTACCCAAACATACTCAGTTATATGTCACATGAATGCAGTAAAGCAGCAAATATGACTTATAGGTGAATCAAACAAACAGCACTATAAAGGAACATTTGATTTCTGATAAGCATAATCTCAACGGCGTTTTCAAAATTAATTTTTTTATAGGTTAGCATAACTTCCATGGGCCTACGAGTTTTCATCGATATTTGAGTAATCACATATCGGTCTAATATACAATTAGATTCATGTGTATGTGGACTGCTGTTAGCACATATTTGCAGATAATTGAAATCTATTCAATTAAGCAAATTAATGTCTTACAATCAATCCATAATCTATGAAATAAAAAATGTGAAATGCATTGTTTGTGGCATATGCAACATGCATACAGTCTTTATATCACAGTGTCTGCAAATTATCATTATCATACGACACATTATTAAATGTCACTCATTGCATAAATTGCATATTTTTGAAATGTTGTTGCATTAGTGCATTTGCAATATGCAGTGATTGCGAAGTTTACACAAAAATACAAAATAAAAAATATTACGAAAAGCTATAGAAATAATATAATGATACAAAAATAGAGCAAAAACGACATAAAAAATCACAATAGCAATTGATTATGATAAGGATCGATCAGACATGCTTCAGAAATGTGATGTTCTCATGCTTGTATTTTTGAAGAAATTGCGGATGGAGTGGCTTGCGGACCGCGCTGCATGGCTGTTTTCTGATTTTCCATGAGATAATCCGTATATCCAGCACATGTCCAGGTTAACTATACTAAAAGCGCACGTGATTTCATTCTGAATTGTACCTGGTTCAAGAACGAAAGACAACCGGTTCAGGAACGGAGCCGCCCACAGCCATGATAGCAGGTCGGAGATTCCCGTAGACGAGATAAAAGGTTGGAACCGGAGCCGGAGTCGATAAGAAATACCACGGCTCTGGGTTACATGTTTTTGAAATCAGTCACGTTTTAAGAAAAGGTTATGTTTGACAATGTAACTGAAACAAATAGAGGTGTGTTATCGCTCCAGGGCTCCCAAAACCTGCTGGTCTTCATCTCTTCTCAATGTATAACCTACTGTGAATCATTTATCTGGATTTTAAAAAAGATCACAGACTTCCTTAAGATTGTATTTTAGCCGAAAACACGGCTGTCGGACGAAAAGATCTTGGCAAAAAGCATGCACATGCATTCTGGCCTCAAATGTAATGTACTCATTATTAACTTTCAGAGATCTGAGTGGGGGAGGGGTGGACCCTGGAGTCATATTTTTCTATTTCACTCTTGTGCTGATGACATATCAACCGCTTATGCCTATGTAAAATCCTCATTTTTGACTGAATCTGAATGTGTCATTTCATTTCGATTGAACAGGTAGAAACATGGCACAAGGGGTTCCCCCTCAGGTCCTTGAGGACGTAGAAGTTTATTTAAACTTTAAAAACTTTATATTATTGGAAGGAAAATGATTTTTTTGCATGTCCATGATGGTGCATAATAACTGAAATTCATTTATTCATTGCTTGCATTATGCTCGTGCATGTGCGTTGTGTTGGAAGATCGAAAAATTCAAATATATTTTACTTTCGTGCATGACTGGCCTGTCTGAATGAACAGGCATAAAATCAATGCTCAAGATGAAAGCTATCATTATATTCATAGTTCAACACTAAAAACAGACTGTTGACAAAGTTTTCACAGCAGCAATTGATGAGTTTGAGATCTTCATAGCTGTTTTGGGGTTCTTAGGTGTTAGTCCGGGAGCTACTGACATTTTCTACCTAAATTCGAGCACGGAAGGTTTGACCACATAAGTTGGTAAATGTCATCCCAACACACACAAAACGTCAATTCTTAAGTTACGTAACCAGTCTCGATTGGTAGGAGACCCAGCCGAAAAGACAAAAAAGTCAGAAAAATCCTAAATTCGAGCACGCCCAAAATATTGATGTCAAAAGCTTCAACTCATGTCTGAGAAACCCATGCTGTGCTTAAGAATGCTTCATTTCAGTCACGAAGACCTTTAAGAATGGAATGAAGTTCCGGAAAATTGCCTGAAAAGTGAGTAATGCAGCATTTTCATATATTCTCAATAAATCACTTTTACGTCACATATCTGGTTCTCTTCCTTTACTTTAGGATTGATGGAAGTCTAATTCTGGGGTTTTCCGCACATTTTGAGAGAAATTTTCACTTTTTTCTATATTCATCCGATATTTTCTCGAGCGATAATTATTGTGTATATTTAGACAGCAAACACCATAGAAACAATATGTTAAACAAAAAAGAGTTTCTTGCTCACGAAAGAGGTTATATATAATTTATCTGACAAGCACGTCATAAACTTGCTATGTTAGTCAGATAATTTGTCTCTTGACATCATTTGATAAAATGATGCACATAGAAGTCAGATGTACTAAGTCGGATGCGCAATCCAATTGTTGAAATTCTCAATTTTGACGCATTTACTGAAGAAATGTTGCGTGTTGGTGAGTGGAAAGGATTTATGCATGGCGAACATCATGAGAATGAGAAACTGAGCCACCTCATGAAGAATTCATTTGCTTTTCTCAAAAGTACATTTTGTGAATAAAAAATGATTATTTGTTTATTCCAAGTAATAAAATTATCAGGAAATATCAGAAAAAATTATTAAAATATCAGAAAAAAAATTATCAGAAATTTCCTCAGCTGTCATTTTGAGAATCCTAGAAAATGCACAGACTTCTTTAGGATACTATATATCTACATAATTTTCCGAGACACATGCAACCTGCAACCTTCCGACATCTATCAACATATGTAGCGATATTTAAATATATATTAGCAGTGCTAGGGAGCTGTCTAAGCTGCACCGGTAACATTTTACATTTTCCTGTGTATTTGGTTTCCGCTGGGAAGCTGAATGTATGATTAGATTTTCCGATCGGAAACTGATTAATGGTTTGATTTTCCGTCGTAGGTAAATGTAACTATAGTTTTATTTTCCGATATGATGCATTCTCCACCTCACGCGAAGATTCAAGAACGCGTTTTATACAGACGCGTTCTCTTTCTTATTCGAGCTATAAGGAGACAATATATCCCAGCGTTTACCCGACTCACGCGAAGACTCAAGAACGCGTTATACAGACGCGAATCTATAATGAATAAGAAAATTATATAATCTATAAAAAAATCAGCGGAAAATCTCTAATGCATCAGTTCCATGATATATTTTCCTACCGGAAAATGCATAACCCCAGAAAATACAAATCATAACACCGGGTATATACAAGTCCAAGTCCATTGCTAAAGCAATTCAAACATTGCTATATGGATATTTAGTACTCAAATCATTTACAACCGCAGAAAATGCATATATGGGGATAGCTTTTAAGAAGCTAGTCAGTTCCACTAAAATCAATAGGCTTATTCATGTGCAAGTTTGAGAAAATCGCCTGAGAAGACCCTGTTCTTTATTTTTCACTTTTCAGCAATTTGAATAGCCTTCCTCATAATTGATGAGGTAGATACCAGGGAAATGGCCTCCCTGACGGGAAGAACGGAGTTATGCTCAATTTTTTACAGTCGCCATGATAATGACCTTCACTTTTCAGCAATTTGAATGGTCTTCCTCATAATTGATGAGGTAGATACCAGGGAAATGGCCTCCCTGACGGGAAGAACGGAGTTATGCTCAATTTTTTACAGTCGCCATGATAATGACCTTCACTTTTCAGCAATTTGAATGGTCTTCCTCATAATTGATGAGGGATACCAGGGAAATGGCCTCCCTGACGGGAAGAACGGAGTTATGCTCAATTTTTTACAGTCGCCATGATAATGACCTTCACTTTTCAGCAATTTGAATGGCCTTCCTCATAATTGATGAGGAAAAACGGAGTTATGCTCAATTTTTTACAGTCGCCATGATAATGACCTTCACTTTTCAGCAATTTGAATGGCCTTCCTCATAATTGATGAGGAAAAACGGAGTTATGCTCAATTTTTTACAGTCGCCATGATAATGACCTTCACTTTTCATCATGTATTCGAATGCTTTTGATATTGCCTTTTTTTAATCTACCAAAACTGACCTCTTTCATCCAATGACGAAGGCGTGGATTGGTAACCCGAGACGCCCAAATCACTGTTAGTTAAATTGATTGGGAGCTGGGCTTGTTGTATGATAATGCTTTTGATGTTCTTTTTTATATTTTCTAACATACTAAACTGACAATTTCCTGGATACTCTATTGATGCATCAAGTGACAAAGGTCCCAAAACGACGTTTAATTTTTCAAGTCAATGTTTCGCTTCTCTCACTATATCTACCTATTGTGCTTTTGATGTGCTATCTGTCTATAACTTTTTGCTACCTAACCCTTCTGTGCGAATCAGAACACCGCATAAACTAAACTTCATAAACTCTTCTTTTTCCTTGTAGCTTGATGGTATGAAGCGCTGTATACTTCATTGTGTCAATGTCGGCGAACAAACCGAGTTCGCAGAACCGTTGAAGGGTTTCGAGACTTGTCACTGGCATGAAGTAGTAGAATGCGCAGAAGCTGGAAAGGATTCAAAGCAATTCGCCGAGTCGAAATACTATGATATAGTAACTAGCTTGCCGGATGAAGCCTCCGTCGATGACTGTTTCCACTTGGCTTGCTACAAGAATTTTACGGCAATCCAAGTTAGGAAGAAAAAGAAGAAGGCAAAAACTGATGTATCACAGAAGAAATGTCTCCGATCAGATCCAATGATGCCAACAACATCAGCTTCGAATACAGGTGTTCTACCCAACTCGTGCATTTTTTGTGGAAAGAAGCAGAAAAGACAATATGGAAAACTCGAAAATGTAAGGGAATGCCTCACCATGTCGGCTGAGCACTCAATCAAGGAGGCAGCCCGGACATTGAATGACATTTCGATGATCGCTCAAATAGGTGACATTGATTTCATCGCTAAAGAAGTCAAATATCACCATAGTTGCAAAAGCACGTACCTGAAATCAGCTGATCGTTCGACTTTTTCTACAGCAGAACCAAAGAACAAGAATGGGAAAAAGTCAGAAGGTAATGCATTCCAAGAAATATGCTTGTATGTAACTGAATCGATATTGAACCAACAGAGAACCGAATCGCTTGCTTCCATCTACGAGAGGTACCTTGACATCTGCCAGGATTTTGGAGAGGAATGTACAGAGAGCACATGGTACTTCAAGGAGATATTCTATCAAAATGAGCAGGAATTGAGTGTTGGAGACGTTACTCACGAAATTTCGATGGACATGCAACGTCAACAACAACAATCCCGCAAACGGACATTGACAACGACTGATGTAACTGACATAGCGCCTTATCGAAAAAAGGCAAAAATGGACAAGTTTGAATACCCTGAAAACCAAGATCCAGAGCCACCAGCAACTTATGCGAAAAGCAAGAGGCAAGACTTCTGTTGGATGGTGTCCCATGCCATATCAGACAAAGAAATCCCTATGTGGGTAGGATACAATGCACAAGGACATGTGGACATCCTACCAAAACAGAAGGTTCTATACATGCCGAATTTGAATCAGTCCCCTACAAGCAATGATGTAATCATAGAAACACTTAAAATCACTTAAAGGTGTGCAAAAGAAATGGGACAGTCAATAGGCATCGTCACATACGACCTTGGGATCGCCAAACCTGCATACCAGTTGCAGGCAACAGAGACACCTGCATTTGACAATGTCTTCATCATGTGTGGAGCGTTCCACATAATGATGGCTTTTTACAAGGCAGTTGGCAGACTAATCACTGACTCTGGAGGACCCGAGCTGTTAGTGAACAGTGATTTGTTGGCAAGTGGATCCCTTGGCGGATTTCTTTCCGGGAAATTCTTTAGCCGAAGCAAGCGTCTCCATCAAATACTCAGTCTAACTCTTCACAAGTCCCATTTTCAAAAGTTTTTGGAAGAGGATGAGGTTGCTGCTGGGGATTTGTCTGTTGTTGAAATCATCGGAGATTGTGATGACCCTGCTATTGATCAGTTCGTGTCGAGATACGAGGAGTTCTGTCGAAAGACGAGAGCAGGAGAACATGGCGCTACCGCTGGATTCCGGCTGATGTATGTGGACCTCATGTCTGCATTATTCATAATGGACAGAGCCATTCGTACCAACGACGCTGATCTTTTCGCGTTCTCCTTGACACCTGTCATCGAATTGTTCTTCGCCATGAACCACCAAAACTATGCACGTTGTCTGACAAAGTATCAGAAAGATCTCCAAAATGTCGATCATATTCCCGGACTGAGACAAATTTTGAGCAACGGAGGACTTGCGATTCGAAGAACAGACAAACCCTTCTCAAGGAGCCCTGTCGACCTGACTTTGGAGCAGACTGTCAATGCGGATGCAGCGTCTAGGTTGAGTGGATTGTCCGCTGCCACGAATAATTTCCCGGCAAGATATAGATGGATGATTACGAAGTCAGTTCGAGCCGCTGTCGTCAGCGAACTGCAGTGCATCGTTGGTCTAACCAAATCTGAAGATGTCACGAAAGATTTGAGGCCACATCGCATCAAAAGGGACATTCAGGATCTGGAAACACTGGCCCGAACACTCAAAGAAACCGGGGATCCCTTCACAAATGAAGATTTTCAGAACGCCAAATTATACAATATAGCCACAGGAAAAGCCGTATCCCCTTCAGTGCAGCATAGTCTAATGGCAACCATGGAGTATGGAAAAGAAATGCGCATGAAGTTTACTGAAGAATGCCTTGATGACGCAACACGATTTGAGAGACCTATACAGAGAAGGAAACTCCTGACATTTTCCGACGCAGGAGCTACTAACAAGAGAGTCAAAGATAAAAAAATTGCTGCAATTCGAAATCATCGGAATTTATTGGGATTTCTACTCACTCGAGCTATCAAGGAAGAACTTGATTTGGAATATGCGATGACTTTCCCACTGACTCCTACTCCTCAGTGCTTCAGCAATGCGGATGGCACCATGGTGAAGACAGACAAAAGCAAGCTGATGAATGTGCTCATATCGATGGGGGAGGAGTTGAATGATCCATACGTTATTGATGGATGCGTAGTGGACGGCATGTTTCTCCTCCACACTTTGCCAGCTACAATTTCGAGTTCGTATGGTGGATTTGCCCGAGAAGTTCTTCTTGCAGCTTGTCGTCTCTCTTCTCGTCGCGTTGATATTGTTTTTGATGTTTACAGAGAAAACTCAGTGAAAATCTTCGAGCGTGAATGCCGAAAAAGAAATTCGATTGACTACGTGATCACAGGGAGTGAACAAAGGCGACCCACAAACCTGAAAGCTGCTCTACGATCCGATTTATTTAAGAAAGCTATCCCAAATTTCCTGGCAAGCGAATGGCAAAAGACGCACTACGCCCACATCATTGGAAACAGAACAATTCGTCTAACGGTGGAAACAAAATGCTATGAGTTCAAGAACGACGATGGAACAATTCTCAAATCCGAAGATTTATCGCTTGAGAGTAATCAAGAAGAAGCTGATACCCGACTCATACTCCATGCGCTCTCAGTCGATGAGGAAGTGGAATCTGGACAGATAAGCATCAGAGCTTGGGACACTGACGCATTCATCATTCTTCTGCATCACAGTGCTCGCTTCAAGTCAACGCTGTGGATGGACTTGGGAACAGGGGACAGAAGACGGAATGTCAACATTACGAGACTGTCTGCAACTCTGGAACCCCTGACCGAAGCCCTTCTTGGATTTCATGCCTTCACTGGTTGTGACTCGGTTCCAGCTTTTTGCAGAAAGGGGAAAGTTGCTCCATTGAGACTTCTGGAGAAAAATGCAGCCTTCCGTGCATGTTTTCAAAGATTGACCAATGAGGACGCAATTTCTGTGGAAACTTTTAAAGACTTGGAGAAATTCACCTGCTCAATGTATGGAGACAAGAAAACTGTAACATCGATCAACAGAAGAAGATACGAGATGATGAGAGCTGCATTTTCTGCCAGTGACAACTGTCGAAACCCACTGAAATCTGTCAAAGGAATGGATGCATCCAGTCTCCCTCCATGCAAAGAAGAACTCAGGATGCATATTTGGAGGGCATTCCATCAATCACGGCTATGGAGCCAGGCACATATCAACAACGTGCAATCGGATGAGCCTGTGCCATATGGATGGTTCCTTGATGAAGAAGAGGCCATGCACATACTGTGGTATGACTGCCCGCAGATGCCACAGTCTCTGATTCCGCCGGAAAGCGTTGATTTGAACAGTGATGACGAGGCTGACATGAGTGAACTTTCCTCTGATGAGGATTTTTGAAACCATTGAGATATAGGGTGGGTCGCGGTAATTTGGGTATAAATTCGGTGATTTTTTTGTTTCGATGTTCATAACTTCTGACAAACAAATATTTGAGATTCCGTGTTTGTCTCAAGTATGCACCTTGGTCTTCTACTTGAGAAATACCCAAATAGAAATCAAGAATGATGTGTTTTACTTCCCTCAGGTATAAGTTTTTGAAGAGCTAAAAATATACCCAAATTACCCCTACCCACCCTAATCTACTTTGTATATGCAGTGTACAGAACTTCTTTGACAACTTCCAAATTAAATGACTTAATTTCATAAATGCCTTCCATGTATAAAAAGGTATTGACTGTGTGTCCATAATTTGTCCAATAACGGATTTTGCGATTTAAGTTGTGTACATAGTATTGATATAACAGCAATACCATATTGCTTCATTTGTCTATACATACTGGTACAAGTACTTTCATTCTTAATGTTTCGGCAGAAATATATCTCTTACTTTATTAAGCCATTCGTTCTAATAATTGCTAGTATATTTTAAAGAAAGCATGTACGTTCAGTTGACAGCCGGTCCCTGAATATATTCATAACATATGAAATTAGGCCCTGTACTAAGATAGGCATAGATTGTGTATCTAAAAAATGTGCGGAAAACCCCAGAATTAGACTTCCATCAATCCTAAAGTAAAGGAAGAGAACCAGATATGTGACGTAAAAGTGATTTATTGAGAATATATGAAAATGCTGCATTACTCACTTTTCAGGCAATTTTCCGGAACTTCATTCCATTCTTAAAGGTCTTCGTAACTGAAATGAAGCATTCTTAAGCACAGCATGGGTTTCTCAGACATGAGTTGAAGCTTTTGACATCAATATTTTGGGCGTGCTCGAATTTAGGATTTTTCTGACTTTTTTGTCTTTTCGGCTGGGTCTCCTACCAATCGAGACTGGTTACGTAACTTAAGAATTGACGTTTTGTGTGTGTTGGGATGACATTTACCAACTTATGTGGTCAAACCTTCCGTGCTCGAATTTAGGTAGAAAATGTCAGTAGCTCCCACACTATGTAGCAATCATGGTTTTGTGTAGGCCTATTTCCGAAAGCGATGGATAAATTTGAAATAATTAACAAATGCAAGTGTTCTACGGCACGGAATAAATCAATGAACTAGCATAATTAACTATGCTAGGTTTTATGGGGACAGCAGACGTCGTAAAACCGCCTTCTAGTACAACTGATGCTGTGCTAAATGTCGTTGACTTGTAAAAACACAACATTTCGCATTTGTTTACTAAGACGACTGAAAACAATCAAAGGATTAGTTCTTGTCAATGAATATGGTAGGACAGCCATTACTCTCAAGGGTTATGGCTATTACTTCGAGTTTGGCCCGCTCGAAAAAGGGTGGTTTTACAAGTACCCTTTTGTGGTGATGGCGCCAGTAAAGTTGTCTGTAAACGTATTCTTTCATCGACTCAGAAAGTTTTTCCGGCTATTGAGCCTGTTGTTGTGTTCCCAACCTGTCGTATTCCTTCCCGTTGTCTTAAGGATCCTTTACCATCCCTCAGTCGCGCTCGCCTTATCTATAAATTTTCTTGTAACTGCGGATGCAGTTATATTGGGCGCACCGAGAGATGTTACAGGGTCCGAATGAGGGAACATTTATCGAAGTGGACTGAAGGTGGACATTGTCGTCCTCGCTCTACCAAGTCTCCGTCCAGCGACATTTGTCGGCATGCCATACCTTGTGATAGCTGTTCAGGTAACACTTTTTCTTCTTACTTTTCTATTTTATGTGCTCCTCGATCCCCTTTTCTTCTCCCCATTTTAGAATCTGTATATATCTCACTACCGTCCTGACGTATCCACAAAGACTTAAAACATACGTTTGCCTTGGCTTCAGCTTTTTTCTTTTGACATGACTTTGTTACTTTCTATTGTCTTCGGTAAATTTATTATGTTTCCAAATGCACTATTGAGATATCCCTGAGGTTTGTCCGAATGGCATGTCCGCAGTCTATGCCAGTCTGATGAGCTGTATTAAACTTGTTTGTACATTTTGTGCATCACAGCGGTCGTGCTTCTCCTGAAGAGAGGCCGCGAAATAGCAATCGGGATGTCAAAATTAGCGTTGTTTTCTCTTCAAACTATGATTGGGCACAAATTTTGCTTGAAAGTACTCACATCCTTGTTTGCTAAAAATCAACTTTCCCAATATCTTGATATCGGTTTTAAGAGAAGTAAACGAAGAATTGGCCAAAGGGGTCCTGTGGAACCCCCTTAGAGGGTATGAAAAAGCTCAGGTCTCTGGGGGTTAAAGCATATTATTGGTTCCTTACTCTTCTTCCGTTAAAAATGCATGGTTATTATATAAGTGCCTCACTTTCAATAAAATACTTAGAAGAAGTATCCAAATACTAATAAAAAGGGGTGTCGTTGATATAAAAAGAATTTTGGTTCAAACGTCTAATTACTTCACTTTATTGATGAATATTAGAGTCTTGACAGTTAGGTGGTTGAATCATCTCGTCCGACCGGTAGTACGAATTTCTGCCAGGAACAAGGCTGAAAATAAGACTTTCGGAGAATGCAGCACACCCTATTCATAGCTGCCACGACTCTGCGCGTCTGCCGAGTTCTATCCGGTTCCTGTTCTTATCAGATAAAAAGTACACATGTTAATCCAACTGGGTGTGGATTAAAGTTTTGAAAACCATTTCACAGTGGCCGATGTGTCTAACGAAAATATCTCCTCTTTCGTGATAATGCTGCACTCTAGAAGAGAGAAATATTTGCTCTCGCCTTTAATTAAGTGCTTAGAACGGTCGTGGTTGAGATCAAATCAGAGATATCAGTCAGTCCCCTATAGATTAGATATAGAAATTTTTCATGTCTCCCTCTGCGACTAATGCCACCTAAAAAAAGTTTAAAGCGGGAAGCACCAACTAATTCATCAGTTACAATTGTCAGCATGGAATATCTTCAGGTCGTTTTCAATCCTGCATGTGTTAATGCCTATGATCAATGATATATCCGAAAATGTATTTGAAGACAGTAAGTTTCAGCTAAAATCTAATCAGGATGCTGTGGATGACGACAAAAAAATAACGATTTGATATATCTATTTGTGTTTAGCTTCTTAAACTCTTAAGCAAGTTACGAATCGTGTGATAGAAGATGTATGCCGTCCTTGCTTTTGCCTGCCTGATCGCTGTCACCGCCGCTTTCCCGGTCGATGGGTGCAATCGCAATGCTGATGCTATGGTGATGGACATGCCTATGGCGGCGTCTATGGCAATGGATGTGGCTATGGCATCAAAGGAGTGGAAGTTTTTTTTTTGACTTTTCAACAATAAAGTCAAAAAGTAATGACAATGAGATGTACATGAACTGCATGACCTAGATATGGTTCTACACTTGCTGTAGTACTTCTAACTAAATCACAAAAAACACAGACAAATGTCATTTTATCGAAAACTCAGTCTGCTTTCCATTGGATTTATATGTGCTTTCTTTGATCTTGAATGACAAGAAGATGTACCGGGTAAAGCTCGATAGATGTGAAGTTTATCGTAGTTTAGTGAAGTTATGTGAAGTTAATCGTATATATATATTGTAGTAGCCATAGGCTGCACATCATTCTGTGAAAGTTTCATCGTCGATTCGACTGTATTTCGAAAGGTCTTTGGGTCGCAGCCGTGGTAGCTGGACCACGGCTCCGAAAACCGGGTGGTCGCATCAGGAAGCAATATTCTCATCAGGAATTAAAGCCGCAAAGCCTCTTGAGTATTTCAACCACCAGAGAAAGTAGTGCAAGACAGATGCTTCGTGTCCAGAGAAGTATTCAGTAAGTCTGCAGGTTAATGGATTTACTAGAAACTTCTAGTTAAGTAATACCACTGGGCATCGTGTAATCATAAATACTGCGGAGGACTGTTTGTCTATGATTCTTTGAATCATTATGATAATGCCTTACTCGCTTTTATAGCGTGAAAATTGGCTGTGCTGGCACATTTTTTCATTTGATTAGTTTAGATAGTTCACCATAAATGCCGATTATGTTTACTGCGTTGGTTTTTCTTTGTCAGGGAAATTACTCAAATATTATTTAACACATGTAGATCGCATTATCTGTAGTCAATTCAATCACGCAGAACAAGAACAGTTTGTCCGGATAATCATTGCTGTGAGCAAGCTGTCACCCGTCCTGAAATACAGTCGGCAACAGTTTATAATCGCATTTGTTTCTTAACTGATACAAGAAGAGGCTAATGATGTTTTTATAACATAAGATTCTCACAAATACTGAAAATGTCTCAATTCTAATGCGTCTTTTTTCTTTGTAAGACACACAACTTATGACCCTAATCCTTTTCATTTTATAAGGATATAGGGATTTTACACATTACAATTGCGGATTAAAAGAAAATCATTTAGTCTATTAGCTTGATGCGACATGCTAAATATATAGAGAAAGTGTACTAAATAATACGCATCCATGACAGTCACTTAGATGTAAGTAAGATGCAGTTCAGATTTGTTCATAATACCAAATAGAATTTAAAATTTTGAATTCTCGATCGGTTGAAATTGAACTGGAATATCTAATTATTTTCCTTTTAATTTTGATAAGGTAGTCATATTATTACACTTATATTACAATTCCAAATACACCAAAATTGTTGAAATATATTTATATCAATTATAATCAGTTGGGATGCCGTAATGTTAAAGTGAAAATGTAGTCCCAGATTCTGACTTTTTAATTATTAAATCGGCTGCAAGAAGACATAAAGGAAAACCATCTCAGGCTTATCATGCAAACGAAAAAAATCGATGTTTTGTGAATGCTGTATATAAATTAGAAAAAAGTTTGATAAAAGGGGCATATAATGGCATTGGTTTCAATATAATTTCAAATAGACATGAGAATAGATACACATGGTGTTGGTGAATAAACCGATTGCTTACATAAACTAAGCATATCAAATTCAAAATTGCCTCTGGCTTCACAGGAATTATTATTATTGTCATTAGAACCAATATTCCGTGCTTGGCTCTATTAACAACAAAACAATTCATGTGGAGACAGGCCATTTTGAATTTGAATTATTTCCCAGGAATGACCAACTTAGCAAGTAGGTTCTCAAAGGCATGGTCTGAACAGTTAGAATGAGATTAAATGGAATGAATTCTTCTTTAATCATCCAAGAACCTTAGATCAAATTCAGTTTCAGTTTTGTAAATGATGTTATCATTTGTGGCAGACTATACCAGATAACTGCAAAAACCACTTCATTATTTTCTAAATTATTTCCCGAACGTTTTGAAGATGAAGATAATAAATATTTCATGGATGTTTTCTCTAAGTTTGGTACTTGTTTTACTCAATTACTATTCTTGATATCATAAATTCATCCTATACATCACCCATACATCACACATCTTGATATTGCAAATGACAAATCAAAATTTGAATGCACTATTCTTCTGAAATTCACCTTCTCCCATATTTCTGAACTAAGGGTTCAAATATCATGAAACTGACTCCATTGCACATTTCGTGTATTCTCTCTCTCTCTCCTAGTGGCGGTATTTGTTCACAGATTATGTGGTATTTGCAGCATATTTCATTCTGCATTATGATTTTAATGGACAATGATTGTAAACTTTCTGTTAATTCCTGCTAGATGTCGCTTCCGATTGTCAGCCAATACACGACGTGCATCATCGAGAAAAAGGTCTTCGGATACCATGCTTATTAATTTATTGTGCAATTCATGCACATTTTCTCATTCACAAAATGAGCCAGATACGTGGAGGGCTGGACTCAATGCCACATTGCAAGACGTGCATTACGTTGAGAGACACATTGATAGACAAAAATGGGGAGGTATGTTATTTTGCGAAAGAAAGTGCTACATTTAAAAGTACAAAATTTTTGTAAAGATTATTGACTAGAGAGGAAAATCTAACATCAAAATATTAGATATAAAGCAGTAGGTGGCCAAAATCAAACTTGTAGTTCTCTAATGAAATCTATGAAACTGCAACTATTTTGAAATGAATTCTAGTACACTGCTTATCAGAGATTCATGATGTTCCGAAGTAGAAGTGGGAAAATGGAATGATATTGCATTTTCATTCTTGGTCATGAATAAATAGACCTAAATCTCGCTGTACTTTTTTCATTTGACCAGCAACCAACAGCCATTATAATGAAATAAATTGAGTGCATACTTTATTAACACACTGAATTGCAATGAATTATTTGCACTGCATTTAGTTGCGCTGAATTCACAAAATAGCAGAATTCTCTTGATGTTCCTGACATACATGTGCATTCATTTAGGTGAACTAGATCAACCTAGGCTTTTACATGTGCATTTAGGGGATCTATACTCAACTGCCCTGGCGACAAAAATCTAGTCTACATGTACGCGTACATGCCCACCACTGGAATTGGCACTGATTAAAGATTTTTGTGATAAGCCACACCACTTAGTCAAGACAAACAAGCGCTGAGTTTTACAGCCCATTAGTCTGTTTGTTTCTTGATGTAAAAAGCTATTAATTTTGTCGGTTTAAGTTGTTATCGACTAGTGTTTGTAGGACGAATCGGAGTGCTTGTGGCTGTCATGGAATCTGTGAAAAAGGGCTCGTCAGTTCGGCTCAAAGTGGTCCAATCTAGCTTAAAATATTTATGTGTAAATAATAATCATAAGCACAATATTGAAGAAATGGAAATCAGAAATTGCAATGTAATGGATGAACTAGTTGAATGACTGGACAACCGTTTACGGCTGCCAAGGACTTTTGTGCTTAAATTGCTCAAGTCTGAGGACATCCTTCTGACCTGCATGAATCATGCCACTGACTTCAGGAGGTAGGCTAGCGATGTTCCACAAGTGGAACATCGCTAGATTTTGGAAATATGTCTTATTGAATGTGGGACATATGATATTTTACAGTAAATAATTACAATGTTTGGCAACCTTGGTGTGTCTTGGTGTGATCTGACTCATTCAAATATCATATCTCTAGATTTTACGCGTACAATTCAATCAAAAAAGATTGGTTATGTTTTTCAATGTTCAATTTGGTTACAGCGATTTTTCAGCAGCTCTAATTAAGCAAAAGCAATTGATTGGTTTTCAGATTTTAGCTACTTATAATATGTATACCTCTTCATATAGGTATGCTGTATGCAAAAATATTTCATTCCTATTTTATTTTTCGAAATATAGTGACAAATTCAAAATGTTCCACTTGTGGAACATTGGCGCCTTGGGCCTATACAAATTAGATCGCTGACAAAATATTTCGGAAGGATTTATAATGAAATATCTTGGTCTGCCTGTCAATCTGATATGAATAGTAATGTCTGCTAGTTTGATAATCAGAATTAAAGTTTACCATTTTACATATTTTGTTTAAATTCAATAAATTGAAAAGCAGTGAAAGTTTTGTTTTGATCTGAATAAGAACGTCCTGTGACAATATTTTTTGCTGCTTCATGGTAAGTGTGTGTATGATGTCTGTGCCTTCCTTCTTCTAACTTAGCTGCCCAGAGTTGAATAGACAGTCTTGTGATTTCATTCTTATTTATTATATAGGCTTATGTAAGTAATGTAAATATTGAATTGCGACTCACACAGGGCATTGATTGTAAAGCAAACCATGTTCTTTACATGGATAATTTTTTTTCCTCTACTAACAGGTTTAGAGAATTAAGAACAACTTCAAGTAAACCGTCTACGTTGTACTGGTACTGTCAGGCGCAACAGAATAGAAGAATGCCCTCTGATATCAAAAGAGGCGATGGCAAAATCTCAGAGAGGATTTCATGAAAGTTACAGTGATTGTTCAGTCGTGGTCTACCACTGGAACGATAATACCCCCGTTATAGTTATCAGTTTAAATGAGGGCGTTACTCCTATCAGTCAGGCGACACGCTGGAGTGGAAGTGATAAGAAGAGAACTGCAATTCAACAACCAGCTATGATTGCCTGCTATAATTGTCACATGGGCGGAGTTGACCTATTGGACAGGTTTTCGGATTATCGGTGGTGGCTATTATTCGCAAATTTCATCGATATGGGCATGGTGGCTGCTTGGAGGTTACAAAGACACGTCCAAGTCAATAGGCCTACATCTCATCTGGATTTAAGAAGGTTAGATCTATATTTTGTATTATCTTATATTTTGAGTTAAAACTTAAAGATTTTGTTGTGTTACAAAATAAATAAATAAATAAATAAAACTTTTATTTCAAAAAGCCGAATAGAAATCGTGGGGTCTCAAGACATGAATATGAACAGCAAATCAATTAATAAAATACTAGAACTTAACATAGTAATTGTTATAAATCAATCAGAAAATATAAGGTCGTCAGAAAGTAGATGATATATACAAATAACTTTACAATGTAAATCTTCCATTCGATAATTTGGCTATAGAGATGAAAAAGCTGTTACTGCTTATCGAAGTTGAACACAAATTGCTATAACCTAATAATAATGCATATAGACTTTTTAAGTCATCTTGTGTTTAGCCAATTATGCTCTCATTTTATCAAAATATGTACGTGAAACATTCGTTTTCTTTCAGAGAAGTTGTGAGATATCTTCTGAGTCTTCTGACTGTTCAAGAAATTCGACTTGGACCTTCACGAACACCTGCCTTCTCCACAAGACTTGGAAATGTTGGTCATCTTCCAATACCAGCCGGTAAACAGGGCCGCTGTGAATTATGCATGAAAAACACGAAAATGAAGTGTGACACATGCAACACTTTGTTGCATACAAGTTGCTTCGTCCAATACCATCTCTGAACTCTGAAAGATGCTACTGTTACCTAGTTTCAAAAAAATGCATTGGTGATTCTGTCTGTATTTTTCCTGTTTCGTTTACCAAAATACATCAAAATTCTTAGTATACTACTTTTGCATAAAAATTAAAATTAACGTGTAAGCATAGAATATCATTTTAATGTATAAACAAATATGTCAAATATAAGCAATCTGTCAAGTATAAACAAATATACAACGGCTTATATTCTTCAAAAATTCTTAAAAAATGTATAGTCTCAAGGCGCCAACATCATCAAAAACGATGAAATGAACATTTATTTTCGGTAAGATCGTCATAAAATATCAAAACGTGATTGAATAATATGGTTCCATTCAAATTTTTGATAATTACTTTCAAAAATAATTCGGCGCCTGATATTCCCCTCTTCCTTGGAGACTTTTCATTAGTCTGCGGTAGACTCTGAGCGCCTCAGCTACTACAAAATTTTATTTATTTACATACAAGACTGGCAAATAATGCATATAGCTATGGAATAGACATGTTTTATCCCAGTGATTTCATGAAGATTTCATGGATATTTAAAGAAATATGGTGCACCGCTGTCTTTTTCTTGTGGGATTTAGCAAAGCACTCAATACTTGACCGATTTCGCATCATTCTGCAGATGACAGTAGGTCGAGAAAGAGACGAGAAATTAGGTTTACCCCGGCATGGCTGCAGCTTTAAACAGGGAGTGGTGTCGATGTTAAGTGATGTGAGCTAGGCCTGCTGATGATTCCTGATATTGGATGAAATTGCAGCTATTCAGGTCTGTTCCCATTTTTCATTTCAAGAAGCAACTGAATATTTACATATTCTATTTACCTGTTAGCAAATTTCCATTCATTTTGATATCCAATAAGTCTAATGCTACTTATATACACCAACCGTTACCAAATCGCTAGAATATAAACATCGGACTAACTTGCAAAAAATTAGCCTCTCAAAAATTGATCAAATATTTTTTGGACCGCAGGAACGCAATATAAGCAAAAAAACTGAATCTTTTGGTATAAAAATGTTCATGTAGACATTTTTTGAGTCGACAATCTACCTAACATGCTTACTCTATGAGCAAGGCTGTACTCGAGGTATGCTCATATGCATGCCTTACACTTTGTCTCCAAGCTGCTCTAAATAAAGCATATTTTGTGCCCAATTCTTTGGTAATAGTACACTCTGTGTCCAGCTGCTGGCCCCATAGAGTACGGATATATAGGTAGAGTGTCGACTCAAAAAAAGTATACGTATACAGTGAAAAATTTTATATTTCATAATAAATTTCATAAAAAAATTTATATTAAATATTTTATATTTTATAGTTTTTTGCGGAGATTACGTTCCTGTGGTCCAAAAAATCATTTGAGCAGTTTTAGAAAAGTCAAAATGTTGCCAATTTATATACTACCGAGCTGACGTCCCTATATAAGTAGTATGAAACAAGTTGGATATCAAAAGGAATGAATATTTGCTAATAAGCATCCTAACTAAGCGGAAATTAAGCTGATTATCAAGGGAATTTCATGATCCGCATCATAATGGAAGTCTTCATGAAAAGTCGCGATATTATTCGTTCTTTCTTGGCTGAAATTTCAAATTTTTAATCCAATTTTCACCGGCATGATTTTGTGATTCATCAAATTCATGCTTCATTTGTTGAATCTGAATAGTGATGTGGACCCATTTACATCTTCCAAAGTTAATTGAAATCATGGTCTTTGATTATGTGATTTTGCTCTGCCAGTTGTGATGTGTATTATCACTCTTAAGAAAATACTCTTGAGGTTGAGCATGAAAGTAATAGGAACCCATCGAATTGCTAATTTAGCAAACAATAAATCTCCAAGTCAGTCATGAGAATCTGTGAAATACCATCATTCCTTCTGCATTACAATCATGATCAGTCAATTCCGTGGCAATTTCTTCAAAACTGCAGAAATTTGCATATCTCACATTTTTGGTAGCAATTACCAACTATATCCTCCTCGAGTTCATCTAATAAAATCGAAGTGTATACACATTGGGGATTAACTAATGCGGAGTTACCACTCGACCTAGTATACTTACTCTATTGCTCGCCCTATGTGGTATACATGCGCATTGTTCTTGTCAGTAGTATTTGTTATGCATAAATCATAGTGTTCATTGAAAGTTTAAAATAAGTTTGGAAAAATAGTTTACTAGCACACCATCAGGTCAATTACAAATAATAGACATGGGGTCAACGGACATCAAATCGGAGAAGCCATAAAATCGTCATATAGACTATCCTGTCGGCTTGGTGATGGAAATAAAAGACTAAACGGCTTCACGGATGAGCAACAGGGCCAGGCTATAGCAGCAAGCAGGTGGTGCGAGAGAACTGGCCACAGAATTATACTCATCTGCGCGCCCTTCGAAGCAGACCGAAGCAGATAAACAAAATATTTAATTCTGTGGAACTGGATAATAGTGAATAGAAAAAAGCTATAAATTCTCCTAAACATCTGATCAATGCAATCCACACATTGTCTTCAAGTTACAGTGGGCGGAGTATGAGAGAGACTTCAGTCAATGAATCTCATATCAGAGGATCTTCATTGATCAGAAAGCTTCAAATTTGTTTTTTTAAAGAAAAATGGTGCACCGCTGTCTTTTTCTTGTGGAATCTAGCAAAACACTCATGACTTGACTGATTTCGCACCATTTTGAAGATCACAGTAGGTCGAGAAGGAGACGAGATGATTTCGTTGATGACCTTCGCATTGTTTGGGAGGTGCTTTTGAAATACACCCATTGTCCGATTCAATTACAAGAACTGCATTTTCCGTCAAAATTATGCATGTGAAGCGTCTACTTTTATTCCTACTACTGCTCATTAATCTAACAATTAAGAAAACAATAAAGTCGGATATCATTCTAATCGATATAGTTAAATCCTAAAACCATGGATGCCATCACAATGACATAGTCCGACATGATAATGTAGTGCATCTATCTATCTATATATCTACATAAACATGCAGCCTGTAGAATCCCTGGTGTACGAAATAATAATGCCTCTTTTTAATAAGTGAATTCACCGCAAGCTATTCACGCCATGACGGAAAGGAGCTACATCACTTTGGGCATTCATTAAGGAGTGAAAGAAAGATAACACAGTGTAGTAATTGGTATGGACTTCGATATTAGAGCGAATATGCAGGGTGGACCAAGAAGAAGTCATTGCAAGGACTCGATAGAAATGTCACCGAACTGCATGATTTGTATAAGACATACTTTATCCAAAAGTTTCTAGAATCAGCTAACTGTTAGGAGCACTAACTCTCGAGGAGAAAAATAAGAAAGAAATAAGCTTTCACACCTCACACAGTGTACGGTACCCATTCTTCCATCTTTCTGTCGCGGATTTGTATTTCATACACCACTGCTTTCTCATCGCCGTGATATGGACTTTCATCGGATTCTATTTTAGGATTCCGGGCCGTTGAATGTAATCCAGCAATGATGATCACCAAGTAAATTTTTTTGGACATCCTGTACTCATGTATCGTTCATGTACCGCACATACTCGCCCATTTACATTTTGTGTACAATATCGAAATACAGTTTAGACTTTAAGAGCACTTACAGACCTTACTAATTCTCTGAATGTGATTTCACGAAAATTCATGCAACTTATGTTATTAGCCTGCAGCTATGCATCATCACTCAACTTCATTTTGAGGAACAGATGACCTCAGGATAGCAGCTTTCAAGTCATTTTCAAAAATTCCAGTCAGCACGAAATGCAGGTCATCTCCGGTCGTTATAATGTCCGGTCTAAAATGCGGAGATGACAATGCTTGCCTCATCAGTACAGAACTTGGCTTTGTTGCAGGTCTGCCGCGACTCGTACAGTACAACTGCACACCGTTTGCACGTGGCGATAATTAGAGCAGCAATCATCTCCTTTGTTCCTAAGTACTGAACATTGACGGCTGCTGTTGTTCCCACGCTTCCTAGACTATTCAACACTCATGACGTCATTGCCCTCAAGTCTGGACTCTAGAGACAGCGGCGGAAGCTTTATGAGTCAGATGGATCATCACCGGACGTCTCCTAGCCTTTTTCATCACTTGCAGACGAACTGATAATAAGAAATGTTCGCACATTATCCATATATGAAGAAGCTTGAATGAACGGCTTTGACTCATTAATTCTGTTCATACTATTCAACGAGCTGTCATTTTTTGAAATTGTATAATTTCCTCTGTCGCACCGCCCGACATATTACGTAAAACAACTGATTCGGTTAATGAAGGTACTAACTGTAGTTTTTCTACAAACAATGAGATGAGTAATAAGTTTACATGCATAAAGCTTAAGAAAATGTAACTTACATGCACTTTCAAGTCTGCCGAAATCATGTATATAAGAGCACGGACAAGACATGCTGTTTAGAAAGTTGACCATGAACCGCTGGCTTCGTAAAATGCTGAATCTATAATATTGACATAAACAAAGATAAAAACGGGCCTACATCGAGTCCGAGCATTATTCGCTTAGCATTCCGCCGAGATGCAATTTTCTTGTCAATTAAATCAATTCAATTGCTGCATTAATTCTTGTGATGCATGCCCAAAGTCGGTCTCATTCGTGCTTGATTTCTCTAAAGTCGGGCTCATTCGTACAGAAAAACATACTGCTCTCAGCGCAAACCACGTGAATGACTTGTAGATCCTCACTGCTTTTGTTGAGATTGGAATGTTTGATTTTGAATGACGTTTCATCTTTATGTCACCAGTGTTTTTACTTAGTTAAATTGAGACCTAAAAGAACTTTTAAGAATAAAAGGCTAGAACTGATTTTAAATTTCAAATCTATCTCAAGTCATTATTATTATCCAAATCATTGTGATTTTAAGATGGTTATTCACAATGACATCATGCTGAGAGAAGGTCTGAAAATCTCGAATTCGGATTTCTGTGAAAGCACTAGGCTAGCTGGCTACGAAAGCATTGAGCTTAGGTAGTCAAAGACTACGAGTTAACTTTCGCAGTCTTTTGTTGTTCTCGTTTTGTAGATCGCTTTCGTAGTCAAAATCAGCTGGCTATCGAACTATGGAGTTTAGAGTTGTATGTATTGGGCTGGAAATGGTAATTTTAGGTTATCTCGGGACTAATCTTGACTTTTCACGATCAAGCCAGAATCCCGGAATTGTCAAAAGTCAATATGATTCCAAATAGTACTTATTTCTATACCTGTCTCTATCTTCTAATTTAAATTACGAGTTTTAGCGTTCATGGATGAAACTGTATCCAATCACGGGATCGAGAGGGCGACTTTGAAATATGCAATATTGTATTAGTTATGATGATGCCGGCCATAGACTTAGCATTTCAAAATTGAATGCGGTCGGCCGATTTTTGAAATGATATCATGAAATCATTGCATTAGAATTATTAGGTTGTCTTGAATATCATGTATATTGTGCTTCAAGAACACTTTCTAATATAAACAGTCGTTGCCGTTTTGTGCCGATTTATATTGAAATAGAATATGCAGTTTAAAAGACTCTACCAAATCTGTAATTTCCACGTATCCGAAATAGTGTGGCAACTCGAATAGAGTGAAATGAAAATAAGTATAAACCTCATACAGTATGCATTCATGTGTTCGACCCATCTACAGTCATCTTCGTTGGGACAAGCTAAACTTGATTAAAAATATTCCAGTTTTACGTACACTAAGTGATCGCCTCAATAAACAATACTATGCATATTAATTGTAATTACTTCCAATTAAATTAATAAATCTTCCATTAATTGCAGCCATTAAATCGATGCTATTTGTATAAAATTTAAATTTATTATATTTCTTCCAATCAATCATCCTTCGTGAGCGCGCTTGTTTAATATAGACAGATGTACACATAGAAGTTGTTGCCCTTTTGCTATCAAACTATCATACAACAAGTAGGAAACTTCACTATTTGGTTCTCAAAAAGTTAGCGGATGAATCCGGCAGTGGCCCACTGTGGGCCCACTGCTGGAGAGACTTAACAATTACAACCTGCAGTTTCACAGACTGTCTGAAAACACAAGGATGAATGTGCAACCCTACTTGTAGAGATACGCGGAGAGAATATGATATATATCTGAACAATCTCATATCTATTTACCGACATGAAGGATCACAGATGTTTCATAAAAAAGCGGAAAGTACAACAACTTGGCTGTAAGAAAAGAATAATCCATCAAAGAAGAAATAGCAATAGCTCTTCCACTGTTGGTATTTCGTGGGAAAGTGTAGAGTACAGAGCGACAACTCTTAGATCTCCCAGTAACTTCGTGTCAATTTTACCAGCCGAAACAACGCGCTCTCATCAAAGCGAGGCCGTCACGCAACTTCAGTAAATACATTCGTCATTGCGCGCAGGCAAAAGAGCAAGGGAAAGGACATGATTGGGATATTAGGACACATCGCTACCACTCGTTCTGCGCCAGACAGCGCCTCTCCGTCGATCTGTCGCGCCTGGGAATGTTTGTTGGGAGTTGAGATGCCAGTTAGAGTCATTCTACGGAGAGGTCAAAGTTGATAGAGATTGATCCATCAAACCGCATCCTTGTTCTTTTGTCTAGAAACGGGGAGAGGAATAATAACGCACTAAAATGCAGACAGACAAGTGCAAGGACAAGGAAAAACATGGGTTGTAAAAATATCTTAATGATTCGAAAGCTCTGTAATAATGACTCTACAACAATTGTCCATGTGTTTAATCGACTTAAAACAATGCCGATTTCATGTGAATGTTTTTTGAAAAGCTCTTTCAAAAAGGACGTTCCTGTAAGTAGCCTAAGTTAATTTTAAACAAAATATGCTTTTACTATTCAGAAACTGTTCTCCAAGTGATGGACAATTTGAAAAACAGTTGCATTTTAAGTTTAATTTTTCTACCTAATTTGTTTATGAACAAGACGGCTTCTGTTCCAATCCCTTCCATTAAGACTTCTAAATAAACTGAAAACCCTCCTCTGGAATCTCCTGGGAAATTGAGGATTGGATGATGTCTAATATCTTCACCTCACCATGACTTGAAAAAGGTACAATTTCTGTGTAAGGATGCGTGTATTTACAGGTACCTTCGCTTTTCTTTCAGAATGTCAAAACACAGATCTGTATTTTTCAGAAATTATAAAATGAAATTACTATATGTATTCAAATGTTAGTTGTTCACTTCATCGACAGGGTCATTTCATCGACATTATATCTTTTCATCGACAGGTGGATGATATTCGCGGAAGAGCATCATGCATCTATAGATTGTTAAAGACATAAATTAACTCAATAATTCATAGACATCAGACTATGATGTTTTTCAGCTTTATCAGGGACGCCAATATCTTCTGACTCTGGAAATAGACATCGATGAAACGACCTGTTGATGAAGTGAACCACATTCATGCAAATACGCGAAGAAAGTATTCAAATACATTTTCAAATGCATGCAATGTCAGTTCATTTTTCTACAAACTCTGTTCATCAAATTCAAGCTATCATTAAATCATCATTATATTATATAAAATTATTAAGAAATTTAAGTTAATGAAGTAAGAAACACACCAAATCTACAATTTTCACAGTAGAACTGAATTTCCTTCACTTGCGTAAATCTTTCCTCGAATGCCAGCTTAAATTTTTGACATCAATTATCTGGACCATTAGAATATTTATCAAGACTATTTCATGTTAGATAGAAATGTTACATGTCAACGAAATCATATCACTTTCATATTCATGGCATGCATCTGTAAATAAGGATTCTAGAGTCCCGGAAAATCTTAGTCCAGGAACTCATGTAAGCCCCATCTGCAAATGAAGAGAACAACGTTTTCCAACAGAAAAAATTGTCCTACCAATGGTAGATTTGCGTGTAATAGTGCAAGATCCTTCTTTCTAAAACAATATTTCCATACTGTGATTTGCGAATGCAAACAGGCATGCATTCATAAATGCATTTTTTCATAAGTTTCATCCTACAAATACTTCCCAACGCTGCATGGCTTATACGTCTTCAACATAATCTATTACATTGGCTTATTGCATCATCTTCATAATTTTGCCATAATTGCTCTGTTGGTCTGCTCATTATCAGCCATAACAATAGGTAGATAAATGTTTTCCTGTTAAAATAAGTTAACAGACAACAAGTCATAGTGCAGAAGAGGAGGCTCATAATACATTTATTATACAAGAGAAGTATACACTGTGTTCAATTTGCAATCCCCGTGAATGAATCTACAAATATATCCAACATTCAAGATGTATTCAGTCTTTTTATCAATGTTTGAAATGGAAATGCGGGAAGCGCCTATGAATAGGTATGAAATAAAACATGATTTAGGTTGTCTCAAATTATCTGATGGTAAGAAATGTCTCTTTTATCCCTATCTATCCTTCAAGCAGAGATGGAATCAACCGCCGGGTGACCATTCGACCAGTCGATCTGGTTGGCTGCCGCTCAAATCTACATGTATAACTTGTTTCGACCAGTCGTTCAAGACCGATCAGTTTTACTTTGAATATGTATCAGAATAGGATTTCTATCTGTTTAACAATTGAACTCCATTAATGTATGTTATCACTTGCATGATGTCAGTAGGATAAGTAAATATGCTGCATTTAAGGGAAATGGGAGGTTACTAAGCCGTATGGGCTACCTTCGCAGCGAGAAATTGAGCATGCTATCAAGCAAGAAAGTTACACTGAATAAGAGCATGAAGTCAACAGTGGTTGACTAATTAAATGAAGCCTACAGGACATATGGTACGGACGCAAAGTCGCAAAGTTGCACAATCGGAAACAAGTAGGCAATACATCAAATTCGTCTCCACTATGATCGAAGCTTTAAAGTCTTCTGTGTCAGCTGGAGAATTCAACCCGTTGATACCATTGTTTTCTTCATGATCTAGCCTTTTAAATTACGTAACAGACCTACCCTGCAAATAACTGATGAGATTCTCACTCCAGTCTGATTTTCAGGAATACTTTGCTATCACATATTATATCAACCAACAAAATATTGGATTTCTGGAAGGGAAAGCAGTCAGAATTCCTATTTTTTTTTAGTCAATTAGCCAGAAAGATGTTTGTGGTACGGGTGGTACATGTCAGCACTGGTGGTGGCATTGTGTCTTCCAAAAGAAGCAACACTGGTCAAGTGACTGTCGAAAGTCTGGTAGTTCTGAAGGAAGGGTCACTTGACGGACTGTGGCAATATTAATGCTGGGGAGCTAGCATTTATTGCTCACATCTGGATACCCCTTCAGGCGTTCAAAGGTATTAAAAATGTCTTGCTGATGTGAAAATGTATATTTTGCATTCTATTTTTACATAAGTTCGGCATAAAACATCAGCTGAATAAATTATCCACTAATTTGTCATATCCTGCTTCTATGTAGGCCTTCTCAATCAGTTGTTCATGGAATAACGAAGTGCTTTCATAGATGCTTCATAGAATTTAAGTGGTGAGATGGCCAGCTGCTTGATAATTCAAAATCGAGTTTTTATAGTATGAGAAAAGGTCAGTTCCGATTGCTTCTAGTGAATGTTAAAAATCTTGATAATCACCATAAAAACGCTATGGGAGCTGTGGGGATGGCCTCAGCAGTCATACCCACCCCATACCGATAGGTATACCCACAGAATCCCCGTACCCACGGCAACCGTTGAAATAACTGAAAGACTGATCCCATTTTCCTTCATGGATCAAATATGGGAACTCACATTCTCGAACTTGGAATTGAATCTTGCGTGTTCGACTTGGGCGTTGTTTCCCAACTTAAGCTTTGTTCAATTTTGGTACATAGACATCTAAGTCACACCCTCAGAAAGACACGTGCAATGCACAATCTCTTTGCTCTTGTTCATTTTGTAAGCATCTTTACCTGTCACCAATGGCAATGTATGTTGTCTTTCTCCTTTCCCTTTGTCGATACATTTCCATTTCATCATGCTTGATTTTCAAAAACGATATCATCACTCACTCCGACCTTCAACTCCGATCTCAAGCAGGAAATGAATAAACGATTTGACGATGAAGCCGTCGTACTTTGTCGATCGCTTTGAGTATTTCAGTTTCGTATGAAGTTGACAGAAGTTCGCCGAGATCTAGAGCAGTTGTAGGCGCCAGCTCTCAAACTACAGACACCCAGCTGTCTTTCTAACGATGCTGAGGCCGCAATATCCCCTCCACACTAGGTCTTCGTACTTATAGAGGAAAACACACATTAGGATGGAAAATGAATATGGATATGAATATCTAGAAAGAATTGATGAATTCCGACAGCAATGATTAAGGTATTAGCTAGAGTATGCACTCATAAAATGCAAGCCGCTCAAAATGATGATGGTTTCGAATTCTGATAATGACGATGATTTAACAAACGAAGAATGCACAGGTATCTGACTCCTTCTCGCACGAAAAATCTTGAAAGTTCGAAGAGAACCTATCTAAATTTCGTATTTCCTTCAAATAAAATTTTGTGCATAATTTATAGCATGGTCAATTACATCCTCAGGTTGGAGACACAGTATAAGCCATGAGGAATAGCTACAAATTTCGGAATATCAGCATCATTGGGCCATAGTTGGAAGCGGTCAGTTCGGGCCCGGGCCTAGAATGTTCTGTAGGCTTCCGGGGCGAGCCTGAAATATCTTGTACATTGGCCAATATCTATTATGTCTGAAATTGGATCTTCCTCATTTGATCATTTAAATGCTCTCAATCATTTTCACATGGTGGATAATCAAATTGGTTCTTAAGGAATAGCATGAAATCAATAATATGTCTATTTATATATATATATATATATATATATATATATAATCCAATAAAAATACGATTCGGAATTATCGAAGAAATACTCAAGTTTAACTGAAACGCCCGACCGGTTTCTGTCTCTCACCAGACTTGTCAAGGCATTGGTCTTTAATGAAAATTATCATACAAAATCACATGTACTTAGAAATCTAAAATCCATGCATAGATCAGGAATTCAAATGGCGGTTACAAGTTAGAAGTCATGATGGAAAAGTCAGGTATCAGTTGCATGAATTAGACATGAGGAAAACTATATATTACGATTCAATGTGTGTCCCAGATATTTAATACATAGCTTTTCTTTCTGTTCGCGATACAATTTTGACCAATTTGATGGTAGCTTTAAAATAGGCATGGCATAAAACCAAGGGGATAAATTTTGAGCACAATGAGCTATATGATTGCTTACGTGGAGAATTCGATATCTGGCATCATGAATTTGCTGTCTATGTACTCGAATTCTAGCACGAAAAGTGGCCCCTGTCTGTCCCACATAAAAATGGTTGCACCCATGGCATTTGATAGCATAAACAACGTCCCTAGAACTGCAATTCACATTACATTTCATTTCAAATATTTTTCACTCTCATTTTCTGCTAAATACACGAATCACATCCCGACCATCAAATTTTGGCAACACGCTCTCAAGTAAAACGTGAAGAACAGATTAAAAAATGAAAACAATTCGGTTGAAAGAATCCGCTATTGACATTCAAAACAGCATTCACCAGCAAAGAAATAAATTGCTGAGTCAATTAAGTCCATCCAGTCCATGACATTTTTGCCATTGTTCTTCTTGTTCTTCAACCGGCATGCCTAGGACTGCATACTATCAAATATTTTCTTATTGCAAATGTGGTTATTTAGTTAGCTTCAATTTTCATTTGGATGCTAGAGGCAAAATGAGCGTAAGGTTATAAATGATTATCTAGACCATACATTGGGAATTAAAAAATTTGTCATTATTTCAGTAAGTAGAAGTTATTCTGAAGCAGCATTGAGATCAAAAACTGAAAAACAAGCGTGAGTTCGAGTCGATGCTGCTATAATGATGCACACACAGATTTTCTCGGACAGCCACATTATTCAAGTCGCATGATTGCGAGAACCAAAAAATGGCACAAATTCTGAGAAAATTTGAAACTTCGCAACAAGAAACTTTGCAGGCAGATTGGAATATTTAAAGCTATTTAAACCACTGTATGCAATATTTCGCTTTTACATCATGGAACAATGCGACAGTTACGTGCAGACGTTGAATTGTGTACTAGGCCTAATTGAAGAACAGCTTAAATATTGAGTCATTTGTTTTCAATTTTTGGATTTTTTTGTTTAATTGACGATAGAAAATATTGAATGAATGACGATAAACGAAACATAAATGGACACGAAGGCTCATATATTATGTGAGAAGAAGAGGCAAAATACAGCACTTTGTATTAGACAATATTATGAAACCATGGAGAAGCACTGTGTTGAGCACGAACTTTTGATGAAATTAGAAGAAAGTAATAAAGCACGGATAATTCACTACATCATTTAGCCAAAATCGGATGGCGCCTTAAAACAAATGCCCCTCAAATACAGCCCTTATTTTATCTGACAATCCATGGAGACACATGGGAGCTGCTAATATGCTGCAAGTAAATGGTTTTCTTATGATTTCGAAATACTGTTAAAAAAATTTCTGAAGAAGTAGAAAAATATTTTGTGAATTCTCTGAAGTGAATTTTGACCTTCTGTTCACTTTGAAGTTTATTAAATATTTCAGAAAATGAAAAGCATTTGTTAATCTTCATGATTGTATCAATTGAACCAGACATCGCTTGTTTTATTGAGCTCTTCAGAGTCGTGAATTTTAGAGATCTTCCTTAGATTGGAATGTATCTAATTGATGTGTTAAAATTCCTCATTATTAACGGGCCTTTGAGATGGCTTTACATCAGAGGCAGCATTTACAGCATCAATCGCACCACGACCGTCAATCTGAGGCAAAGAGATTGATCACTTTCAATCATTTTCTCTTCATCTCGCATTCGGACACTCCTTTGTCAGGACGCGCATTGACCGTTGCAAGTAGTAGCCGCTTTGAAGTTGCTACGGTCACTGAGTCGACGCGTGTGCGTGTCCGCAAGAGAGATCAAAGTCTCTCTCCGCCCCTGACATAGTGGCGCCGATTTGTCCTAAAGATTCTCCCAAAATTATTTATTTTTCGCCTTTTTGTCTTCTGTGACTAATGCTCATTTCACACCTGTCATAGTAGTTTCAACACAGACAAGCGAAGGCTGATTGTGAATGCTGATTTGCAAAATAAGCTACTGTCTTCCAGAAAGAATCGGGAGAAAGTCGACTAAAATAGAGACCCACCCGTTGCGACTAGTGATCAATGCGTCCGTTGCACAGGGTGTCCCAGATAAACATGTAGCTTGCTAGTTTTAAGAGCGTTTCGCTTTAAGTAGAAGAACCACATTATAATGCAACATGCGTAGTTTTAAAGGTAAAGACTCCCCAATTGTTCTCCAAAAATGCATTTGAATTTTCTTAAGCTATTTTCTTTCTATGTGCTCTAAAAAATTTTGCAATTTTCTAAAAAATTGAGCATTTTTAATACCAGTAATGTTTGAAAGAAAGAAGGGAGTAACAATGATCCACTCAGATGTCTATGTTGCGTTGTCCATCAACTGTGCAATCAATTCATATTCAGCTCTTTAAAAATGCTTCAGTTAAGGCTGTATCATATTACCTACGTGTTACGTGTTGCATTTTGAACGTCGTGTGAAACGCAAGCATGTACATGTGCATGTAGGCTAACCACGCAAGAAGTTATTGCACTGCAATGTCATGACAAAGATGTCTGCGAATAGTGAGATAAAAAATCTTTATCATACTATTCATAGATCTTCCTGGTCATAGCTGTCACATCCAATCAGATTGTCTCTATCTGAACATGTTTCAACTTTGACAGTTACATTCACATTTCACAATAGCCTATGCCATTTCACCCCTTCTATCGCATTACATGTTCATGTAAGTGTTAAACTGCTCCTCAATAATATCGTCTGCCGGTACCACAACCTGCAAGTGGTCATGATGTCGATTGTGATAAGTCAATTGACGGCTCAATACACATACACATTATAGCTGTACATTTCTTCTACAGAAATTGGCTAATTCTAAGAAGCATGACCATGCAAAAACCGGAACCTAAAGATTTGACTAGACCATTGCAAGTTATAGAGATTGGAATTAGAGACATGCGAATCGGATAGGATTAATGCCAATCAGTAAGGACAGGATTATGAAAAAATATTTGGATCGAATTGGACAAGGCATCCTGAAGTATCCGAAATCTCAGACATTCAGTCTCAGACTTTATGGTGGCTGTAGATGCTAAATTCTGAACAACAGTCACACTCACTTTTAAAAGCCGAGATCTTCAATTGTTTCGATATGATTGATAACTTTGAAATTTTCGGATCGCTTCGAACCGAATTTCCCTTGGCATCGATCGGATCGGTCATTAACAATTTTCTAAATCGACACACATCCCAGATAGAAGTCTAACAGCCGATCTGTCACGTTGCCTTGATTTAGTTGTTGAAACCAATCAGCGCCTCGTGTAAGAGGGCACAGGCTACTAAAACTGCACCAATTATACTACATTTTAATATACTCGTAGATGCATTGTGAACCACGAGGTCAAGCCTTTGTGTTATTTGATGAGGGATCCAAATTAACTGTACCTATTTTGGCAAGTCTGCATCCATAAAGTATCTGTGTTTATTGCCGATGAATTCGCAACGTTTGTCTTTAGCTTCAAAAATTGAACAACAGTCACGGTTTTGTTCACATCCACTTTATTGCCAGTCATGTGAACGGAAGGTCATTCTGAGAATAAAGGAAAATTACGAGCAGCATTTGATGTGAGAGAATGCTAAAAAATGAATAGTTTGATGTTTTATTGCTTTTGTATTAAAGACTGACTGGTTTGGAAACGAAGTGAAGTAGTTTGAGTTTCAAATCAAGTTTGTGAATTTTTAGAAAATTATGAGAGTGCTAATTACTCTTAAAGATTTGGAAATATATATCTAAGTAGGAAAATGTTTTCTGAGTTATCATTTATGCTTTTCTCCATAAAAATCCTGCCATGTCGCTATCAATCTCTTTACAAGCATGGTATTTGATACTCCTCAATATGAGAGTACACGAATATAACCAGGGATAGAACCTGAGCCCTGTAGGAGAAATCGTGCAATTATTGAGGAAAATGTGTCAAAATATCTCTACTTTTCGCATGAATTAAGAAAATGGCGAGTAATCGAATAAGTGATGTGCGGTTATAACCGTGGAAATGGTTAAAGTTTTCTCGGTTGTGATCGCGCACGGGTAACGGGCTCAACGATTGCAGTAAAAGTTTAGCGAGTAGCAATAATCATCCTCATTCAGTAGCATACACTATATAAAGACAATCATAATTAGTTTTTGCAGCATGCTTCGTGATTGAAGCGTTTATCAATTTAAAGAAGGATATAAAAGATATAACGTAAACACAAGATAACATAGATAAATTAGTCATGTGCCTACGCGCCTTTATAATGCGTATTTGTAGCTTATAACTGCATTTGTCTATGATAAACTGCTTTAACTACGAAACTTGGAAGAGTAAAGGACTAAGGGTAGGCCAAACTGCTCCAGGCCTATTATGCTACTGCATGTGAACATTTGGTCGATTAGCAAACTAAAATTATATGTGCTATGTGAGTTACAGGCTATTACGAGGACCAGTAGATAATTCATTTTAGGCATTGATTCCACGAGGCTATGTGCTCATGCGATTAACAGTCGGATATACATGTATATTGCGGTTTACAGTCGGTTGCGGAAGTTTTCTGCATTGTCGGCTACGGTCAAGAAATTGATCGAAACGCACATTACTAAATCGAATACATAGCTTATCGAATTAACACAGCTTATATACGCATATAGTATGCACATGCACAATTGCATATACCGGTATAAGCAAATAACCTTCAAAACATTGATGAAATATTCAAGTTTTGTCAAGTGATTTTCGAATTTACTTTTATTACTGTAAGCAACCACTGCTATTCATCTCAGATTTATATCATTTTGCATGCAAGCAGGTACAAATCGTCTTGTCATTTTCGCCCTGTCAAGTATTCAAACTTCACACCATCAATAAATTAGATTGACAGAATTAAAGATTCATCTCTTATCAACTACAATCGTACTAGGATATTTGATTCTTGCGATACTGTCATTTTTCGATGACCTTCTAGGGACGATGGACAGTTTGAGGTGGACTGGTTAGGGATGACATTTAGATTTCAAGCTGAGAGTGATTTTGGCGCCAGTGTGGAACTGTATGATGAAAAGTGGCACTCTGTTCGTTAGCCGAGTGGTCCAAGGTCAATTACTTCGCCAGCTGGACACTGCAGGCGCACACAGCCTGATATTATGGTAGAGACAGGTGTCAAAGGTTCTTGGTAACATGTAAAGCAATACAAAAGACAGTGGGAGACATGAAACGGATTCCTTGAAATTTATATGACACTGCATGTGAAAAAAAACTTGCATTCAGATATTCAGATTAAAAGGTAAAAAATTATCTTTCAAATCATGTTGCTAAATGTAATTAATTTAAATTTATTATAATTCAGACTTTATTTACGATTGCTAGATATATGACACTTATCAGCATGAAGTGCAAAAGGCACAAGAGATTGCTTGCAGTGAAATGCTTGATGTGCTGTCTATCGATGGTCATGAAAATTTGCTTCCAATTGTAAACCTTTATTAACAATAGACTCATGAGTTTAACCCTCAGAGACTTGAGATGGGGTACAGTACACCCCATAGCCATCTTTTTCTATTTAATTCTTTCGATTTATTGGCTTATACTCAAGTAAGACCATCCTTTTTTTCAATGATACTTCAGGTGATTCTTCATTTAAGTTAAATTGCTAGAAGTAGCCAAAAAGAGTTCATTGGACCCCTATGATTGTTCGCAGAATGATTTTGCTGAAGCGCACTTATGATTCATATGAAACCTCAATCACGATTAATCATCTGATCTGATTCACGTAATGTCAAGCATGAAATACTTTTAAATTTTCAAATGAATCTAATGAGTCAAATGTCATATTAAAATATTCTATTAATGTTTCATGACTAAATGAATATTTGCAGCAGCCCTCGCCAGCGCCAAATCATTCTCAATGATTTAGTCTGATGTGATATTTATTCATCAACAGATGGAAACATCTGAAGCTTCGATAAACACCTGAGCGGAGATGGGGAGAAGAGGTTGGGTATTATTATTGATCACCTTTTAAATTATTCTGGTTATTTTCGAATCTTCTTTTACATAGTACACTTTTTTCAACAGGCAATCCTGCATTATGAATCAAAATGACAGGTCGAACCACAAGTTCAGTGGCCTTATGGTTAGAGGGCATAGTTGCACGGCCTCTAGCTCCAACGTCGTTGGGTCAAACCTACCAACGACTGATGAGGCCCAACAGGTCGAAGCATTTCTCGTGGTTGCTGCATCGGTTGAGCTTTGATAAATATTTTTAGTTTGCTATGGAAATAAATTTCCCACTCGATGATAGAGAAGGAGATTGTGAAGTGTCAGTGAAGGAGGAATGAAGCATGACATCATGGTGATGACGGAAATAGGTGCAGACCATGGCGCCAACATTCTGACACCGAACACGCCTGTCGATGTTCAGAGCTCTAAGCAACAATTAATTTCAATTAAGTGCAATTGAATGGTAATTTGTTCGAATCACTTTCTGTGACCTACAAGCTTCTTCGTCGCCGCTTCCTGTTTTGAATAGGAACATGCATGAGAGGTGATCTAGAGAGGATCATGACCTTATCCATCAGTGGATCACTTAATTAGATTACTGTATTTAGGTGAAGTTAACGGAATGGGCGTATTTCTAATCATAAAAAAGCGTCAGATATCAAACTGCAATAAATTGGCGAAAAGCTTGCCTGAACTGTCCATAAAGACGGTTGCGATCATCTGCTTTGTGGACATGTTATTCCTGCATGTTTACAAGAGCCAATACATGTCTGGCTCAGTCGACAAGATTTTGGCTCGATCATTGGCCGATGACAAGAAATGTTTAGTCAGGCGACAATCGTTCACAACTGTGGTGCGTTTTCAAACAGAATTGTTTGCGCGCGTGTTCCGAATTAAATCTTGAATTACGAAATTATTCCGATCCCGTCTTCAAGTAATATCCGAATCATTCCCAGCCATTCCCATCACTCTCATCTCATCATGTCCTTATCTTTCAATAAAGTTATTACAGGCGTTGGCGATAGATTCACAGGAAACGATAATTACCCAATCTTCGATAGGAAACTCTTTCCCAATTCGAGTGGGAAAGGAATCCGTTCGCGTGAGCAGCACAGGGTTACTCATCAGTCAAGGGAACCGCAACCAGTAGAACTGATCTGTCAGATCTGTGGAGCCAGCAGAGAAGACACAAGTGTCCTCGAACCTTTATCTGACGAATGTTCCCATCGTTTGGAACAGGAAAAGAGTTATTCATTGACACGTGATCTTCAATTTCAGAATACATGTAATTCTGTACTGAAATATTGGTTTCTTCTCATTAAATGGTAAAGCAAATGCCTAACAGTTTTAAGTGATTGTCAGAAATGTTTCAAAATGATAATGACGGACGTTGTGACGGCTGACTGAGTGACTGAGGTTCTGAGCCTGGTATTCTGCCGTTCGTGAGAAAATTTCATCAATTATCTCCGGTCAATAATTGTCTGAAATTGCTTAGTAATTCAGAAATTATTCAATGGATATAATTCATTGCTTTATCTGTTTAATTGGAAATCGATGAAATAGCAACAACGGAAAAGGACTATGCAGCTCTCTTCTGCCGCAGAAATGAAATCTGGGACCTCCAAGCGTGCGCGCAGAGAATGCTCTAGAAGCGAGAGGCCATCGTAGAGGAGACGGCCAAAAGTATTTGTTCGAAATCGAATTTGTTGAAAAATGTTTGTTTGTAATTTGACTTGCTTGTTTTCCTACATTTGACGAATACGAAAGTTGGACAATTTGTACTTACATTTAAGGAGAAATGCATTATAACATCGTTGCAGTGAATCACCGAAATAATGCATTTTTTATACAGGGTCCGCCAAAAGTTGTAGAGGAATTGTGAATGACTGTAAAAATGACTACCATGACTATTGAGACTAAATTTTGTTACAAAATTACAAATGAAACATATAAATTTCATAAAATTATGCATGGAAAAATTACATCACGTGATTGAGCTCCTTGGTATCGGCGATGATACAAGATTGTGTCCTCTTTACAGCACTCATCATGACATGTTTCAAAGTTTGCCGGCTAATCATCTGAATTTCATCTCGTATATTTTCCTATAGTGCACTGGTGGTTCTCGGATTTGAAACGTATGCATGGCCTAATATTTCAAGTTTAGAACTGCACATGTTGCCATGTATAAGAATGATTTTGACTGTTATTTCGTTGAAAAAAAAATTCCAACTATGTACACACAGAACGCAAGCATTCACAAGTCTCGGGAGAAAACATAGAACGATCTACTTTCTTAGATATTATTGTACATAAACAACATTTTTATGTTGCTCAATAGACTGTCTATTCCGATGATCAGTGACAACCAGATTGTGTTTGCTGAAAAATTTCTCTATACTGTGTGCCAGCAATGAAAGAAACACCGATAGATTATCTGTTGTAATGGCTGCAATCAGCGGTATTTTGTCCTCAATTTCGAGAAACCAATTTTTCAGCTCACTTTCAGAATAGCCACTCAGTGGATGAGGCTGTGAAGAAATGAGGCGAATGATCGCCACTCATCAAATAACTCAAAGGATGGATGCTCAAATCCACGTAACAACGAATCAGCGAATATTTTCGGATGTCTTGGTCCATTCTGAACATTTGCTTAGGATCTAAACATCGAATGCTTTCGAGATAAAATGCAGCATGTTGCTCCAAGTGTGCGTGCAACCGACAACATCACTGTATTATCTTGACATCCTCATACATTGTATACAGGAAATCGTTTATGGATGCGAATCAGAAGACGCTTGTTGCTAGCGTCAACAACTGTCTACGACCAAGAGCGCAATGCTTATTAGTGGCAAATATAGTCCGGCAGCCAGAACGTGTTTCTGCAGGGAACGCGGCCGAAAGTGAGACTTTCACAGAATGATGTGCACCCTATGCCTACTACGAATTGGCACGTCTGCCGAGTTCTAGTGAGTTCTTCTTCTTGTCAGACAAGATCAAAGAAAAACACATGTAAATCCAATGAAACGCAGAATGCAGTTTTTGGCTAGAATGAAATTTTCTATGTTTTCTCTGATTAAACGAAAAGCCAAGAGTCATAATTTTTGGCATGGAATGTGTTCAGGTCATTTCTTATGATGTACATGTGCTTTTGTCATGCATCTAATCGGCAGTGTATGTGAGAATGTGGTTGAATGTGGATAAAGTTGCTCAAAATGTTTGTGTTTGCCGACATTAAGAGGCTCGCCAAATCTAAATTTGTTAGCTTTAAAGACAGGGGTGCATGAAAATGAAAGGAAATGACCTGAAGACATTCCATGCCAAAAATTATGACTCTTGGCTTAGTACTTTTCGTTTAATCAGAGAAAACATGCAAAATTTCATTTTAGCCAAAAACTGCAGTCTGCGTTTCATTGGATTTACATGTGTTTTTCTTTGATCCTGTCTGACAAGAAGAAGAACTCACTAGAACTCGGCAGACGTGCCAATTCGTAGTAGGCATAGGGTGCACATCATTCTGTGAAAGTCTCACTTTCGGCCGCGTTCCCTGCAGAAGCTCGTTCTGTCTGCCGGACTAATATGTCTCACCATAACGTGCCTCGAATAATGGTAATTTTCAACTAATGACATGATACCTGCACTAGAATTGTTAAACCAAGAGAGATGTATATACCGCTAATTTCTCATAATAGTAGCAACTCTGCTTTTTTCTTTTTTCTTGATTTCTGCCTTCCCTGCTCGGAAAGGCCGATTCTGCTTTTCTCTGTTGCCGGCAGAAAATCTGTGTCTCTGACTTATACAGGGTTCAGTTAAGACCTATTATCTATCCATTCATTCAATGACCTACCAAGGTAATTCGAGAAACCTACGTATGCATGTGCATGTTTATCGATAACAACATATTTATCAACATTTAGCTCAAAGTTACTTTCCTCTCTTGGCATCTTGCGACATATCACCTGCATTTCGACAGAGAAATGAATTGTAAACTTAAAAAAGGGCTATTTGAATTTTAAAGATAATTTAGTCTTTCAGTATGGTCATTCATCAACTTGAGCTCGTGAAATGCGTAATACATGAGTAGTAAGCCCGTCCCAAAAACAAGCGCAGTGCGGTGCAGTGATGAGTCATCGATGAGTCATCATGCTGACTCAGCCCCCCCCCTTCTGGAAGGAAGGTGAGGAAGAAAGCCAAGGATGTGATGGAAGGATGGGTCCGAGAAGAAGAAACCGGTCCCTACCCCCCCTCTGGAAGGAAGGAGTTTTCCAGCAAGGGGCAGGAAGGGAGAAGGGTAGGAATGTGGGAAGGATAGAGTGAGAAAAGGTAGGTTTTGGTGGTTTTTGGGATGAGAAAAGTCGGAAATCGTCATGAAGGAGGGTTTGGATGTAAAAACAGAGGTCAGGTTTGGAATCTACATGAAATTTTGGGTGGGGAAGGAAGGCAGGGAGGAGTTTTCCTGAGAGGCAAGGGGTGGAATCTCTGAAAACGGCAGAGTTGGAAAAGGGTGGGTGTTGATGGTTTTGAGATGAGAAAAGTCGTTTTTCGACATGAAGGAGTGCTCAGATGGGAAAACGAAGGCCAGATTCGGAATCTACGTGAAATTTTGGGTTAGGAAGGTTGTTTCCAGCGACATCGGAGAGAAAAAGTTTTCAGGACGTCCCCCCTCCTCGACAGCGATCTTCCAACTTTGGTTCTAGAGATCGTAGAAGGTCGTGCAATGGCTCATTTGAAAGCTGAGAGTGAGACAAATTCAGTGGAAGAAATGGCTTGTTCCTATCTGCCTGTGTTTAGATGTGAGACGTCATTGAAAATTTTGGACATTGGCGAAAAAACGACAGAGTTAGAATTTTTACGAAAATGGCTCTAGCGGGTGAATCAAGCCTCGGACGCGAAAACAGAGACCAGATTTGGAATCAGCGTGCCATTCTACATCTAGAGGGTGAGTTTCAAGTCAATCGGAGAGAAAAAGTTGAAAATTTTCTTCACACTGGGTCCCCACACGGGATTTTCTCCTGAAAATGTTAAGTTGTAGCCACCTTTGGCGATGAATAGCGGAGGATTGGAAGTGAATGAAGAGCTCGGGTTTCTTTTACGGGCAAGACGGCACTTTGTTCTCTAGGATCCTATCTTTTCAGATGCGTGGAAGGTTTCGTTTCCAAATGAAGGCATGTTGAAAATCGAGTTTTTGCGCATTTTCCAAGATTTTGGAACTTTTTGAAGAAACGACCGAGTTTTTTCCGCTCGGCTCCTGGTCATCGTAGAGAGGGACCGAAGGATGTCTTAAATGAAAGGGGAGAGCGAGAAAACATGGCTATCAAAATTTGAAGTCAATCGGAGCAGTAGAACCGGAGATAGACGTGTTTAAAGATTTGGATGATGGATATTGCGTCATCAGCTGATCGCCACAAACTATATAAGTGGAAACTCTACTTGTGGAAATCAGTTCTCCTCCCGACTGGGTTGGGGTAGGTGAACTCCGGAGCTCTGATGATAGCATTGAAAATCTGAAAAACCGGGTCTCTGTAAGAAGCCGACTTAGAAAATTTCATTGCTGATATCAGCTAAGGCGTCAGACTTAGAGGTTCGCCAGGAGATGTCCTTCGTCTCCAGGCCATAAAAGACTCCAAAACTTTAAAGGCTTGTAACTTTGCTTCTACAAGTCCGTTTGACTTGATTCAAAAAGGTTCGATCACTATTGATCCGACCTATAGTGACAGACTACTTATAAAATTTCATAAGTAGTGCTAAAAAGTAGAAAAATTTAAATTCATTATTTTTGGAAGTTTTCCGGGGTTTTCGACCCTGCTGAAGTCAATTAAGGGTTTTGTAATGATGTCTGAGCCAGTAGTCTTCTCATGTCTTACCATGATACAAGCGAGCAAGTCACGGAGAGTTTTGCTGCAATATTCCACTGACAGGGTGTTCCTTCGGGACGGCGGATGATGCCGTACTGATAAGTGTGGCAAGGGAGTGTGTCATATTTTAGACCGAAACCGCTGGGGCAACTCATGTTGGGCATTTGACACAGTTCTCAACGTAGCACCTTGAACGCCAATCGGTTGAGTCTTAGCTATCTTGTCATGGGTGGCATCTGAACATCTCCATTGCAAAACGCTTGTGAATCACGGCTTGCTATCCCTCTCTACAGCTTGGTATCAAGCTGATCAAAGTCTGCCAACCTCTTACCAACTCCACCGGTTTTCATGTCTGGCTATCAAGTCATTGACGGTGCAAGTCACGGAAATTTTCGTTGTCATACTTCCTGTTGGTAGGCGTTCTTTCGAGACATCGGTGAAGTCCGTAGCGATGAGTACTGCACGGGACGTTGGCAATGGTAATCCTTGTGAAACCTCTCTGCGTCATATTTCCAAGTGGTTGCTTTTCGTCTCAACGTTGTACTCTGACCGCCAGGGCGACATTTAGCTATCTGCCACAGGTTGCCTCATAAAATCTCCATTGCACTTGTCTCCCGATAGTTGGTCAACCATGCGAGAATGAACCATAAGTTCTTTTAAGAACTGTCTCTATCACGGAGACGAAATGATGAAGGGATGAAATCGGAGGCCAACTTTGCACCACATGCAACACATCACAGACTTCTCTCTTCGCTAGTGAACAAGCTCTTGTGAACGTAGTCAGAAAGTGTATCATGGTTTGCAAAAGCAAAGTTTTGTCAAATAGTTTTACTGCGACACACGTTTGTAAAGGTAAAGTTTGATCATCGACGTTTTATTCGTAAGTCTAGTCAGAAAGTGTATCATGGTTTCAAAAGCAAAGTTTTGTCAAATAGTTTTACTGCGACACACGTTTGTAAAGGTAAAGTTTGATCATCGACGTTTTATTCGTAAGTCTAGTCAGAAAGTGTATCATGGATTGCAAAAGCAAAGTTAGTGTAGTCAAATAGTTTTACCGCGACACACGTTTGTAAAGGTAAAGTTTGACCATCGAAGTTTTATTCGTGAGTGTCGTCAGAAAGTGCATCATGTTGTACAAAAGTTTTACTGCAACACAGGTTGATGTATAGTTAGAAAGTTTGATCATGACGTTCTAGGAAACACAAATGTCATAAAATGCAAGCGTTAGTGTAGTCAAATAGTTTTTGCCACAACACACGTTTGTGAAAGTAAAGTTTGATCATTGAAGTTTTATGACTGACCGAACTCACCACAGCACTAGAAAGTTTTATCGAAAAGGTTTTACTACACAGTGTAGATTGTCTTGTAACTTACTTTCACAGTGTTAGAAAGTTTTATCGAAAAGGTTTTACTGCACAGTGTAGATTGTCTTGTAACTTACTTTCACAGTGTTAGAAAGTTTTATGTTGAGTGGAGACAGTTGCCAAATGTTTCCCTATTAGAAATTCAAACTCCATGACTGTTAGATTATTTTCATCAGGTTTACTAACAGCAGTCTTCTACTGTAGTGAGACTGACGGTTTAGAATGTTATATGAAAACAGTGTTCACAACAGCATTAAAAAGTTTTACTGCACTGTGTGGATTGTTTCACAGTGTTGAAAGGTCTTATAGTAAGCGTTGAATGTTTTATAAAACCAGGTAAAGTCTTGTGACAAACGTTGAGTGTGTGAGAGCTAGCTCCATGACATTGAATCGCGTGGGTCGTAAAAGTCCATAATCCAAGGGTAGGCTCCTCTACGGTTGGCTTTAGGGACTTAGGGATTAGGGACTAGGATTTAGGGTTTTATATCACATGCGTTAACCGTTCGTGTAGAATACGTGTAGCACATGTTCGCTTAAAAGGCTAAACGCAAACGTTGAAATAAGTTTTGTAAGAAGTCTTTAGCAGGCTGTTATGAAACTTAGCGAACGTTGAAAAGGTTTTATAAAATGTTTCTGTAGTCACAGTCGTTAGCGCACCAGCTCTCTTAAATGTGTTGTTTGCCTCTATCAAATTGAATGCGTGTGTAGACTGTTTTGTAAATAAAGACAGTGTTAAACGTGTTTGCCTCTGCATCGACAGCATACAAGGATACACATAACAACCTGTAACGTTGTAAGTCGAATGCATATGAGTTAGGAAACACTCAAAGCATGTGTGAGATAAAAATCAACCTGCTAGATTAAGTGAAACACAAAAGTGTCACAACTATTTTACGGGAAATAAAGGAGAACTGTGCATCGTGGACGTCTGCCATCAGCTTAGCTAGATAAACGTTACTCTCTCCTTCTTTCTTAGGCATACCATTCTTCACTCAGGTTTTAAACATACGGAAATTATCAGCATGGCTTTACCACTTCATGAGTCAGAGCTATTTATAGACATGAGTCAGCAAAGTGGTTGATGTTTCCTAAGCCGAAGAAATTTTCATGATGTTACATTCGTTGGTGACGATGTTGACCTACAAACTCTGACATGGTTATGACTTTATTTTATACTTCACCTATAAATTGTTTAAGTCCATCATCTATGGGGATAGGGTCACCTAGGGATTTAGGGATTTAGAGTTTTATATAGGACAGGTGAATGTTAACTGTTAGTGTATAGTACACTTATTAGCTTAACCATTTGTGAATGATATATCTAAATTGCTAAAATCCACAATCTATGGGGATAGGGTTAGCAACGGTTGGATTAGGGATTTAGGGTTTTATATAGCTCAAGTGAATGTTAACCGTTAGTGTATAGTACATTTATTAACTTAACCATTTGTGAATGACATTATTCCTAACATTACAAACAACTACTTTGTTTCTTACTTTACAAACAGTGACATGGTTATAACTTTATTTCTAACTTCACAATCATCAACTTTATTTCTAACTTTACAAACGTCAACTTTATTTTTAACTTTACAAACAGTGAAATGATTCTGACTTCAATTTATATTTCACCTATCTTACAAACAGTGACATGCCTATGACATTATTACCAAGTCAGTCCCACCTATTTGAACCGCAACTTTATGTGAAAGGAAAACGACACAGTATGTACATGATATGTTATTCATTATCACAACCGATTTTCATAGCACCGCACATAGGTCATACTGATGGTAGGAGAAAAAAAAGTTTTCATGGCTCACATCACCGGAGAAAACAAAGTCACTCAGGTGCAGGGAGAAAACAAATCCAGGAAAACCAGTTGATATGCAAGTCATGATATGAAGTGATCAGGAGTTAGACGCATGTTACAAAGCACTCACTCACAACGCCCCATAGAAAACGCCATGGAGAGAAAAAGCAAAACATCAACCACAACAGAGAGGAAGCATTCATCATCATACATCGCGTCGCCGGACAGAGGAAGAGAAAGTTTCTGTCTCTTGGGTGGAGGTAGATGAGTGTCTGGATGGCCGTACGGTAATGAGTGGTTAGGACTCATCCAGCATCGCTTGTCTTCCCAAGCTGAGAGACCTCGTTTCCTAAACGTCGTTGTTCTGACTTGATGCGACTGTGATTTTAAAATAGTCATTTCTACTTTTTTAATTTTAGGTGAATCTAAGGCATCTATGTGTCCTATGATAGTCCCTATGTGTCATTTTTCTAACGATTGACTTCGAGATGCCTTTCTCCCGTTTAATAGAAAGCTCTGAGGATTTTAGCTTCATGGAGTACATCTTGGGGCGAAGCAAGATCATCTCCTCTATCTGTTTGCCGCACACTCATCCTTGAAGCAGCCAAGCTTCGCCTTATTTGAGGTAGAGTAAAGCAAATAGTCAGTGGGATAGTTGGACCTATCAAACTTGGGTGCTAACTATTTTAAAATGTATTCCTGCTTGACTTGGCTAGTGGTTGTCAAAGCTAGGAAGAAGCTGTCTGTATCGCCTCCTACTAATTCCACATGTTGGATCAATGGACACGTTTTAAAAGTATGGTAAAATATCTTTTACATTTCTAACTTGGAGTGATCCAAGACAGCTTGACCGACATAAATGTGGTTGCAAATTTCTACTTTAGATTTTAACATTTTAAAACCAGCAATATCTTCAGAAATGACATCATGGTGACAAAACAAAACGGTGAGCGGCAGAACTTGATACTCGTTTCCGGATCAGTCACGATACGATAGTCCATGCGCTTTTTTACATCCCCCATGGTTTTACCAAGGAGGGCAATATTCTTAAATTTATAGAAGTCCTTTTCGAAAGGATTCTTGGATTCAGCCTGTTTCTTACTATTAAATTCTATATACGGTTTTAGAAAGGGCTTCTTCCTAAACTGGATAGCGCGATGGACTTTGTCAAGTTGCATCTCCATACCTAGATAGAATTTGAGGATGGAATAGCGCACGATGTAATACTGCTTGTTCAATTGGGTGAGCAACAACTTCCTAGTGGCTTTATATTTTAAGTCATTTTCCACCTCATATTGCTTATTGTGTTCTTCCATAAAGGGAGAGAACATATCTGGACTGATTATGCCAGATTCGGGTGCGAGAGGAAAATCAACGGTTCTATTCTTAATACATTCTGGATAGATGAGATCGACTTCAAATAAATGACCTATGACGGCCTCATCTCCCAGTGCCATGATGTGTGCTGGATTGGAGAAGAATTCAATGTAATGGGGATCTACCCATTGGAAGTCAGACTGTGGCAAAGGCTTGGATAATGCACTCCCATATAAATTATTTTGGTCTATGTACATTAAATGCGTAGTCGATCCTATGTCTTGGGTGCTGTTGACAACATGTTTGTTGACAAATGTTAAGCCTCCACTAATACCACGTTCAAATAACGTGTGCATTTCTGCATCTTGCAGTAAATGTATGTTCTCTTTCGTCATCTTGAAGGCTTACCGATAGGACAGACCCGGAAGACTAACAAAATGGACGGGGTCTAAGACGTCCTGTTCTAATGTGACTTTCCTAAAAGTTTCAAACACGTCAGCCAACAGATAGACGTCTAATTTTAAGTAGGCAAGCATGTGGTCACCAAAAGTGCGACACGTAAATTCTAACCATGCTTGCTGTGCATGTCTATAGTCATCCAGCGAACAGTCCTGACCCGTCAAATCATTTTCAAATTTATCGATGGATGGAAGGGATGTTTCTTTCAATGTGTCCATTGAAATAAAATAACTATAAGGAAACTCCCTTTTCCGTCGCATGAGACTGTCACTTATGTTGGGATAGTCTTTCTTTAAATGTTGAGTGAGGGGAACTGTTTCTAAATTATTAGCCAACGCGGCTAAGGAAGAAGACATAAGTTGAAAACTATCTAGAAACTTTATGTCATAGAAGACAAGCTTCCCCTCCTTCGTCTTATCGACTTGTACTTTAGCAGTGATGCACATAGATTTTTCCTTACTTTCAGCAATCACTTTGGATGACCAGGATTTCATTTTACCGAATCCATGTCGAATGATGATGTGAGCATCATAACATTTAAAGTTATGGAAGATGACGGGGAGCGTTCGCCGTTTGAGCCTAAGTTTCATATTACATTTACTGCATAAAGCAGACCTAAATTTACCACTGAGATGGCAATGGTCCCTCACTTTCTTATGTTGATCATCACCAAAGGATGAACAGCAGCGGGGACATTCCGTGGTCCTGTCAAACTTGTGTTGATCGGCTTCTGTGAAGCACATGGGTTTTTCAAACTTTCTAATGCTGTTGTGAACACTGTTTTCATATAACATTCTAAACTGTCAGTCTCACTGCAGTAGAAGACTGCTGTTAGTAAACCTGATGAAGCTAATCTAACAGTCATGGAGTTTGAATTTTCTAATAGGGGAACATTTGGCAACTGTCTCCACTCAACATAAAACTTTCTAACACTGTGAAAGTAAGTTACAAGACAATCTACACTGTGCAGTAAAACCTTTTCGATAAAATTTTCTAGTGCTGTGGTGAGTTCGGTCAGTCATAAAACTTCAATGATCAAACTTTACTTTCACAAACGTGTGTTGTAGCAAAAACGATTTGACTACACTAACGGTTGCATTTTATGACATTTGCGTTTCTTAGAACGTCATGATCAAACTTTCTAACTATACATCAACCTGTGTTGCAGTAAAACTTTTGTACAACGTGATGCACTTTCTGACGACACTCACGAATAAAACTTCGATGGTCAAACTTTACCTTTACAAACGTGTGTCGCGGTAAAACTATTTGACTACACTAACTTTGCTTTTGCAAACCATGATACACTTTCTGACTAGACTTACGAATAAAACATCGATGATCAAACTTTACTTTTACAAACGTGTGTCGCAGTAAAACTATTTGACAAAACTTTGCTTTTGAAACCATGATACACTTTCTGACTAGACTTACGAATAAAACGTCGATGATCAAACTTTACTTTTACAAACGTGTGTCGCAGTAAAACTATTTCACAAAACTTTGCTTTTGCAAACCATGATACACTTTCTGACTACGTTCACAAGAGCTTGTTCACTAGCTCTGTGATGTGTTGCATGTGGTGCAAAGGTGGCCTCCCGTTTCATCCCTTCATCATTTCGTCTCCGTGATAGAGACAGTTCTTAAAAGAACTTATGGTTCATTCTCGCATGGTTGACCAACTATCGGGAGACAAGTGCAATGGAGATTTTATGAGGCAACCTGTGGCAGATAGCTAAATGTCGCCCTGGCGGTCAGAGTACAACGTTGAGACGAAAAGCAACCACTTGGAAATATGACGCAGAGAGGTTTCACAAGGATTACCATTGCCAACGTCCCGTGCAGTACTCATCGCTACGGACTTCACCGCTGTCTCGAAAGAACGCCTACCAACAGGAAGTATGACAGTGAAAATTTCCGTGACTTGCACCGTCAATGACTTGATAGCCAGACATGAAAACCGGTGGAGTTGGTAAGAGGTTGGCAGACTTTGATCAGCTTGATACCAAGCCGTAGAGAGGGATAGCAAGCCGTGATTCACAAGCGTTTTGCAATGGAGATGTTCAGATGCCACCCATGACAAGATAGCTAAGACTCAACCGATTGGCGTTCAAGGTGCTACGTTGAGAACTGTGTCAAATGCCCAACATGAGTTGCCCCAGCGGTTTCGGTCTAAAATATGACAAACTCCCTTGCCACACTTATCAGTACGGCATCATCCGCCGTCCCGAAGGAACACCCTCTCAGTGGAATATTGCAGCAAAACTCTCCGTGACTTGCTCGCTTGTATCATGGTAAGACATGAGAAAACTGGCTCAGACATCATTACAAATCCTTTAGTTGGCTTCAGCAGGGTCGAAAACCCCGGAAAACTTCCAAAAATAATGAATTTAAATTTTTCTACTTTTTAGCACTACTTATGAAATTTAATAAGTAGTCTGTCACTATAGGTCTGATCAATAGCGATCGAACCTTTTTCAATCAAGTCAAACGGACTTGTAGAAGCAAAGTTACAAGCCTTTAAAGTTTTAGGAATGTTTAATGGCCTGGAGACGAAGGCCATCTCCTGGCGAACCTCTAAGTCTGACGCCTTAGCCGATATCAGCAATGAAATTTTCTAAGTCGGCTTCTTATAGAAAACCGGTTTTTCAGATTTTCAATGCTATCATCAGAGCTCCGGAGTTCACCTACCCCAACCCAGTCGGGAGGAGAACTGATTTCCACAAGTAGAGTTTCCACTTATATAGTTTGTGGCGATCAGCTGATGACGCAATATCCATCATCCAAATCTTTGAACACGTCTATCTCCGGTTCTACTGCTCCGATTGACTTCAAATTTTGATAGCCATGTTTTCTCGCTCTCCCCTTTCATTTAAGGCATTCCTCGGTCCCTCTGTACGATGACCAGTAGCCGAGCGGAAAAAACTCGGTTGTTTTTTCAAAAAGTTCCAAAATCTTGGAAAATGCGCAAAAACTCGATTTTCAACATGCTTTCATTTGGAAACGAAACCTTCCACGCATCTGAAAAGATAGGATCCTAGAGAACAAAGTGCCCTCTTGCCCGTAAAAGAAACCAGAGCTCTTCATTCACTTCCAATCCTCCGCTATTCATCGCCAAAGGTGGCTGCAACTTAACATTTTCAGGAGAAAATCCCGTGTGGGGACCCAGTGTGAAGAAAATTTTCAACTTTTTCTCTCCGATTGACTTGAAACTCACCCTCTAGATGCAGAATGGCACGCTGATTCCAAATCTGGTCTCTGTTTTCCCGTCCGAGGCTTGATTCACCCGCTAGAGCCATTTTCGTAAAAATTCTAACTCTGTCGTTTTTTCGCCAATGTCCAAAATTTTCATTGACGTCTCACATCTAAACACAGGCAGATAGAAACAAGCCATTACTTCCACTGAATTTGTCTCACTCTCAGCTTTCAAATGAGCTATCACACGACTTTATACGATCTCTAGCACCAAAGTTGGAAGTCTGACAGGAGGGGGGACGTCCTCGAAATGTTTTCTCTCCGATGTCGCTGGAAACAACCTTCCTAACCCAACATTTCACGTAGATTCCGAATATGGCCTCCGTTTTTCCCATCTGAGCACTCGTTCATGTCGAAAAACGACTTTTCTCATGCCAAAACATCCAAAACCTGCCTTTTCTAACTCTGCCGTTTTCCTGCAATTTCCTCCCTAAACCCAGGAAAATAGGGCCAAACGGAGCTTTCCACTGCATTTTTCTCACTCTTACCTTTCAAATGATTTATCACACGACTTTCTACGATCTCTAGAACGAAAGTTGGAAGTCTGACATTATGGGGGGGGAGACGTCCTCGAAATGTTTTCTCTCCGATGTCGCTGGAAACAACCTTCCTAACCCAACATTTCACGTAGATTCCGAATCTGGCCTCCGTTTTCCCATGCTTGGCCTCCTTCATACCGAAAAACGACTTTTCTCATCCCAAAATCATCAACACCCACCCTTTTCCAACTCTGCCGTTTTCAGAGATTCCACCCCTTGCCTCTCAGGAAAACTCCTCCCTGCCTTCCTTCCCCACCCAAAATTTCATGTAGATTCCAAATCTGACCTCTGTTTTCACATCCAAACCCTCCTTCATGATGATTTCCGACTTTTCTCATCCCAAAAACCACCAAAACCCACCTTTTCTCACTCTATCCTTCCCACATTCCTACCCTTCTCCCTTCCTGCCCCTTGCTGGAAAACTCCTTCCTTCCAGAGGGGGGTAGGGACCGGTTTCTTCTTCTCGGACCCATCCTTCCATCACATCCTTGGCTTTCTCCCTCACTTTCCTTCCAGAAGGGGGAGGGGGCTGAGTCAGCATGATGACTCATCGATGACTCATCACTGCACCGCACTGCGCTTGTTTTTGGGACGGGCTTACTACTTACATAGTTATGTGGTTTATTGATATCAAAACATCCACCACATTGCGTAAAAGTAGCTCAGAATAGAAATATCACAAATGTCTCTCATAGAAACAATGGAAAATATCCCTTGAGGAGCAGCAGCGTTTATCTGTAAGAAAAAATGTGCATTAGTAGTAATATCTTTCGAAAGTAATTTCAAAGTAAGAAATTATCGCATAACTTCTGAAATTGATGATCTTAATTGATGTGCCAACTTTATCATCAAATTTAAAAACTAAGTAATTATTTCTTTGGCGAAATTTTAAAGGAGTCGGTACAGAATTTGTTGCGCTTCAACTTTCCTTTTGGTCGCCATTGGTTGCTGGTAACATCAATTTCTGAATCTGATAATAAAAAGTACATTTCTACTTTAAGAATTACATCATAATCGATGTTTGTAAACATCAATAACATTACCACAACGAAAATATAAAACATAATTGAATAGACCGAAGATTGCCAAGCCAAAAGGTGGTTTTGACTGCAGCCGAAATGTTTTGAATGAAGAATCAAAACCTTCTGGCATAAGATAACTGAATAAGCATTAGCCAACAGAAGGGCGACTGAAAGTGCTCCAACAAACAACTCCAGGCTATCATGAGCATTAATATTCCATCAGGGATGAACTACAGCCGCGTGAGAAATAGTACTGTCAGTCATGCTTCTCCCTATAACTGTCAATCAACGCAAATAATCTTCATAAATGGCAAGTAATTTTTTACATGTGAAACAAAACGAATCAACAAAACGAAAAATGTCATTTTATTAGATATTAATTTAGTTTGAAATTGATCGATAAATGTTTACTCTAGGCACCACATCGCGCAAAATATTTCATTTCATGATTGCATTCGCTTGCCCAGTTGGAACCGCAAGATAGTACGCGGCCAATTTCTGTTTATCAGATAACTTGTATTGCCTTGTCAACAAACGATGACACGCTCGTTGGTGATTATCGTACATCAGACTTCCCGAAGACTTAACAGATTCTCAATTGAGGGACACAAAGATCGCATGCTTTTTATCCGAATACGAAGTTGAATGTTTATCGCTTTTGGTGGATAAAATCATGTCATATTTATAATGCCAGGTACTACATAATCACGACATGTTTAAGCTAATAAATGCCAGGCCAAATTTTATCCCAGAAAAAGAAGATTTCTTGTCATTTGCTGGTCAAATGTTGTTTTAACATCATATGACTTGATATGAACTTGATGTTGAGTTCGATGAGATTAAAGATTGGTTTGGTTTTCAAATTATGTCAGTGCACTACCTCTAGTGATATGATGAAAAATTGAACTTTTAAATGCTTCGAACATGGGAAATGCATGTTTGTCTAATGAGTGACAGTTGATATTTTAGCGTTTAAAATGATCTTGCAACAATGATTTCGCTAAAACTGACCAGATCTAAATTCTTCACTTGACAACATAACAATGTCGTTCCACATCGAAGACTATTGTTGCTACAATCTAATGATATATAGCAGTCATGTGCGAATGTATGGGAGACGAATTTATTTAAATGCTTTTTTGCATATTTAGCTGAAGTAATTATTTCATGTATAACAATTGAATAAGTCATTGCAATCAATCTGTACCCTTGACATCGCAGAAATTCATTTTAATTCGAAAACTACGCCTATGAAACCCAGGAATGTGCTTTTATAACCAACATTTTATAAGTTTCTATTGGAAAATCTCATGTCGATTATCGCTACTTGGAAACACCTAAAAAACCGTGTTTTAAAACACACCATGTTTTGCAGCCAAGTGGTGATGGCAACTTCATCATCAGTAATTTTCAGTTAATCATCAGTTGCTTCTTCCAACCTGACATAATTTCTCGGAATCACTGAAATCATGAAACCTGATTAATAAAAGAGAAACCTGGAGGAACATTGACTTGAAAAGTGGACTCCAGTTTCAGAATGCTGCTGCATGAAATCTTCGATTCATCATCCTTTTATTTCCTAAACAAGGCTTCGTACGACTAAATGAGATTAACTGAGGTGAAGGAAATATGCAAATTGATGCGTTTTCAAAAACACGAGTTCTATCTAGTCTAAAGATTGGCGAAGAGCAAGGAATTGTTTCATCTATAAATATCCCTAAATTCAGTATTAAAAGAGAAAAAGAGAAATCATAGTTTGCCTTTTCCACATTTTTTAAACTTCCATTTTCTGACGAAGATCAATGAAGATAATAATTTAATCAACTTTTTATGTACGGTTATTCCATGTCTTCATACATGACTGAAGGGTCATGTTCGCAATATTATTCACTAAAAAACAACTTATTGCATCGCAATTCATGTGTTGTTGCAATGTACATTGCATTTTATGCATCAAACACTTCACACCAGTACATCGCAATTTGATTGACTGAAACATGATGACTGTGAATTTAATTCATATATAATATATTCATATATAATATATGAATGTTCGCTCTCAATGTTGAATATTGCTCAGACAAACTGGATGCACAGCGAGTGGTCAAGAGAGTGAGAGAGAGAGAGAAATTAAAGCACAGTGTAAATCAGGGTTGAAACCGGCCGGGTTTTTCGCGGCTGGGGTCGAGTAGGCGGCCGGCGGCTGTGGCTGGCGTCTCTATACCGATCAGTTAAGGCTTTGATCGTCAGACATTATTTGTTCAACTTATGCCATCAGACATTATTCAATATATACGTAGGATGCATGAAATGCATGAACCTGCATAGACCTACCGGTACTCCGCTTAAGCGAGAGTTGCGTATTACAATGAAATATTGCACAATGCAATTATTCGCACTTTGACATCATGTTTTGTGTGTGATGAGCAGTAATACTTGTAATAACTTATTTACTAGGCCTTCTTTACAACTTATAATAATGTTAACTGCGTTTTTTTTAAAGTCAATCAAACACAAGCAAGTTGAAAACAGATAATCAAAATAATGGCCAAAACGGGCATTGATGTAATTGTAGCAAGAGCACACTAGTGTTCTACAGCAAGACATGTATTGAAAGCATGACAATACAGGCGGCGTTATGAACGCACAAGTGAACACTGCTTGACCGTCCAGTCATTGACACAATCATCAAATGAAATTTCCCCTTGATTATAAAAAATAAATCACATATATAATATAAAATAGTGTCAGGGAAAGTCAGCCGCATCAAATCTCCAGGGTTGAGCACGAACTCGATTACTTCAACGAACTTCTGAGACATCAGCAGATTGGGCCGAGTTCTGGTCCTCTTCGTTACTTTCTTCCTCCTCCGACTGGCCATCACTGTCGCTGTCCTCAGGATTCACGACTCGAAGATCCGCAAAATGCCGATGGATACCATCCACTTCGATGCCACCTTCGGGAGTAACTTGTGTAACGGTTCCGCGTTTCCATTGTGTAGTACAACGAGCCTTTGCTGGTTTGACATAGACGGCATCTCCAACATTATACGAAGCATTGGTCTCAACATGCCGCGTTTCGATCTGCATCTTCGGAAATCGCCAATCGTACCGATATATTGCTCTAGACGGTATCAACGCTGCATCCAATGACTGCCGAGGTGAGTAGTTGTACCAGAATACGATATCCAGAATATTACCTCTGCACCGAGCAGCCGATCGTTTAATGGTTCTGTGATGTCGTTCGATGATGCCGTTGCAGTTCGGCCGGTAAGCGCATCTGTACATTACCTTCACGCCCCATCGATTACATGTGCCCACAAATACTTGAGATTTGAATAACACCGCGTTGTCTAACAGAATCTCGATCGGAGGTCCTCTTTCTCTGAATACTTCTTCGACTTCTGCACAAATGCCACCCACCGACTCATTGCTGATCAGCTTCCATATGGCATAACGACTAGGGCCGCAATCAATCATGGTGAGATAGCATTTGCCGTCATGGTGCGTAGTATCACAGGCGAGTCTCATCCAATTTTGCTCCACATTTAATTTGCCTGGATTGAACTTGACAGGGGCTGGGTCGATGGATTGGCATCGGTCACAGGAAGCAACTATCCTCCTCACTTCGTGTTGAGTGAAGTTCATTCCTGGTAGACTTTCATTGGCGATGAAAGTAGTCTTATCGATACCAAAATGAAACCGATTGTGGATGTCTCGAATTTTCTTGCTTCTATCGTCCTCACAGGTTATTGCAGTAGCAACTGGGAAGTGGTGATTTATCAACCACTCTTTGGGTACCCGGGTGAGATGGTCGGCCTTATTTTCAATAGACTTCACCAGCTTGGGATGAATGCGAAGCTGATACTCGGAGATAGTGTCCCGTATGAGATTGAGTCTACGACGGACCAACAGCTCATTTAGACCATGAACTTGAGATCGGCTCTTCTCTGAGATTGCCGCACTGAGCCAAGAATAAACTGAGGCAGAATCAACACATAACTCGAACTCCGTCAAAGACCAATCGATTGCCATCCTCAACCCTTTTAACACGGCTTCGAGTTCTGCAACATTGATGCGTGCAACGTCATTTATCCGTCTCATCCATGAGCCATCTTCGACGATGAATCCGCCAATTTCCAAGCACGCTCCCATTGCCAAAGAACTTGAATCTGTCCATAAGACCGCGCGATCGGATGTTGAAACACACCATCGTCCACCGACCGGGTCTTCTGTTTGAAGCCGATGCCATAGATCTGTCGCTAATCTCCTCACATATTCATCAGCTGGATCATCCCACTGTCCTTCAGCTGCCATCCGTTTGACAAATCCACACATTGGACGTAACCAGGAAGCAACCGGAAAATGGCCAACTAATTTCCCACAATAACTGAACACGTCGCGCTTCGTGGAGTTGACAGTCAATGGCTCGATTGCATTATCTCTTCTCCATCGCAGTTCTCCAGTACGCTTGTAGATTCGAAGACCAAGAACCCTGGCATCCGCGATTGATACCGCTGGTTTACTTTCCAGACCATAAGATCTCAAATGGTCAATGACTTCAAATCTAGAGGCTATGTCTTCGTTGACAATGATATTATCAACATAGGCGTCGGTGGCGGAATCGATTTTTGAATTGAGCGAGAGCACCTTGCGCAGAATGACAGACATAATCCTCGGAGCCACATTCAGTCCGGAACCGAGGCGAGTTAAACAATATCGCCGACCCTCGAACTCGAGCACTTGAAACTGCCATAGATCCGAGTTCACGCGAATCTGCAGGTAAGCATTTCTCAAGTCAACGAGACAAACATTTCGGCCAAACTGTCTCCATGACCGCAATTTCTCGCTGCAAACATCACTTTGGCCTGTGTGACTTGATACAAATTGGTTCAACTCGCGGTAATCCATTACCGGCCTAACTTTCCCTTTGTTATCCTGCACAACAGCCATAAGGGGAACGATGCCTTGAGCGGTCCCTTCAAACGGAGTCAACCAGCCATTGTCAATCCAGCTCAATACTTCATCACGATACTTCTCCTTTATGCTCGAGGAAATAAAGTATTGTGAAACAGTATTCCGAAATTTTGGAATTTCTCCATCGGACCATCTTCAGCTGACCGTCCATTCATTTTCGCAGAAGATAGCGGTAAAGTCTTTATCTTGTATGCTCAATAATACTTGCGTTGACTGAGTCGATGCCGTAGCAGTTATTTCACTCGCTTGACAAGGTGGCTGCGTTGAAACGTTCGGGAAACTTGGCCTACCATATCGAAGCAAGATAATTCCACCCAGCAGATGTATGGCATCCATACCAAGAATTAAATTGTATCCTGGAAGCAAGTCTGACACAATGCAACAGACGAATAGAGGTACCTTGAACATGGACGCTGCATTCCCAACACTGATGACATGTAATTGACTGGCCATTCATCATTAAAACGTGGAAGTCTTTATTACGCAAGCGAGACCGATTGACCATTTGCCGACTGACGACAGATTTTGAGCACCCAGTGTCGATTAAAGCATGAGCAACTTGATTGTTAATTTTCACTGTCATTGATGGAAGTTCTGCACCGTCAGAGGGAAGACGGGTACCGGCACAATAATACCAGCCCTCCCTTACTCGTTTTTTGACCTCTTCTCGGACGGGCACACATTACTCTGATGACCAATACCACCACAATTCGCGCAAGACTGGATTGCTTCCTTCGATTCATCTTCAGACAGCCTGGCACCATACCTCCGCTTGTTCGGACAGCGCCTCGCTATGTGTCCGTGAACTCCGCACGAAAAACATTTTCGGTAATCTTGCTTATTCTGTGACCACCTTGGTTGCCTTGAGTCGGAAGAAACTTGAGCCGCGAATGTAACAGAGTTCTGTTCTTCAAGGCTGATCATCATTCTTGATCGTTCCACTAGATCGGCGAATGGTAAATGCTCAACGGAACTGAGAGCTTGAAGCTGTGTTCTGATAGATTGAGGAAGACCACGGACGAATGCGCAACGAATCCAAGCCTCATTGTTAGTTGGCTGTATCAAATGAGTAAGTCGGCGAATTTCAGCAAGGTAGATATCGACAGTTTCTTCACCACCTCTGTAACATCGATTAACGAGAACGTCAAATGCTGAGAAACAGTTCTGAGAGAATGCACAATATAAAGCTGCCTTCAATTTGGAATAATCACTTTTTACATCGTCAAGCAAAGATTCGTGAACGGCGAATGCACCACCACTTAAAAATAAAGGTACAAATGTCTCCAATTCTTTTACACCTTGTAATCGAGGAACCAATTCGACTTTGCGAATCCATTCAGAGAAATCGTTTCCACCATCAAACTGCTTAATAATGTCACCATATTTAACCGATACTGACGACATAGTTCTGCCGGTGATAGCTTGTAGCAAGAGCACACTAGTGTTCTACAGCAAGACATGTATTGGAAGCATGACAATACAGGCGGCGTTATGAACGCCCAAGTGAACACTGCTTGACCGTCCAGTCATTGACACAATCATCACATGACATGACAATCAAACCCGGGTCAGACTCAGAAGCATCTTATGGACCCTGTAGACCATAGAAATATAACTGGAACTTGATCTTGACCTGGTAGAAGTGGATATTCCGTCGGATGACGAGTTGATGGGGATAGAAGAAGACAATTGACTTTTACAAGCATGTACTGTAGAAGCTTGTTTTCTAGATGTACCGATAGACAGATTTTTCATAATTGGATGCCGACTGCCGGTGCCCCAACCCCGGTGTATATGTGCACATAAGACAACAACCACTGTGCCATTGTCACTGAGAAATTCTCGAATTTAACTTGAGATAACTTTGACCCAATCTGCCTTATGGAACGATGAAGACATTTTGGCCTTCACTCAACATCAATGGGACTTAACCTCTTCAGTCACTCGTTGCGTGACTTTATCTAGACTTATTTTGAAACCTATTCAATACTCGTACAAGTGAGTTGTAAACATGTCTTAGCATAATCTGCCTGCATAGGCAGGGTGGCCCAGATAGCGCTTGTAACTTTAAAAGCGTGTAGCTTCAAGTGGAAGAACCAATCATAATGTAGCATCCGTAATTTTAAAGGTGAAGACATCCCAGTTGTTATCCAAAAAATGCATTTGACTCTTCTGAAGTTCTTTTTTCTCTGTATGCTCTAAAATATTTTGCAATTTTCAATAAAAAACCGAGTATGTTTAATACCAACCATGTCTGAAAGAAAGAAGGGACTAACAATGATCCACTCAGATATCTATGTTGCGCTATCCATTAACTGTGCAATCAATTCATACTCAGCTCTTTAAAAATGCTTCAGTTATTTCTCAACAGGCTTTAGATGTAGGCATTCAATTTTTCCCTGGCAAGCAAGGTAGCCTGACGCATGCATTATTGGTTCGTAATACTAATAACTAATGATAAGACTTTATAGGCTTAGACTGCTGATGAGTGATGACATAAGACTGTCATCTGTAGCGACGTTTCGCAACAGACTAAGTCGTCGCTGTGAGAGCGATGGAGGTCGCATCGAATGATGGTCACCATGAATCATTTTTAATGATAGTATTGTTGCTAAAGAAATTAAATTTCTCTTTCCAATATTTTGTTGCTTTTCTTTCATGGAAAATTATTGCGAAATGATGTACTATCATATAAAATAAGTCATCATATTAAATAAAATTCGACATCTTTCAATGAAACATGACAAGTAATTTAATTTACCGTACATAATAGGTGTACCATTACTCGAGTTAAATGGAATTGAAAATAACAGGCTGTATCTGGGCCACTGTGTTGTGCTGAAAAAAGTATTGATAAGTGCTAAATTTCTCTATCTTTTATCAGTTCTAGTAGACTTTTGTAGATAATAATTACAGTGTCATGTTATAGTAGTGTGGTCGTTTGATTTCTTGGTCACTTCAGTCACTCATTTCGGCATGGATCTGTCACTGATCTGACGTGGCCTGACTAATATTTAATCAATCATTAAATAACATTAATTCCATCAAGCATAGCTTGCAATGTGTATATTGGATATATCTTGAATGAATTAGAATGGTAAACATTTTTTCACGAATATGTTTTATTAGAAGGAAATAATGTACCTAAATGTACCGGAAATAAATATATATGAAAAATCGATGTCTGCCAACGCATTCGTGCTTCGCTTATCACACAATAAGTTAATCATCAACATCATGTCTTATATTCCTATTCTCTGAATTTTTATCTCGATCATGTTTAGTTATAGTCTCCTTTCGAATGAACAGAGATTTCACAAATATTTGTAGAACTTGAGGGAGATCCTAGGACATACATTATATTGACTGACACAGAGATATTGGAGGTAGTAATTATCATGAAATTCAAAAGTGCTGAGGCAAACGCATGATAATTAATATGTGGGAATATTCCAAACTGCCGAAAGGTGAAACACTGTACATTCACAACATGTCAAAAAACACGTCGTTCTCAGACGATAATACCTGTAAAATGATCTGAAAATTGACATCGGTGCAGTCAAAGACATCAAGATAACTCTTGCACTTATATCATTACTGTAATCTTGTACTTAATGCCCCAATCTCAGTTCGAAAAATAAACGATTTCAATTAACTGAGATGCACATTCACATGTTCATGCACATGTACATGCTTGATTACAGATCCAAACTAATTCTTGCTCTGTAAGGTCACTAGAAATATGTTGCAATGATCTCCACACCGCATCTGCTCTCCAATTCTAAGAATGAGATCGATTTTCTAGTTGAAGGCATCAAATTCGCTGAGATCGATTTTCCAGGACTTCGTTATTTCAAGTTCAATTTTTATCTTACCTATGGTAATCTCTGCTAGCGATAAATGCATACACATATACATGTGTTTGTTAGTCTTTTCAGATATCCTTGACAAATAAATGATAGAGACCGAGTGCTGACTTCATGGATTGCAAACATCAAAGTTCTTCGAGAACTGGATAGAGTGTCAGATTTCTATGACTTCTACAATAAACAATTGTCATGGTCACAAAGTTAGACAGGTCGTCTCTTCTTCCGTTTGACTAGAAGGGAAGCATTGGAACATGTAGCATTATTGAAATGGCACAATCTCCTGACTAAATACCATAGCAATCGAACAATGAGCAGCCAGTTCAACCACAGAATTATATTGTTTAATCGTATCACTTTGCTAGAAGTGCAAATTAATTCAAACAGATGACACATGCAGGAACTTAATAAGTGGGCAAAAAGAAATTTTTGATGCCTTACAGAGATAGGAAAAATAGTCGTGCGTCGCTTGCGGATTACTCTGAAATCCTTCAAAATGCTCCGATCGCCACGATTCCTTCAAATTCGAAGAATTCAGATCATTGCGCAAAAGTCTTCTCGATAATGTTGGGCCCTCTGATCATTTTAAAAAAGTTAGCAGACGCATGAAAAAACGTTCACAAACTTCGTCTGTGTCTCTTTGCTGTGCGATCTGGTTGATAAAGGCTGACTGACACTTTCACGAACTAGTGACACGCATTGCCACGAATTGAGTCGTGGCAAAGTGCAAACTTGGCGTGCACTAGTCGTGAACGGTTTACGAACAGGTCACGCAGCTCGTGCGACACCGAGCCCGCATCAGCGTGGAAAGTCGTGCCAGTCGGGAACGGTGTTCCCGCACTGTTTCCGCATAGTTTGCGCACTTCCCGCACTGACCCGACTAGGCTGCGAATTCGCGGCAGTCTTTGCTCGGGAAATATAAATGGGATCTCTGCACAGTGCATCCCATTTTGGCTAGCGTGTGGAGCACCATGTTGAGTGCTAGTGACACTCTCATCGTAAAGAGAAGAAAGTACCTGTACCTCGCAGCTGCTGCGGCCACTGTTGAGGAGGAAGAGACACAAGACAAAAGGAAGCAAGATCCACTTCAAAGAAGGACTACGAGGAAAGTGTGGGTCAGGGAGTGGCTGACCAGAAGACACAAATTTGGTCACTACGATACGTTATTGTCTGAACTCAATAAAGAAGATAAAGAGGCTACAACAATTGCCTCAGGATCACACCGGACCTGTTCCAGGAGATGGTGGAGAAGACGAACCCTCATCTCAAGAAGCAGTCAACCTTCATGAGGGAACCGCTCGACGTTGGACTCAAGCTGGCTGCCACTCTTCGCTTTCTAGCAACTGGAAATTCCCATGCGAGTTTGCAATACAGCTTCAGAGTTGAAGCAAGCACGATCTGCAAGTTTATCCCCGAAGTGTGTCAGGCCATCATCTCTATCTACAAGGACGAAGTGCTCCGTTGCCCGACAACTGAGAAGGAGTGGAAGGAGGTAGCTTCCAGGTTCAGTTCAAGATGGAACTATCGCAACTGCCTGGGGGCTGTGGACGGTAAGCACATTGCCATGAAGAAGCCGCAAAATGCGGGCTCCTACTACTACAACTACAAGGACTACCACAGCATCGTTCTCATGGCAGTGGCAGATGCAAGCTGCAAGTTCTTGTACGTGGATGTCGGGACAGAAGGCAGTGCGTCTGATGGAGGAACATGGAGTAACTGCTCGCTGCACAAAGCTATGGAGGACCACAGAGCTGGAGTGCCTCAACCTGAACCTCTACCTGGTGACAACAAGCCTGTGCCCTATCACTTTGTGGGTGATGACGCCTTCGCACTTCGCACCTGGATGATGAAACCCTTCTCCCATCGATCACAAGTCCGCCGAGAACGCATCTACAGCTACAGGCTATCCCGCGCCCGTCGTGTTGTGGAGAATGCCTTTGGAATATTTCACAGGTTCCGATGTTTCCTGACTACACTGCAGCAGCATCCCGACAACATCATCCAGATCACCAAGTGCGCCTGTGTGCTACACAATCTCATCCTCACCCGACACCCACATGCGATTCCGGAAGTGGATGGAGAGGATCCGGACTTGCATGATTTGATCCACGGTCGATGGAGGCTTGACCAGCAAGTGCATGGACTGAAGCCTCTACATGGACACCATTCCCAGGGAGAGGCAGAGGATCAAAGAGACTACCTGTCCCATTACTACGTGTCCCCTGCTGGAGCTGTCTCTTGGCAAGAAAGACTGGTAGCCCCATGAGACCTTTAGGCTATATTGCATATCACCTTGCCTTTAGGCCTACCTTGCACACCTTTGTATACAGTAATTGAAATAGAAACATTTTATCATTCAATATTGTATTCAGTGTGTTTTAAAAAATACTTAACGTTTATGCGGGAATTAGCTTCACTGGTAATATTAAGTTTATACCTCCTATTATCATCAGATACCGCATATATGTCTAATAGTGCACAGAACTTTATAATACACGGACTTGCTTATACAAGTAAACCCTATGCGTGGCTAGTTACTACTACAAACTGTTATAGCAAAGGTGCGGCCATTATTCGGAGAAATACGTTACGGTAGCGTACTTGTACATGTACATCAGTTAATTCACTTGCTAGTTCATGAAGTATGATGTTATAATAGTGTACAGTAGATGGACAGTGTTAAGTCTACGCAATTAAAAAGAAATAAGTTGCATTATGATACATTAGGCCCACGAGTACTATAGTAGGTATAAAATACATGTATGTATACTGCAAAATGATTTTACATGTATTTATGCGCGTTCAGAAAACAAAACTTTCCAAGAGAAGGAGAATCTATTGTCATGATAAAAAGATAGAAGGCTACAATAACGGGTTCGGTGAAGGCGCCCGGATAAGATTAGAAGATGGAGTCCGTAGGCCTGTATCTCATTCAGAATGGGTTCGTGTCTGTCCCTGGGAGGCTTGTGGTGATTGGAACAGCAACCAAGGCGAGTGTGGTAACTGACTCGGAGAGTGCTGCGGCGGTCCGTACCAGTTAGTGGCTGGTTGAGGTCCGTGCCAGGGGTTGTGCCCCTAAGGTCCTTGTCAGGGGTGCTGATGCAGCGGGGCTTGCCAAGTCGTGGATTCCTGCTGTTGGGGCTGCTGGAAGAGAGGGCGCCGCTGCTTGTAACGGTGGACCAGGTTGAGGCAGTCGATCTGGAACTCGTGCCAGTGTTCCTCCAGGATGCCCTTCATGTGACCTTCCAACAGGCACGCGAAATCATGGACGATCTTCTCTTGGCCGGTGAAGGAGTAACAGCCGCCCAACGAGTCGGCTTTTGAGAGGATCTGAAACATGCAAATACATTTGTTACATTGTGCATGTACATGTAGGCTACATAACGATATGTGAATTCAGTGCAGCATTTTATTTATAGGAAAGTAGTTACCGTTAATTAGTAGGAAGCAAAGCTCAGAGCTCAGAGCAGGGCATTGTTCATCTAATGATATATGATATGTCGATACATATGTACGTACATGTAAACACTGCTCCATAATAAAACGCTTACGTAACATTACAATATTTTATATATGTACTTGTACATGTAAGCTTACATTGTACACTATAATAATAATAATATATTGTGCATACTACGTGTATATCGTGATGCATGTGTCGAGATTCTCACCTGCTTCACGGCTTCACTGAGCTCCGTCTTGGCGTTGGCGATCTCCGAGGTTGAGGCGGTAGAGGTGGCTCCGGCGGTGACAGCTGGAGGTGGAGCCCCAAACTGTTCGCTGGGCACCGTCTTGCCTCGGGCGATATGCTGCGTCAGGAAGGTCCATGTTCCCTCGATCTCCCTGTCTTGCGCACTCCTTATTGGCTGACCGGCCCCACTCTTCTTCTTTAAGATCTTCCCGAGCCTGGTTCGCAAGTTCTCATACAACTTCTTGCATTGAGGACCACTGGCGCAGGGGTCAAACTGTGCGCCCAAATCAGCCCACAGTCCCTCCTTCGCGGCAGACAGGAGCCAGTCTTTATGATGCCTATCATAGAGCTGCGGAAGCTCCTTGACCAGGTCCGCCAGCTTCCGCTTGTCCTCCACCGTCTAGTCATAGTCCGGTATCTTCTTCTTGGACACCCTCTCCTTTCTCTTCTTCTTTTCCGGTGGCCTGGCGTAGGACTCATCGCTTGATTCGGAAGATCCGCTCCTCTCCATGATCACTCGGGTGATAATGGGAAAGGAGTGGTCTTGCAGAACTATATCAGTGATCATCGGCGTCATTGATCGAGTGATCACTCGCGTAGATGTCATGTGACCCATTCTGATGAGTTTCCCATTGCTTCGATACGGCGCGCACCGGCACGCATCCTTCCTCACTATCCCGCATTGTTCCCGACAAGTTCACGCACAGTTTACGCATCGATCACGTTCGCCAGAGTTTTGAACATTTCAAAACTTCCGTCACGACCTGCCACGCACTTACGATGCGTTCACGAACAGCTCACGACTGGTTCACGCCAAGTTTGCACTTTGCCACGACTCAATTCGTGGCAATGCGTGTCACTAGTTCGTGAAAGTGTCAGGTTGGCTTAACAGTCACTGAAACTTTGCACAATTTGGCGTGTTTGATGTTGAACTGGCTGCTCATTGTTCGATTGCTATGGTACTTAGTCAGGAGATTGTGCCATTTAATTTACGTTACATGTTCCAATGCTTCACTTCTAGTTAAACGGAAGAAGAGACGACCTGTCTAATTCTGTCTGTTCAACATTAAACACGCCAAATTGAATCAGTTTGCACTTCTAGCAAAGTGATACGATTAAACAATCTAATTCTGTGGTCATGGTTCACGTCAAAAACATTGATTCACGGGTTATAGTTACTGTCATAGAAATTCTACACTCTATTTTATCCTCTTTATGAAATTGATAGGAGACCATAAAAGAGGCTGGCCGACGCAGGCCACCGAATCGGCTCCGACCGACTGATTTTCTGCACAACTTATCTGCATCTCAAAGACATGAAAGGCTACGAAATCAATTTGCATGACGTAATTTTGGCTACAAGAGTTCAGAAAATTTGTGTCCGTTTCAATATTTGGTCGTGGAATCCCTAAATATTGAATTTTCATATGAAGAAATAGTCATTCGAATTCATAATTATTCGCCTGGAATTTATCAGCTAAAATTTGTATTAAACTGATTGCATTCCAGAGTCCTATAAAGCATTTCTCTTCTTCCCTGAAATGAGACCCCGACTGAGATTGTCATTTGTCATTATCTGACGGGATACATTCCAATCAGCTAAATGGAAATTGCTTTCAGAATATTCTCAGAAGAAGATGAAAATATTTTAACTTGCTCTTATCGCCTATAATAAATATCTATTTTTATGCGCAAACATCAACGATTAGCACCAAGAATGTCTTGAAGAATTTTTGAAAAACTTATCTTTAAACAATGCTTGAAAACATTCTTAACACAAAAAGTGATTCCTAACCATCAGAATTGACAGAATCAAAATCTATAGCACAAATCAAAGGTTAATCACAAGAAAGTCACATTACTTGGAATTCAAAATTGCTTAATAAGCTGTTTGATCTAAATTATTGCAAAGTACAACTTTGTGTAGGCATGGATGGGATGGAAAGATGTCCAACCAGTTAAAATGTTATTAACTATGCTTAGCACTCACGAGCGTTTTGTAGCATCGCCGGCCGCCTGTCAACCGCAGCAGCCAATTTCGTGTGTTGCCGGCAGGGATGTAGAGTCCTATCATTTTTATAGGACTCCGACTTCGGGGATTAATAGGACTCCGACTTTTGATAGGACTCCGACTCCAACTCCGGGTGGCAAGTGTATAAAGCCTAGCTTTTTTAAAAAACTGGCAACCTACATCATAGATCATTATAGGTTTACCTAAACCAGTTTTTAGTGATCATTGCTGTATCAATTATCAATCATTTTCGATGAAAGTTTATCAAATGTCGCTTTTAGTTGGATGCATACGACTCGGCTCCTCCCATCTTGTTGATATGTGCTTCACACAGTTTTTCTCCAGTCTCTACCAGGCAGGAAATTCCCATCCTTCTCCAAAAAAGTGCACTTTTGACTTTAATATGCACTTTGGAGGAGTCATCACACACGATTAATGTGAGGGTAAGAGGAAATGTTCTCAAACAAACTAGTATTTCATTTTTGTCTCTGATGTGACCTTTGGTGCGTAGGTGTGGTCGAGACTAGGAAGGCTTGTCTTCTCTACTAAATCACCGAGTGAAAAGACAATCCTTATTTCGCTATCACGGTTCATTCCCTCAACTATTACAAGCTTTGCATGCACTACCGTCTCTGTGCTTTTGTTTGACGGAGAAAGTTGAAATCAAGACAGTGACAGCTATGCACAAGGATAAATAATTTGTTTGTATTATACTTCGGCTCTACTTATAGGCCGGAGTCCTATCATTTGATAAAACTCCGACTCCGCCTCCGCATCCCTGGTTGCCAGTGTAAATGGGACCTGAAGACCGACCAGATAAAATCATTTGGAGACGGAGATCTGCATAAAGTTGAAGGAAAAAGCTTCGAAGTAGTGAATACTTTAGTGATGTTAGAGGAGGAGCAGGCACAGCTTCAGGAGATTGCATGTTAAGGGTCGCCAACCTGCTGAGCGTCCAAGGAAATCATGGAACGTTAACATCAAGAATTCCTTCGAGCGTTCTCACTCCGCATGGGAGAACCAAGTGAAGTGGAGAACTGCCATACAAGAAAACCGTCGAGCCTAACATAGGTGGAATAATCGCCGTTAAATGAAATAGGCATAGAAATATGACTTTTCGCATTGTTCAAGTTAGTGAGACTGCACATTTTTCCATTCTAGCTTAAACTTTCTTCGCTCTGTTTAAAACATATCTTATTCAATTTAAAAATGTTTTATTTAGTTTAAAACTTACTCCGTTCAATTCGCTATTCTTACTCTTACGGCTATTCTCATTGCCTGTTGGGTCTAATGCTCGCGTTCTTCGTACAACGCACCCGCACCATCGCCGTCTGTGACACCGCATAATTTCATCAATCGAATGAATACCGAGTGCTCCTCGAATGTCTACATTTCTGATCCTGACACTTCTTGCCACCCCTAGGATAGTGCGCAGCATACGCATTTCTGTTGAGGCTATCTATCGCTCATTCTTTTCACTGATTGCCCGAAGCTGGTATCACCAGTCGAACCATTGCTGTGTAGACTTCTGACTTCAACTTTGCTTGCATCGCCTTATTATTCCACACCTTTATGACATGAGTCTTCTCCTGATTTCCCAAGTCACTTATCCTTGTGTTGTTTCTCTGTCGGCGGTGGTTGTTGCATCACTTTCACGGACTCGTAAACATCAGAGATATTTCGATTTCTCGCACTGATTCAAAGGATCTCACGTGATGTTGAATAGTATTCATTTTCTAGGTGTTTGAAAGCAATGTGATTCACATGCATTGCCTCTTCGGCATTTCTCCGCTGTCGCACTCCATCAGCTGCTCTCAAGTCAAGTCTGAATCTTATTATCGCCCATTTCAATCAACACTCTCTACAGCTTTTCATGTATGCAGCTAAACGTGCTTGCTCTACATGCACAGTATGTTCAGTTATTTTTCCAAAGTTCAGAAATCGCCTACATATCCATCCGCATGGAATTCTCTGTCGTTTTGTTGTGCTCAGCTGGAATAGGAAATAAACATGTCTGAGACTTCTCTCTCCTGGATACCATATGACACACGATTATTTCAAGGAGTCACTCCGCTCACGTATGATTTATCCTGTGTAATCAGCGGACCCTTTTCTCCTAATTATGTCGTTGAAAAACACAATCCTATTTTGAAATAAATTCTGGCGCCAACACGACTTAGTCGGTTGGTAATTTGTCTAGTATAATGCTTCTTACTTTTTGCATAGGGACAATACATTCTTAGCCATAAAAGAGAATTCGGTATTGCTGAAAAAAACCAATCAGCTCCGATAAGAAGGGAAGATATGACAATTGACCTCTATCTTATTAAATATTGCAAAGCGCACTATGCAAGTCTATCTACTTACTTTTTTCATTCAGAATTACTTTGGCTCATTCACTAGACTGCTCAATAAAAGAGTTCAACAGAGGAAAGCTAAAATTTTCGAGTGTTTCCGTTTTATTTTTACGTAATGATGCTTGTATGCCATTATGTAGCGGCATAATTCCATTGCACACCAGTTTGCTTTTTTATTGAGAAATCGGTATAAACGAAATTTATAATTTTATTCGGTATTCCATAATTCGGATGGCATTCGCATAATTGAAGAATGAGCATTAATGCAATAGAAGTGGTCATTATTTGCGTCAAAAGTTTCTTTAATTTCAACAACTCATATGTTTTAAAATCTATTAGATTTTGCAAGGTAGAGCTAGACATTCAAGGCATTTGCTGGCAATTCTTGTTTCATAAAAGATGGCTGAAAAATTTCGTGCTAAAATTCCGCAAATTGTTGCGTGTTGAGCTTCTGGAAACATCGTATGTGTTATCATTGAAGACATCGGACAATTTCTATCATTTAAAATATTGGAGCTACCATGGACATTTTTGTGCTGATCATAGATAACTTGAGCTTCCAAATTTTACACGGGTTTTTCAGTCTTAATATCATATAACAGTAGAGTAATAAAATATGTAACTTAGCAAATCCGTGATCAAATGCAGGGGTAATACAGAAATGTAGTTAGGCGAAAAACAGGTAGCAGGTTTTCAAATTATGTCGTAGTCGACCAACCAAACTTAATGAAAAATAGTCCATGGCCGTCCGTGGTCAAGTATGCAGACCGCAAAGATGTCGTTCGTTCTTCCAACTATATATCAGAGGCAGCAAGCTGGTGTTTTTATTTATTAAGACTGTAAGTGCATACAGTATCATATATGAAGGACCGGGCTTCAGAGAGCAGATCTTTCAAAATAACAACACCAATCCTCGGACATCATCTTGATCCAATCAACCTGCGTTTTGCGGAAAGTTTTCTGATAAAGCAGAACAATTAAACATACATTTACTTGGCAGTCTTATTACACAATAGTTCGCACATCTTTTCTTCATTATGATATCGATATGATATTTCCAGCTGAGTTCAGTGATTATTTTGACTCTGTGTTTCATTTTTACTGTGCTAAGTTATTACATATCTCTTCAACTGGAGTACTGAATCTCAATGCATTACTCGTTGTTTCAATACTGCAAACATACGTCCAATACTGAAATGCTCTAATTCTACTGGACTTTCCGAGTATAGACCTATCTCCTTCTTGTCCAAAATTCTAGAACGCGCAATTTGTCGATATTTTATCATTCCTCGTGTGAGGAACATCGTGAGCAAGTCGCAGTTTGCGTAGATTCCTAGACCACGCTGCGGAACAACTTCTGCTCTTGTCGTAACACAGCATGAAGTCCTTCGGTTTTTGGACTCCAGTTCTGGATGTGTGAGAGACATGTCTGTCCACATATCAAAGGCCTTTGACTAGCTTCCACACAGCGTTATTTTGAATGCTTGTAGCAACTTCAGTCTTCCTCAGAATTTGGTCAATTGGATATCGTCTTTTTTATGTGGTAGATTTCAACGTGTTATTGTGAATGGCTTGAGTCAAACTGGAGTAGTATTCCCAGTGGAGTTCCACAAGGCAGCGTCCTCGGACCTGTGCTCTTTGCTCTCGCCGTTCACGACTTTAGTCGTGTGTGCTATAATACTACACTCACTCAGTATGCTGACGACATACTGTTCCTACATTTCCTGAGGTATTCTTCGCAAGACAGACTTCAGTTGGAATGATATAATCTGGTGTACTTTGGTCCAGATCGTGTCGACTTCCCATAAATGAATCCAAAAGTGTCGTGATGGACATAAAAAATAAATCTGATTTAACAACATCTGATATTCATATCTTTGATAACCACCTTCTCTTGAAAGTTAAGCACGTTACATTCCTGGTAGTCACTTTCTCCAAAGACTTATAGTGGGAACGTACATGTTACCTAGCTTGTCAAAAAAGCATCGCAGCGAATTTTCATTATTTGAAATTTACGTCGGTCAGCCTTTGCAAATATTTACTTTCTTTACATGTAGACGTCACTCTCAAGCACTTCTTTGACGACAGCCCTACCTGAAAGGCGAACAGTCCGCCTTTCTCTGCGATACTTTGAAGTACTTATTCAATTCACATTAATAAACCATTTCTCTCAAACAGCGTTCCAATAACAGAAACGTGTCTTGGAGCAATTGAGATCGTTCAAGTGCTGTTTTTGTATTGATTCACTGAGCAGAAAATTGAATACGCTGTCTCATTTTTAAAGACTTGCGCTTTATTGAAGTGCTGGTTGCCATTGGAAAAAGCAACTTACAGTGTGCCTGCTTGCCGTGGTAACAGTTGTGACAACCTTCCGTCTGGCCGAATGAAGAGTCTCGTGTTTCTAATCTCAAATTCGGCAGAATGACTGACATTTCTGGTACCATGCTTATATTTCAATGGCCTTGGAGACAAGCCGACTCAGTAATTAGACTAAATGAGAATCGAAAGTTGCGACATCTCTGCAGGAATCTTGTCCATCGTGGATCTCAAAATCTCACCGCAGGCCGATTGCTGATGGCCAGTGAAAGCTTTGTTTGATTATAAGTTCTCCGAGTTACAGGATCATTTTGATGTCAGACGCAGCAGTGTGTAGATAGACTGGTCAATTTTCTACTTGGATGAGTTGCAATCACAATTTCTTATTAATTATGGGCCATATATCTTTTATACAGGCTTTCAACGATTCCACCTACGGAATATTTTGAAAATGTCTGCGGTCTATTATTAAAGTGCATTTGGACCAATAGCCGCTCTGAACTTCACATACAGCAAAAAACCATGAATTCTGAACGCTATGTGAATGTTTTACGAATGAACATTGGCCAAATGACAGATCAACTTGGTGATCCATCGACTTGGTTATTTATGGATGATAATGCTACGTGTCACAGGAGTAGTAGAGTCAACTTATGCAAGTCTCAATTAGGGCTTAGGACATTATCTTGGCCAGCTCGTTCTCCTGATCTGAATCCCATAGAAAATGCATGAAGTATTCTAAAACGCAACGTTCGTCGTTCACTGCTACCTACAGATGGCGTATCACAACTTACATCACTGTTAAAAAGAGAGTGGAGAAAGTTAGGTCAGCCAAAAATCAACGATATCATCGAATCAATGCCTAGACGAATTGGTAATGTCATTGACAATAAGGGTAGGGCCACAAAATACTAGCTTCTTAAGAACCGTTACTGTATCATAGCTTATCAGATTATATAAGGACATTTAAATATATTAGGGACATAAAATAACATGAAAAATGCTTTCTGTATCATACTTATGTTTTATTTAGTCAAATTTTAGGATGATCCACTTTTTATGAAACGGACTGTATATAAGTTTGCTTCCTGCTTTATAGGTTGCTCTGAGATTGTTGTAGTTTGAACATGACGCTGTGGAGCTTCCCTAGGTATACTGAAAAATGAATGCGTTCATACGAAGTCTTTATTCCTGCAGAAAGCTCTATGTAGATCTTAGATTAGCAATCAGCACAATGAGTCAATTTCTGCGGATATTCATCAAAATAGTCAACACAAGTTGTCATTATCCCCATGCATGCTTACTACAAAATTATAGGGATATGGTGTTCACACCAGGGGCGTGCGGTGCTTTTGATAAATGGGCATTCACTACCTTTATCAAATTTGCTATTTTAAAGCATCCGGTCTCGGATTATAGATCACCCATTGTTCATTGACTCGACAGCTACATAGACATTGATTGATACATACAAGACGAAAGATTCATTGCTTCTTTGAGGAAATGCTCAAATGACGTCAATGTACATACATGATATGAAGTGCAGTGTACAACTGTCAAGTTTGAGGAAAAGTTTTGTCAACTGAGATACATCAATAATACAGTGCTCTAGATACTAGCCTACAGGCATGTTTAATTCTTGCCGTATAGCGCTATATTAAAAGTCATTCATTCTTCAAAGTGATATTTATCATTTAAAAGGAAATGATAACAATTGTAAATAATTCAATTAACATGTCCGTTCCAGTCCCTTATATTATGCAATGTTGAATTTCAATTCTTATTGATCACTCGACAGCTCATTTGCAGACGTTAAATGCAAAACGATGTAGTACTTCACATTTTTGTGTTCTATATTGTTTTGAACATAGCTTCAATGACGAAATCCATTTGCATATGATCAGTTTGTTTCAGGAGACACTTAACCTAACGTCGCATTCTAGCATTGTATTGTTATCTAGCCCTCCAGAAAGCCATCAACCGTCAGCTGTTGTCGAAAAATGGGAAAAAGTGCAGTTCAGAGATCATTTAATCAATCAGAACACGAATTATGGGTATTTGATTGTCGTTTGTAACTCCATTGACAATGAAAGAGGATTACCAATATGAAATTTCACATTATGCTGTCTTAATGGTCAAATTGTTCATGTGGCAATGATCAGGGTAAATTCAGACGAAGAACATGCGGCGCATAATTATCGGCCGCTCTAAGTTCGTGCTATGATTGACTAAGTAACTTCTAAACTGTACTTTGATAGGCTACACTTTGGAGGCACTTCGCAGTGGTAAGTGGCAAGAAGCATTTAAGACACGAATACGCAACAGTCATGTAGTTTCAAGGCGATTTCGTGGTCAGGCATTGAGCTCGTATGCAGCTTTATGAAACCACATGCAGACACACTAGATGAGACTCGAATCAAATATGGGACAAACATGACCAAAAATGTAGCAAATATCGAGGATACTAAGTGCAGTATAAAACAAAATTATTGTTTTTAAAGATATTGAAGAAATTGGCGACATACAGGCCTACTGCAAAATGAATAAGAAAAGTTTGAAATTTGAGCGATCTGGAAAACTGCCACTGCAAGTCATAGAAAGAAGTTATGACAGACAATTCGTGCGGCTGTCGGGAATTTTCCTCTGATAATTCAAAAAAATCGATCTTCTCCGAAAATTTATCAGAAGGCTGATTGTTGTGAAGTACTCGTTTCAATGCGTAGAAGGACGAATGTAATTTCATGTTTATCACAACCGAAAGATAATTCTCATTCCACTTGAATAATCAAAGTAAATTTTGTGCCTGTTTGTGCATTTTGCCGCTATAATCCTTATTGACAGAGTTATCAGCATTTGTTGATATTTGCAAATAAAGCTGTTGCGCTTCATCGGCTTATGTGAGAACGACAGCTGTAATGCTTGACATCTTTGAATACCCGGCTGCGGTGTCTGACCATGCATTCATACTAAAATCCATAGAAATCGGAAATTCTCTAGAATGAAAGTTAAGCTTCATGCCATGTTGTACACTATAGTGGCACAAAAATCGCATGCATTTCCACTTACCGGTAGATGCAATTGTCAACGGCAGCATCATTGAGTTAGAATCAGTCGCATGTGTAATCAAAAGCTTTTCATTAGTGGCTCATGCCCGTAGTTTCCTCGTCGGTGCTGTGATCTTGAGTCAATTTTCATTCTAGTTAACTTCTGAGAAACAATTTATTTCTATGGTAATAATAGAGGACTGGAACACGGACATGGACATTGAATGCATTAAAATCTGTAGTGTGTCGTGGATATGCGTTGCTATGACAGTGGTACGTACATAAACGGCTTCTTGTGGATGACACTACGAGATGCCAGCAACTTATCAGTCTACTTTGTAAATATTCATGGTAATTATCATTTCTCTTAAATATAAAATTATTTTGATAAAATAACTGACAATAAATCACCTTGCGGTGAGAGTCAGTAAATTTTTCAGTAGAAATGTTTCAGCAATTTGATTCTTCTAAAGCTGTAGCAACATTGACCGAGATCGGTGCTCAAATGATATTGAGCGCCTGAAATGATCATTAACAGATGGCTATTGACCATTGTTACTGAGTAAGTAGGTTCGCAAACATTCACCCACAGCAGCAGTCCGATGTTGGTATGCCGGGATGCATTTCACTCCAACAGCTCAAGCTGTGTGTTAAAGAATATATTATTTTATTCCTTTTAAAAATATAAAAAACATTAAAATAATCCTTTTGAAATAATGTAAAGATAATCAAAAAGAATATCATCATTAATATTTCGCAATTGCATTTCAACAATGATATTAATGCGATTTATTCTAGTTTAAGTGCAATACTTGAAAAATTGGCATTAGCTCTGATGCCTGATCGTCGCGTCGTTTCTGGCAGCAGTTGTGAATCCATTCTTAAGCGAAAATTGCTTTTACCTTAACTTTAAATTTAATCCAACCCATCCAGATGTTTCTGCGACCGCTTCTGCTCACTCATTCCGATGTTTCATCTTGATAGTGCATCTTGTATTATGCGCCTTTTATATCTGATCTGATTGCTGGGAATATCTTGGCTGTTCAGAAAAGTCTTACTGCCTCGAAAATGTTCGTGATAGATATCAATGGAATAAATGTAACGCAGGTTATCATGATAGCTCGACTCATTTTCAAAAATGAATCAGTTTTATGAATGATGCTTGAAGTTACATGTAATTCTATAGCCCTTTTAATAGAGCTGTAATCGGTATAACCCTCCACACCAGTCTCAGAAGTACATTGAGACCATGCGATTAGTCCCTCTCTTACTTCCTTAATTCACGCTCAACATTATATTGATATCACAAGTCAGGATATTAGGTGCATGTTTAAACTTTCCATGGTGATATTCAATTGCTATAAGTCACTCAGCTTAGAAGTATAAATAGCAATTCCAAAATATCCTCATCGCGATCATTTTATAAAAACTTCTGAAGCTTTTACTTTTGTCGAAATTTGGTTGAAACCTCATGATTGCTAACTATGAAATTGAAAGGATTAAATACACTGACTTTGCACTCTTCTGAGTACAAAGAAGGGTTGATCCGATCCATTTGCGCATGAAATACAGCTGCAGCAAGTGCATCTAAAATATGTAGAATTCATTTTTTTTGAAGTAACATTTCCAAAGCTATCTCAGTTTCTCAGTGTCCCTTCAAACGAGATTCTAGCAAAGTTGATTTGAAGATGCCCAAAGTTTTCAAATGACAAATGAAACACAATAAATACTATAATAGGAATAACATCGCCATTTGTTCACTGCATCACTGCATGCATACAGAAGGCTAATATTTTAAAAATAGAATCGGTAGGATCAGTATGAGCTTTTTACAAAATTTGATTAAAGAATTCTTAAAACGACACGTTTTCGCAGAAGAAAGAAACATTTTACATGACCAACGAGTGGAAACATCACGCGCAAGATGAAAGCGAAGTGATACCTATTATATCAGCGATAATTTTAAAACTTTTATGGCAAGATCTAGAGGTAAATTGCTGTCGCATGAAGATCAATTCCAATGATCTTGCAAACTCACTGCTCAACACACAAATCATAGAGTAGGTATATTAAGTAGAGTGGTAACTCAGCATTAATATATTCACAATGTGTATATTGTTTCGATTACATAAAATGAATATGAGTCTAGACCCAGTACCACCTGTAAGATATGCAGTTTTTACAATTTTGGAGAAATGTAAAAGAATTTGACTGATAATATAAAGTACAGAATAAGGAATAGTATTCCACAAATCCTCCATGTCACGTCAATTTGGATAGGTAATATGGTTTGTTATATTAGCAATTCGATGGGTTGCCATCAATAAAAGCTCAGCTTTATTTTCTGAAGCGTGATCATATCACAAACTGCCAATGAAAGTGTAGAGCATCAGAATCTAGGAAGCTTATCATAATTAACTTTAAAAGATACTAATGGGTCCACATTAATATTCAAATTCAAGAAATGATGCCTTGTGAGTCATAAAATCATGGCGCGGAAAATTGAATTAAAAACATGACATCTATATATATACTTCCTCTATGACACAAATACCCAGTCACTTCAAAAGCAAAACTGAAGGAATATGGCATCAATAATAGCGATACCATAAAAATGTCAGGCCACATGTTTTTTCACAGCATTCAAATTCCCAACATTGTGTCTGATGCCTATGTTAAAATAGTGATCATAAAATGATGATTTATGCATTTTTATTAATATACTCAGATTGAGCACTGATGCGCTCCCAAAGGGGTACAATTACGATGATCAGGATTTTTTGAAATATTTGAGATATTGAAGAGGTTTTGGTTTTTCAGCAAATGTTGAAGTAACACTTTAACTAACAGTTATAAAAGTCTCGGTCAACATTATAAAAGACTCGGTTTTATAGTAGATGCAACAAAATTGCGAGAACCGTCTCCTCCGTATGGGTATGCACTGCATGGTTATGCTGTAGCAATGCGATAACAAGGCAATTGTGCAGAATACTTGGAATTGTTGACTGCCCACGTTAACATCGCGGTACTGAAAAGATATTGCTAATATGAATGGCGTTTCACAGTATCGCACAATTTGGTTTTACCATAGGCTAGTATTTGTATTTCATCACAGAATAAAAACTAGTTGTCAATGGATGCTTGTTTTGATGCTTATAATGGAGAATTGAATTGCATAAACAGCTGATATGTTCACGTACTTGCATTTCGCAATGCCGTTCAGACAAATATCCAAAAGCATCATGCAACTCATTGATAGATAATCCGAAGACTGATGTTTCTACGCAACAGTCGTCGATATTGTAAACACGATATATGCACATGAATATTCTGTTTTCATGAAAAAGAGAAATGTACTTACCGTTTTGAGTTCAAGTGAATTGCTTGCTGGGTTCAATTTTTGTATCTGAGCAGTATTCCCAGAGTGAATTTGCTTGCTTTGCACTGTTATAGAAGAATCAATAACGTGAATTCAAACTAAGGCTGAGTAGAATCGACGTAAAATATGTCAGTGCATAAAGATGCAATAAGTCAAATTACGCATGTAGATAAGACAAAAATAGTGTTCATAGCCGGTTGAGTACGAGAGGAGAAAGGATCATCGCAGCAAACACTCAATTATTCGGCAAATATCAAGCTTATTTGTTGTCTAGCGCTGCAATGTTACTGACAATATGCACGTTGAAAAATTGCTTCATCGTCCAGCCATTGAGTCTATCACACACAGACACACACACGCACACAGCGTACATGCATTCCTCGGTTTCATTACTTTTACATGTCGTTAATAGATAGCAGAAGCAACACACGGTTTAATTTTACAGAGCTGAGATGTTCGTGTAACAGGCTAGCCCCATCCAGTCAACTAGGCAGTGAGCCAAGGAAGAAATAGCCTTTTACAGTTCACCGAGGAAGAAGGCTCTGTCAGTAGCGTCACGCTTTGTCATTGATTACGTTGATTGTCGTGATATCTTTGCTTCTAAAGGTCCGCTCATCTTCGGACGCGGTGCGGCGCGTCCTCAAGAGTCAGAATTTTCGTTCACAACCTTAATAAACCTATATGACCGCGCCGCGTCCGATGTAAACAGCCCCATAGGTAAATTAAGGTCCTGAAGGAAAATTATAGACGCGTGAGGATGCGCCACACCACGTCCGCTATGAATGGACCTTAAGTATCATGGACTTTAACAGTTTAAAGTCGGATATGTCTATCGATTGCCTATTTATTGTCAAAAAGTAGATTCTACGGCTATCACTGCCTATAATATGACACAAAGATCTATCTGAAATGCATCAACTTCATTCGAGAAAAAGCCATGAAAGTTATTACTAGGGCTGTTCATGGAGCATTGTTGCTCCGGTTTACCGGTTCTAGGGCCGGTACACCGGAAATGTGATTTTCGCGGCATTATTTTGATTATGATTAATTCATTCTGTCATATCTCTTCGTCACAGCAAATAAAGGAGAGAAAAAGATACTGTTGATCATGCATTTCCCGATATTGAGAAAATTAAAGTTATATTGGATCTTTCGGCAGCGAAAATGAGATAGTCCAAGTTCGTGTTAAATCACTTTAGATCACGAAATTTCAATTCCCGCGACATCAGAACTTCTGAATTTCTTGTTGAATTTTGAAAACGGAAATTGTATTTCTAAAGCCGCATCATTGGTTGAGAGGACCCGAACGATCCGGACGCGGATTCAACCATGATCTACATACTCTTTTTTTGAGGCTGATGCTGAAACATGCCACTTCTCATGATTATCATTGTACACCTACAAAATAATTGTAATGACAGTCTTTAAAAATCGTCATTTATAATAAGCCTAATTTGCATTTTTTCGAAGCATTAACACACACAGGATACGCATTCACACCCTGTGTACTGCAAACTGCACGATGCGAAAGAAGAAACGGAAGCAGCTACAAAGTCATGAAAGCAACTTGCGAAATCGACGTACTATGTAGGAACAACAAAATGTACGAATGCAGTATTGTTCGTGTTCATTTCATACCAAAGCGATTTCCCTTCCTATTGGACAACCCAATATCTGTTACGAAAGCACTAACTCTAGAGCTAGCAAATGGCTTTCTCGTTTTGTTATTTCGTCTTGTACGTCGCTATCTGTAGTACTGTCAGTATTGCATGCTTTGTCAGTTTTTTGGTCTAGTATTGTCGATAATAACTCAAGTAGGCTCGATGCTAATAACTCACTGATAATAACTCAAGTACTGTTGATTGAATGCAAACGAAGCTGACGAGACGAAAGCCGTCAGAAAGAATGGCAGCTAAATTCTATGTCGAACTGTTGATCATTCTAGGTCACTTTCATTTTTCTGTCACCATATTATTTTAAATCTACTATGTTTCTCTGCTTTTTGAAGCTACTTTTTAAAAAACTAATGTTTGATTATTTTTATCTCATCACATGATCATAACTGCCGATGAGCATAAGCGAGAGGGTTTTCATTACTGTTGGATGAATGCATAAACAAGGCTATCTGATTTCAAGGAATCTACATCAGAGTTGCTTTCGGGGTGGGGTCCGCAGGTCCGTCGGGGTCTTACGGGTCCATGGACCTGGACTGGAAGTTTTCTATTTTGTCGCTATTTTGTAGCACTAATATTAAATTGCCGCTGACACTTGTAAAATCATAGTAAATTGTTATGAGGCGTCTGGAGATTTGTATACATAAGTTGTATGTAAAGCACAGTGCATAGGCCTAACACTAGCTAATGTCATTTTCTCAAGAAGAACTTGCATGTAGCTATATATCGTATCAAGGCCCTGCATGGTCACCAAATGGCAAAACTAAACGATGACACACCGTAATTATTTGCATCATGATTTCTACATCGTTGACTATAGGCTTAGTCAATAATTGGCAACCTGCATGCTGCATAGGTATAGCCTAAACAAACAGCTACTCGGCCCTACGGAATACATCTAGGTTTTTAGGTCCTAGGCATATAGTCTAAATGCCGATGCATCTGAGTTTATCGCTTACAGGCTTGCATTAAAATTGCTAGCCTAATGCCTTGGCTATCACATTCGGTCGGTCCTAAAACTTGTAGTCCTATTAAGGGTATTGAATCTTGTGAATAAATTATTATACAAGCCTAAATATAGGCCTAGATGTAAAGCGATGCATGTGCAACAGAGATCCACCCTTTTTACAGCCTACTGTTATAGTTATAGAAAATGGAAAAGAATTCCAGGTCCTTGGGGTTCATGTTTGTCCGGGTCCACGTGTCTGTCTGAGAGGACTCGAACGATCCGGTCCCGGATTCAACCTTGATCTGCATACTCTTTTTTGAGGCTGATGCTCAGGAAAACATGTCACTTCACATATTTATCACCACCGGAACAATGTTGAGAATGGGCAATTAGTCTGACTTTCAATTTCAAAATTACTTTTGTAGGGGAATTGGAATAATCAGAAGAATGAACTCACCAGATGAGTTGCACGCGATGGTCAAAACAAATTGTTTCAGGTTTGAATTATTTAGCATGTCAGCTTAGTTGGTGGAGAAGAGGAAAGTCAATAAAGTAGACAGATTGTACATCTACTCTGTAAGTGAGAAATGGTAGAAAAGCACCTTGTATTTGAATTTTCATGTAGAGACCGAGAAATCCGACAAATCTAAATGAAAAGTAGTACAATGGAAAAAAGACATACGTTACTTTGACTGAAATTAATAGCACATTGCTAGAATAATGGAGATTCGACTTTCCGTTTTTGTTGTACATGTAGTTACATGAATAGAATGGAAACCAATTGTTTGTTAATAGCTATTTCAGTGGTTTACCAAGGCACCGATTGAAGTCAATTTTGCTAGATCTAACGATGTAGGTTTCTAATCAGTAAAGCATGCAATAGCTGCAGATTATTGCCTTAATTCATACAGCATACATGTACTATAATTGATCTCACATCTAAGGAGAAATTATGATAATCGCACTTACATTGTCTGTTACTGGAAGCCGATGCTTGTTAGGCACCGGTGTCATGTTGGGAATATACAGTGGCCTACATCGTCGTCAAAAATTACTTGGAATTAAAGAGTTTCATATAATTGCATAGGCCTATTGTTAGGCCCTACATACTTTATCCTTCACGGTGTGCCAGGAGAGGCGGTTTCATCTTAAAAATTTCCCACTATATTTCTCGACGGATTCTGATGTATTTTTGTATGTAGATTTCGAAAATCAAAGTTTAAAAATCATACGATTAGCCCTTTTCGAGAAAATGACGAAAATTCAAAATGGCGGAAAGAGAAACCGAAACTGCATTCGGGGAGTCGATTAAAAAAATTCCCAACTATTTCGGCAACGGTTTCCTATGTAATTTGACCCGCTCTTTTCAAGAATAATTGTTAGAAAATCATGCGATTAGCCCTTTTCGAGAAAATGAAAATTCAAAATGGCGAACAGAGAAACCGAAACTGCATTCTGGGATTAGAATAGAAATGTTGCCAAGTATTTCGTCAACTGTTTCCTATCTAATCAGGTACACTTTTCAATCATCACCGTTAGAACATGATGCCGCTAGAACCCATCATATACTCAAAGCAATCATTAACGAAAAGTAACTTTTATTTGTAAAAAGCTCAAATATTCACGTGGCGACTGTTGTAAGCCCTTACCGCAGCCAACAGATGATCGGCATAATAGTCATTTTCGAAGTTTTTGATCTTAAAGTTCGACCAAAATGAGTCAAAGTCGGCATGGAGTGATTCAATGGTTTGCTCGCTGAACTCCCCCATGCCTTCACACATCATCTTGCAAAACTCTGGCACATGATGAATAATGCAATGAATTTTTGGAGAAACACGAATGTTCAATGCATCAAGATCATTGCGAAAATTCACGATATGCTGAGAAAAGTCTTGGCCCAGAAAATTTCCAAAACAGCTTGTGACGATTCGCTCTAGATATCTGAATGCAGAAACTATAGGCAATGTCTCAAGCGTTGCGATTGCTCGCAATTTGTCGACGCTCTTTAAAAGTTGACGAGCACTATTACCGGTAAATGTACCGCCATGATATTGATCTTTGTGCACTCGCGACGAAGTTAACCATTGTGTTGCAATTGTATGTGAAGTTTCCTCCAGAACATTGAGCAACTTAGAGACTGATCCTATAAGGAGATGCAACTCTGGAGGCGGTTTTGTTTTCAAAACAAGTCCACTACCATCTCCATGGATAATGGAGGGATGTATTGCATTACCATAGTTTTTTGCCTTTGATTTCGCCTCCGATGAATCATAGTAGCTCCAAAATAAACCTGATAGACTGTCCCATGTGCGGCTAACTCCGCTGTTCATGAGATCGGTCTTGTGCGCGTCACACCATGGACATGGATGTGAGCTGCCACTGCTCATCAGACCAAGTAACAGGTTACAGATCTTCATATCGGCTGAAATTATGAATTTTGAAGTTAATGCGTCTAGCCCAACAGCGTGACACAGATATTTCAGGTTCGGATAATTTTCTGGTGTGTCGGGTGCAATGGCGATGATGAGGATACGTTTGACGCCATAGCTTCTATTTGCATGTCATGTAGTTGCAAATGATGCCACTGTTTCAGCTCGAATAATTTGCAGATTTACTTTCATAAATCCTTTACCTCCGTCGATTCCAATTATGATGGTATGATCATAATCTGTCTCATTCCTCAATAGCACATCATCAACAAATTCTTGCACACTTTTACAGTGAAAAACTGGTCGTTTTATCCTTTCACCCCGAGAATCAACAAAATCTATGTCGACAGCTTGGAAATATTTGTCGAAAATATGATCCTTTTGCAATAGATTTTCGCGTACGTATGGTTCTATTGAATTCCTTTTCGTAGATTCCCGAATGGTCTTTGACAGGCTTGACGTTTGTCGACAACTGAGATTCAGGTCTCGCTGTATATCAGAAAAAGTTTCTGTGGTGAGCTGACATCTAGGAGAGTTCATGCTGATACAAACAGAACCATGTTTCACTGTCTGAAGATCAAGACTCCCGGATTTTGAATGAAGTCTAGAACTAATTGTAGATGCGGCAAATTTTTGAGGATAATCTGGAGATTGAATTGAAATAAGATCGGCAATATTTGAAAATCTCTTGTTTTTTGAACAATTATGAGACTTTCCTCTGCCTATCTGAGACAGACAACGTGCGCAAGCTTTCATCGTAGAAGGAGATTCATCTTCATGGTCTCTACTTGGAGAAGACATCGGTCTGCCTGGTGATGACTTACGGCATGGTAACTTAGACTCATGATTTTTTTCTTGCCATTTGACAAATAGTGCATTCACAAGCTGTATTTTGACGAGTGCGAGTTTGGAATGGAAAGTGAATATTATCGCGATCATATAAAGGCAAGTTTTCAAATTCACCAGCCGAAACTTTCTTTCGACACGACGAACATATAACACACGGGAATGTTCCATCAACAGTGTTGTAATCTGGAAAAATATGCAATTTGATAAGTTCTTCCATGTTAATGGAGTTGTTACGAAGGTCATTTTTACCAAAGCAGATAACAAAAATAGCTTTTAGCGATTATGAATGAGTTCTAGCTGTTTTTGGCATTGTCAAAGTCAAGTCGATCCGATGAACAATCGCAGACACAAATGTACCGAGATTGTGGCACTTGAATAAAGAAATGTTGTTTACACGATCAACAATCATGCGCGCATGCGCATGTGATCGTCATTATGACAAGCTTTGCATGCATGTGTGTGTGATGAAGGACAACCACCGTATTGGACATGATTGAATTGAGACAAGCCGCACATGTATGAGGATACGTTGTTTACGATAACTATGCGCGTGTACGCGTGTGATCGTCATTGATGTGCTGTGATCGTAGTGCATGTGTGTAATGTAATAAGCTATTATTCTCTCTGCAAATCAATCTGATGCAGATCACTGATTCATGCATTTTGGTTTTCACACAAATAGGACGATTTAGAACATGACCTTTCCAATGCCTCTTATGATCCTGCCAAAATCTGCAAGACTTGTTATTAATACATTATGTACACCAACGAAGTCCCCGAATGCAGTTTCGGTTTCTCTGTCCGCCATTTTGAATTTTCTTCATTTTCTCGAAAAGGGCTAATCGTATGATTTTCTAACAATTATTTTTGAAAAGAGCGGGTCTAATTACATGGAAACCGTTGCCGAAATAGTTGGGAATTTTTTTAATCGACTCCCAGAATGCAGTTTCGGTTTCTCTTTCCGCCATTTTGAATTTTCGTCATTATCTCGAAAAGGGCTTTTGGTATGATTTTTGAACTTTGATTTTCGAAATCTACATACAAAAATACATCAGAATCCGTCGAGAAATATAGTGGGAAATTTTTAGAATGAAACCGCCTCTCCTGGCACAACGTGCCTTAGATCTGCAAAATTCTTTTTGGTATGTAAAGATGTTTACTTCTTATATCATTAACTTCATAATTATACTTGCAAATAAGTATGGAAGTCAAGGAAGCTTGTTATGAGAATAATTTTCTCTGAGGAGAATTTAGGGAAGCCCTCCTCATCTTGTAATTTGGTTTTATGCATTCAAGATATGAGAATAAGATCTGACTTAAATCATCATGGGAGCTACAAACGTTTCTGGCTTATTTTCCGTTATTAGTGCAGTAGCACCATACACCCCATTGCAAAGAATCAGCAAATTAGGTGCAGATAAGTCGTCATCCGAACAACAGACTTCTGTAAATAATGAAATACTTCAAATCTCATTCTCAGAGCTCGGGACCAACATATTTGAACTTGCAAACACGAATGCAAATTGTTGGTTCGTGGTTCCGTAAGCACACAAGCCATTAGTAGGTGGATGTGCATAGAAAGCCGCGGCTAACCTATTTTGCCGGTGAAAGAAATTACAAAAGAAAGTGTCTTATTCTTATTTCTTGATTCTTTCCTTTCGAGGTATCGGCATATTATGTAATGTTTTGTATGCAATATATCAAATCATGCAGACCCAATTTGTACATTACGCTTTTCATTATACAATCGATCCATCTAATTGAGCTTTCTTTTAATTGATGCAATATATTACGTGCACAATGAAGAGTCCAAAATATGGTGAACACGAAAAATGAAGTACTTTTTTCCACTACAATGTAGCACTGTCTATTTAATGCCCACTATTCTATAGCTGTTCATATTCTAGTAAATTATTGAATTAATGATGATTATGAAGAAAGTTATTTGTTCGGTTTCGTCACATTTCAAGAGCGAGCAATTTGAAATGGAAAGAATTTGATTCACAAGTTCACATGCGCATTGTTGTTGCGCATTTGGGTTATAGCCATGCAATACTGTTACTGAATATCTTGATAAGAGTAAAGTGCAATAATTGCATACACGAATAGTATTCGAATTACTGAACGCGATTTTGTTAAATGAATACGATATTTCCGAGAGAAATGCGGTACGTTCCCATCAAACTCTCAAGTAAAAAGATGGTGGAAGTACAGGAGTAGCAGAAGACGCATTCAACATCTGAATGATTGTGTTTGATAAATTCTCATGAAATGAGAGGAGAAATGGATTAAGTGGAAAGGAATTGAGACAGGCAATCAGAAAGTTTCACTTACTTTCTGTGAAAGACACCTCCGTACCAAGAAGTTGGCCAGACATCGACATCTCTGAGACTAAACGAGTACATGCATGCTCAGGCCAACCCTCTTCACTCCTTGTCAGACTGATTCTCTTTCTCAGTAAATAAGTTAGCAAGACAGCTGATCCTTTTTCCTTTCTCGAAATTTTGATCGATCAAAATAAGCGTAGCATTCGATTTTGGGTCTTGATATCTTCAATTGAGACATTTTTAAACATTTCATGTCAAAAATCATGGCTTTAGACTAAATACCGGATAGACCTCGGCAGAAGCACAGATTCGTAGTAGGCATAGGGCAGTGTTTTTGAACATTTACTTATCGCGCACTAAGCGCTCACACCAAGACTTATTTAAATAAATATGGCTCCATCAGCAAGGTGGGGTATTGGGTTCACTCTTGGGTTTTGGGTAGTCTTGGGGGGTACCCAAGAATCTTGGGGTGCGGACCCAAGAGCTTGGGTACCCCCCAAGAGTGAGAACCCAAGAGTAAAGAACTTGACCATGAATGACCATTTGCGGTTTTCTTGGAAAAATTCTGTCTAAGTACATGACCACATCATGTCATAGCAAGTCATCTACATGCAATCTTACATGTTTGTACATGTAAATATGTAACCTACTTCAATCACACGATTAGTCTTTCTATGATAAAACTGTGCTATCATCAACTTTGATATAGACCTACCGTAAATGTCTATCTGATAGTTTGTTTAAGTAGCTTTTTAGACTATGCTTTGATTATCTTGAAGATTACCTTGCCATGCAGTACATGGCATGATTCAAAATATCTTCATGCAATTTTTAATCTCAATCAAAATTCCAAACATATTCTGGAAATTGTTGTTCCACTTCATTAGAGAAATAGCCACTCTTGGGTCCAATCTTGGGGGTACCCCAAGATTTTATCTTGGTCTTGGGGGTGCCCCAAGATTAGACCCAACCTTGCTATCAGGCGCAACGGCGTCTATTTAATCTCTCTGAAACAAAATTTAGAATCATTGTCTCAAATTCTCAAACATTACAGATGATGTCCTGTCAATCTTGTATAAAGAGTGATCGCGAGTAAGATGCTACTAGTAATTAAGAAACATCTAGAAAAGCAAAAAAATATTCTTGTAGCCTTGTAATAACAGCATTCAAAACAGTAGCACGTCAACCTGCGAGCCAATTGAAGGCTTCAAATTCTTTAGGCAGCCGTGAAAAATCGATAGACACAGTGTGTTCACCCTAGTATTGAATAGCCTGACTGACGCTGATTGAATCGTGTACTCGCAATTTACAGTAAATCAGCGCTATCATTACAAGCTTCATATGAAGGCACGTGATCTGTAGGTACTTTCTATGCTAATCATATGGAGGAAATATTCCTTTGACTCTGAGACAGTGTCATCGCATTAATAAACCAAATGAAAGACAGTGAAAGACGTCTTTGGACCAAATCCGCCATTTATTAAGCGTTTTATACCAAAAGTGATCTTTATTTCACATCAACTTCGGAGACTAAACTTACTTATCCCGCGGACTGTGCATTATCCTGTGAAAGTCTCATTTTGTAATAGATTTTGACAGTTAAAATCAATTAAGCATGTACATTGAATTTGTCACAGGAAAAAGTACCACAGTCTGCAGAACCAAACTTCAATTAATGCTTTCCGGATAGACACATGTTTTTCCGAGCTTATTCAATTCTGACATATGTAAGAGGAGCAGTATAGCGCAACCAACATCAAAAACCTTTCAGGAAATGCCACTCTGTCCTTATTTGAAAAAAAAATCCATCCAAAAAATATTCCTATTGTAATTTTCTTGTGTGGAGGACAAGTGGTTAATGTAACTTGTTGCCTGGAAGATGTAACTGTGTAAAATACCCCCAACCTCATTTCCTTTTCTTTGTATTTCATGACCACGCATGAGAAGAACGTGCTTCTATTTAACACTTTGTCGGATGCTTTCTAAAAGGCCATTAACGATAAACAAGCCTTTCTTAATTGCGAATAAATTATTTGCAGATGTGCAGCAAGCATGCGACCCGACAGACCATGGCGAAAATGATGCTCAGAACGTAAACACAATAAATGTGAACGTGTCAGCAGTTGCTGTCATCATTTAATTGTCTTATCATCAAAAATTAATCGCTAATTAATCTATTAATAATGTTAATAAATTATATCAAAATTATCATTTAATATCAAATTTATAAAATAATCTGAGCAAGTGAGTTCAAACTAAGCCCTGTTTTCCTGAATGAGTGTGTATTATCAACATCAACTATCCAAGTTCCGTTACCTACCTTCTATTTAACAATGTGAGAAATCACTTACGTAACTCCATAATATTTGTACTATAGGTTATATTAATTACAATCCAAGTAATTAGCTATAAAATATTATATCATTCATTTTAATTGATGTAGATGTTCATAGTTAAGTGTGCAATTTCTTACACTGCTGAAGAAAAAGGGATCTTTGCTACTTAAATGTTTGCAACTTAGTATTGGCCACGTACATTACACAGGAATTTATTCAGTGAGACGTGAACATGATTATAACACAGCAATCCATATTAAAATCTTTTCACTCATATCAGTAATACAAGTCTAGAAATTTCAACCAGTGTGAGAAGTTACCGTTAACAAGCAGAATTAAAGATAGAACATATGTACAAAATAAAATGATTACTCCGTCTCTCAGTACGTCTTTTCGGAAGTAAATATTGACTAGAAGAGAATAAATCGGGAAGCAAGTCATTCACTATATGTTCAAAATTCATAATATTTCGCAAAAACTTCCGGGACAACGCTATACGGCGATCACTAAGTGCGGGTAAGTTATTCATCATCACAATCTGAACCGCATAAAATTTTATTGAAACTTTTTTGAAGGTGATCAAGACGGAAAAATCAGTTGATGATGAACCAACAAAAACCGGAGCTAAATGCTATCGAAGGGGGTGAATGTAAATGAAGTAAAGTCTCTAGATCGCTATCTCATAGAACCGGACGAAGGACACGAATTACATAAAATCTGTAGCAGCACTTTTTGCAGTTTGCTCTATGCTACGTGACCATGCACGTTTATTATTAAAATGAACACCCAAGATGCACAAAGTATTCACAGATGAACACCAGGAACAGTAGCAGCTCCGATAGACGCATGGTTTTTGGATGTCGTTGAAGTTAGCACCAACTTCGACACCAACTTTTTGAATAGAGTTTGTACAGAATAGGAAACCACATGTTTAGGTACTACCGATGACGCAGAGTTTGTACAGCCAAAAAGTTTTCCAAAATTCGAACTCCTTCACCTTCAAAATTCAAATTTAAATTCGAAAAATTGGTGCAAGTATTGGTGCTACCTGGTTAGCGAGTTTGTACAGCATTCCGATGGAAAAATTTAGATACAAAAGCAAAAACCTGAGTTTGTACAGCAACTTCCAGCACTTTCCTTACAAGAACAACCGGAAAAAACCGCCAAAAACCGATTTTTTCAAAAAATGACAAGATTTTCCAGAAAAGTTCTTGGTGCTACATGGAAAATGAGTTTGTACAGTGCTCTAACCGGTGGAAGAGTGTTCTACTAATCCAGTCTGAGTTTGAACACACACTTCTCCGACACTCCAGCACTCCTACGACCGGTAAATACCGGTTATAGTACAGTAAACTACAAGATTATACTTATGTTATGAACAAATCAATTGGGTGCTACTGGAAAATGAGTTTTGTACAAATGCTGTAAAACCGTGGATAGAGTGTTCTTCCGACACTCCAGCACTCCTACGACCGGTAAATACCGGTTATTGTACAGTAACTACAAGAATACTGTCCATTTATGATCATGGAATGATACGTTTCTCTATGTTGGATGTCAAAGTAAGTGACTTCAAAGTCTCTTTTACCTCATGATTGGGGTAAATACGACATGGTCTGGGTGTTTTTGCATCTGAGTACGTTTTGATATAGATTTGCGAATTGAACTCCGATGATGTGTTGGGAATGTAGTATGAAATGACGGTGATGTGATTCGCTCCAATCTTGGTAATAGAGCAACTGATCTTTACAAGAAAATCCTAAGTGCTACCTTATCGCTACCTAGAATAGACATTTTCACATATAGAAGTGGATCTTGGTTTATTTGTGATTGCAGAATTGATGTAGGTCATTATTTCGATACACTAGGTGACATGCCACGCTCAAACACGCGTAATTACACATGACCCCAAACATTCGTGGCTATGCGGGATATTGCTGCAATATAAGTTATATAAGTAAGTATAGTTGGCAGTCCTGTTATATAGACTTTGCGTCTCATGTGTCTGCCTGTATCAGAGGCTAAACAATGTGATAGGACCTCAATTTCATGCTCAGGGAAGACAGAACATGCTTAGCGGTTCATCTTAGTGGTTCAAGTGGCAGCGCAGACAACCGTGGACGACGCGCAAACTATAAACGCTCGCCCGCGCGTATTCTTAAACATCTCCCATGTTTTAACAGCATCAGATCAAGTGATTTCTGACTCTTAGTGCAACGCATAGATACGCGGGTAGAAGAATAGAATGTCCTTAACCACGGATGTTTGGGGTGTTCCGTAATTGCGCCTGAATAACGCGTGGCATGTCACCTAGTGTACATTTATGTTTATGTGAGATAAAAATGGGCAGTGTTTATAGCATGTAAGCGTATTTTTAAGCTGAATAGGCCTATTTTTAAATAGGATACATGCATGAAATGCTACAACTGATATACGTTCAAAAACAGAATTAGCCTATTTTAGAAATATACGAGCGCATTAGAGAAAGGAATATCAGAATTAGGCCTAAATATCGTAAAGGTTTCTCGTTCTTTCTGGACGTAGATCCTTTCGTTTGATTGACTTGAAATGGCATCTAGCTGTTATTAATCGATCGAAATCCATGAACTCGAAACAAGCTTGGATCTTGAGCATTGCACCCTATTGTCGTTTGAGACATCTATGATTTCAAAATATGTTGGTGACGATTTTATTGACACATGCAGGAGTGTATCAAAAACTTAAGCGAAAAAAACCAAAATTTTGCACGTTGTCGCACCTATCTCGATGGGCCTTGTTACCCCGGACCTGATTTTCACTACCAAAATCGATCGGGCTACGTAAATAATGAAGAGGTATTCGATCGAATCCGCTATTTCGTGTGGATGAACTTGACATCTTACTGTGACATAAAAGGTCGCTGCTTCTCTTGACAGCAAACAAAATTTGTTGCAGAGTAAAGCAAATAAGGCCCAATTTTCAAAAACTGCCAAATCTTTCACTAAAGTGCCAGGGTGGTATGCAATACTTTTGCGAAATAAAATGCCTTAGAGATTGGCTATATGCCAATCTAAGAGATTGGCTATATGCAGGCACATATGGATGCAAACTGAACGGTTTCTTGGCTATGAGCTATTGGTTTGGGCTACAACCTAATCGCATTTACCTAATGTTGCATCTCCCCAAGCCAGCCTATCGTAATTATAATCCTGCAATATTTTTATACACTGCATGTTCAATATTTTCATCTACAATCAACGATCAAGGTCACTTAACTATCACATGTTGATTTAAAAATTTGGCGGATGACTGAAGGTCGAAATTCCATCTTTTGCAGAGAATTGCTTGTATTTGTATTTCTTAATCTATTCGCGGCTGTTTATGTTTAAATGGCACATAGAATTACAAACTTTCACATAGGAAAATGAAGTAATATGTAAGTTTGCTAGGTTTACGCTCATTTATACAGCATCATTTAATTAGTATTAGCACATGAAAAGATCTAATTGTTCAAATATTTGACGATGAACAAATCAACAAAAATGAGATTAGCAATGAATATATCCCGTAAGTTTTATATGTCAACATTTTATGACTACTGAACTGAGAGCCTAACTAGCCTGCCTGACTGTGATACAATTTTTGATAATCCGGTGATTAACATCATCAGTTAAGGTTCAGAAAATCAAGTTCCTATTTCTATCAGTTGGGTTGAACCTACATACAAGGTTTATAACCTACATTGCGGTTATTGCAATGTAACGCATATTTCATTTGAAGGAGCTATACTTCGGGTTGTACGACATAACTTGAAAATCAGTAGGTTGCCTTCTACAACGCTCGTTAAGACATCTGGTGATCACATTCTTTCATTTGAAATTATTCAAATTATCAACTTAGTGAGCATGTAGTGTATCTGAACATGCGTGACTGATTACAGAGAGCGTCTGTTCAACAACTACGATTATGACTCCCCTGCTCTCATGTTTGAGCGATAAGTCTTCAACATTTTTTGAGTGTGAACACGAAATTGAAATATTTTGACCACTACTTTATTCCGCTTGTCATGAGCATTCATGAAATTTGTTGTAATTGATCTTATCCCGACCATTTCCTTTTGTATTTTAAAAACTTTATCGCTTGGTCACATTTTTGGTCATTTAAGGTTCATCGTATAGGCTATACGCAAGCCTGTACAATTCTCACTTTTATACCTGTGACGTGAGATTTCCATGACACTTGAGATTCACTGTGTTTCAGCTATGCACATGATCGCGGACTGCTGTTCAGACCTTTGTGTGGTGAGTGATGGTCTCGATTTTAACGTAATGCTGTGTTAATGAAATATACGACATTATGTCTGCAATCGGTCTTCTTAACAATACCTTTGATTGTTTTCCGGATTTTACTTATACCTAACCGCGGTACCTTAAATTCATATATGCAGACAAACCTTTTCCCTTTGTATTCTACGGTTTCCATTGTTTCGTCCTATCAGCTAGACTATGGACAAGTATATCCAGTTGTTACATTTATTATACCTTCGATTGTTTTCCAGATATTAGTGATGAATTACAAGCAACACTAATTATCAAGATTGCTGTTTTTTGCGGTGATTTTTAAGTGCATTTGTAATTGTTTTGACTACAATTGGTTGACACAACTTAGTACAGGCATCTTCAGCGATGTTCCTCTTTTCTATACCTTGTAGTTGTTTTTCTATATCCGCATCGGACTGTCCGATCATTATCGTATCTAACATATTCGGTCTTCATTGCATAAATGTCGCAAGTCATTTTTATCCTATCTGACCTTTCTATGCTGTGCTTCTTACTGTAATAGAGTATGTAAAAATTGAGAACTCGATATTCATCTGTCGTCCTTCTCCCATGTCAACATTTGAATTTGGTGCAGCTATTGATTTTTGGAGTACCGCCTACATCAAGCTTTCCACCACGAGTTTTGTGCACCATTCTCAGCAGAGTTCATATTTTGATGGACAATAACATTTCTTGAAACACAATATTGTTTCAACTCGTTTCACTGGTGGAAGATAGCGATTCAACAGACAATTGAATTTTGAAACAAAACCATCGCATCGATGATGTAGTTACTGTACAATAACCGGTATTTACCGGTCGTAGGAGTGCTGGAGTGTCGGAGAAGTGTGTGTTCAAACTCAGACTGGATTAGTAGAACACTCTTCCACCGGTTAGAGCACTGTACAAACTCATTTTCCATGTAGCACCAATTGATTTGTTCATAAATGGGCAGTATTCTTGTAGTTACTGTACAATAACCGGTATTTACCGGTCGTAGGAGTGCTGGAGTGTCGGAGAAGTGTGTGTTCAAACTCAGACTGGATTAGTAGAACACTCTTCCACCGGTTAGAGCACTGTACAAACTCATTTTCCATGTAGCACCAATTGTGTTCATAAATGGGCAGTATTCTTGTAGTTACTGTACAATAACCGGTATTTACCGGTCGTAGGAGTGCTGGAGTGTCGGAGAAGTGTGTGTTCAAACTCAGACTGGATTAGTAGAACACTCTTCCACCGGTTAGAGCACTGTACAAACTCATTTTCCATGTAGCACCAATTGATTTGTTCATAAATGGACAGTATTCTTGTAGTTACTGTACAATAACCGGTATTTACCGGTCGTAGGAGTGCTGGAGTGTCGGAGAAGTGTGTGTTCAAACTCAGACTGGATTAGTAGAACACTCTTCCACCGGTTAGAGCACTGTACAAACTCATTTTCCATGTAGCACCAATTGATTTGTTCATAAATGGACAGTATTCTTGTAGTTACTGTACAATAACCGGTATTTACCGGTCGTAGGAGTGCTGGAGTGTCGGAGAAGTGTGTGTTCAAACTCAGACTGGATTAGGAGAACACTCTTCCACCGGTTAGAGCACTGTACAAACTCATTTTCCATGTAGCACCAATTGATTTGCTCATAAATGGACAGTATTCTTGTAGTTACTGTACAATAACCGGTATTTACCGGTCGTAGGAGTGCTGGAGTGTCGGAGAAGTGTGTGTTCAAACTCAGACTGGATTAGTAGAACACTCTTCCACCGGTTAGAGCACTGTACAAACTCATTTTCCATGTAGCACCAATTGATTTGTTCATAAATGGGCAGTATTCTTGTAGTTACTGTACAATAACCGGTATTTACCGGTCGTAGGAGTGCTGGAGTGTCGGAGAAGTGTGTGTTCAAACTCAGACTGGATTAGTAGAACACTCTTCCACCGGTTAGAGCACTGTACAAACTCATTTTCCATGTAGCACCAATTGATTTGTTCATAAATGGACAGTATTCTTGTAGTTACTGTACAATAACCGGTATTTACCGGTCGTAGGAGTGCTGGAGTGTCGGAGAAGTGTGTGTTCAAACTCAGACTGGATTAGTAGAACACTCTTCCACCGGTTAGAGCACTGTACAAACTCATTTTCCATGTAGCACCAAGAACTTTTCTGGAAAATCTTGTCATTTTTTGAAAAAATCGGTTTTTGGCGGTTTTTCCGGTTGTTCTTGTAAGGAAAGTGCTGGAAGTTGCTGTACAAACTCAGGTTTTTGCTTTTGTATCTAAATTTTTCCATCGGAATGCTGTACAAACTCGCTAACCAGGTAGCACCAATACTTGCACCAATTTTTCGAATTTAAATTTGAATTTTGAAGGTGAAGGAGTTCGAATTTTGGAAAACTTTTTGGCTGTACAAACTCTGCGTCATTGGTAGTACCTAAACATGTGGTTTCCTATTCTGTACAAACTCTATTCAAAAAGTTGGTGTTGAAGTTGGTGCTAACTTCAACGACATGGTTTTTGGATACAGTGAGATATTTGCACTTGTCAAAATTCAATTTGAGTTCGATCAAATTTGACCAATCAATGAGGGCACGATGATTATTATCACCATGCTTATGCAGTGGTAGACAAAGCGTAGTATGATTCGCATATTTAATCAAACGGCAATCACAATAGTCGAAATCATACTATCAGGTTACAACGCAGTATATAGAAAAGGTCCGCAAATTGAATCCTGTGGCCAGAGGTGACATCCTGCAATGAGCTCAATATGATACAGCTGCATTTAATGCAGAACTATGACAGGTCAGAGGTGCTCTATCAAAGAGAACAATGTCATGTTCTTATTGGCAAGCATTACAATTTTCGCAAAATAATGAAATCATTTTGACCACTGCATCGTTATGTGCATGCATAATTCCAGTTTCAAACTAATTTCAGAATCTCAAGACTTAGTTATCTGAGTGTGTACTGTCATTGTAGATGTAATGTATGTAAATAGTATGATATTACATGTATTTCTATATATAAAATATCAAAATAGCGAACCCTTCATACTGATCCATCATTTCAGGCTATCTTAACACACAATTTTGACGGCAAAGATTTACTGAAATTCGACCACCACGGCCGGCTGCCAGAACGAGTTTCTGAAGGGCAGTAGGCCGAAAATGAGACTTTCACAGAATGATGCACACCCTATGCCTACTACGAATCTGCACGTCTGCCGAGTTCTAGTTAGTTCCTCTTCTTGTCAGACAGGATCAAAGAAAAACGCAATGGGGTTTTTTTGACTAAAATGAAATTTTCTTTGTTTTTTCTTATCAAGTGAGAAGTATTAAGTCTACATGTAGAGTCACAATTTTCATAATGTCTTCAGGTCAATTCCTATCATGTGCATGTGCTATCATCATGCTTCTGATCGACAATGCATGTGAAAATGTGGTTGAATGTAGATAAAGTTGCTCAAAATGGTTGTGTTTGCCGACATTAAGAAGCTCGCCAAAACAAAATGTGTTTAGCTTTATATACAGGGGTGCATGAACATGAAGGGAAATGACCTGAAGACATTTCATGCTAAAAATTATGACTCTGGACTTAGTAATTTCGCTTGATTAGAGAAAACACAGAAAATTCATTTTAGCCAAGAGTTGCAATCTGCGTCCCACTGGATTTACATGTTTTTTCTTTGATCCTTTCTGAAAAGAAGAGGAACTCACTAGAACTCGGCAGACGCACCGATTTGTAGTAGGCATGCGGTATACATCATTCTGTGAAAGTCTCATTCTCGGCCTTGTTCCCTTCAGAAACTCATTGTGGCTGCCGGACTATTATTATACAAGAGAGAATAGCCTTGTCTGTGCCATAGTTACGCATGGTTATAGACATATTTACATATTGTACAGTCGGCAGGTAAACTTACATATTTGAAGGGTTCTTACGATTATCATAGCTTGGAATTCATAAGGAATAGTGATCTGGGGCCAAATCACCCGCTCAAATTTTTCATGACCAGACTACGGCATGCAACAAATCACGGCACAGCCCGTGAGATTAGGCGTATCCACAAAATTAGACAAGTCAGTTCGCTCAGTCTTCGTTTCTTAAAGTGCTTTTACACATGCAACGCTAGTGCTGACACTATTGATCCATGATAAGTCAGAAAAGAATGAACTAAGATAGCGCCTTGCTTGAATTTAGCTGACACTTTTACTGACAACATTCATGCGATAATAGGCACCGTGATCGGAACCCAACGGCTTCACCTCCTGGATACTGGACCCGTTCTTACTGATTAGATCAATGCAGTTTTATTCATCACCATTCATTAGATTAATATTGTCGTGACACTGACTAGTGATGCACGAAGCACGATTTTGGAGGCGTTTCTTTATTTTCTCGCCGCATGACTGCAGTTGTTCACTTCTCATGCTCGTCTATTCTTTTCTGACTAATAATGGATGAATTAAGTGTCAGTTGCAAACGCACCTCAACTGAACCGCTTAAACAACCTTACTCTGCGGCTTACATTTGGATGCGACATGTGGAATGCAACTTCCGTATCTGCGTGAAGCAATGAGCTCCTGACTGCTTTCCGTTTAAACAGATGGTCTACTGATCTTGTGGTCAGAGGTTGTGTTTTCATGGTATATAGTCCTGACGTCGCAGGATCAAAGCTACTTATGATTAGTGAGGGTCAGTGGGCCAAATTATCATGCGGTTTCTATATGAAAAAATGAAATCATCTAGAAAGTCAGTAAGTCGCTCGTCATGTTGAAAGCTGATATCTTCAAAGACAAACTCATCAAGAAATTATTTAGCTCTAAACGAATATGAATTAAACAATATAAGTTGTTAATAAGCAACAATTCATTTCAAAAACTGAAGTACATGATAACAATTAAATAAGGTACACATATAGTAACTAGACTCAAATTAATTTACATTTGAAAAAATGTAATTGAAAGGCTCAACCCTCAGTAACTTATTTATGGGACACTTAGAACAGACTTTTCTACAAAATGATAAACTATAAACCTAAAATTCTATGTCAGATATGTAGATGACATCTTGGCTATCTTTGAAGATGATGACCACTTATCCTTCTTCAACTATATTAACAAGTGGCATAGTAATATGAAATTCACCACAGAGGTAGGAGGTAAAAGTGCTAACTTTTCTAGATATTGACCTGGACGTTTCATCCAACACGCTAACTACTAAGGTGTACAGAAAACCCACGTACACCGGTCTAACCTTGAATTTCAGAGCCATATGCCCCATGCAATGGAAAAGTTCTGTTTTAAGCACTCTGATCAACAGAGCCTACATCGTCTGCTCGTCATGGCAAACTTTCCATGATGAAATAGGGAAATTGACAAAAATTTTTTAAAACAACGGACATCCGTTGTACTTTATACAAAAAGTGGTCAAACATTATCTGGACAAAAGATTCTGTGCTCCAAAAGAAAAAGATGAATCCCAATACCTCCATACTGTCAAAATTCCATTTTTTGGCATTCAATCGGTTTATTTTAAAAAGAAACTACAATCACTATTCCGTAGAATAGATAAAGAATTTCCTATCCGTTGGGTTTTCACATGCAATAAACTAAAAAGTGGTTTCTCCAACAAAGATCATACTCCCAAAGTTCTTTGGTCTAATGTCATTTACCAATTCGCTTGTGAGGTGGACCTCGCACTACCTACATAGGTAGAACTACAAGACACTTAAACTTAAGAATAAAAGAACATCGGGAAAAAATGTCCGCCATTTCTGACCATAGGTTAAATTGCAGTTGCAGCTGTAAAGTTGACAATTTCAAAATTCTATCTCAAGCTCCTAACTCTTATGACCTAAATATTTTGGAAGCCATGTACATAAAAAAACTCAACCCCACTTTGAATAAGCAAGTTAACCATGATGGTGCTTTTTTCAAATGTAAATTAATTTGAGTCTAGTTACTATGTGTACCTTATTTAATTGTTATCATGTATATACTTCAGTTTTTGAAATGAATTGTTGCTTATAACATGATTTAGATCTTTCCTATCATTGTTTTCACCTCCTTTAGCATAAGTTGTTAAAACTGACATTTGAAAGCTGCTTTTGAAGGAGACTTCGACATTAGCAGGAAAACGCAAAATGTATTGAAATATAAACGTCGAATGGTAAAATGGATGACTTTCCTCGCTGAATTCAAGCCGCAGCAATGTCAATTTCATGTAGATATTCATCATTTTAATGACTTCCTGATGATTACCATTTCAAATCCATTCTTTATCAGTTCTATTGTGTTGACCAATTAATAGAAATATATTGAAGAAGAATTTAAAAGTAGAATGTCTGCCGCCACTCAAGAGGATTTGACGAATACCTTTGTACATGAAATATTGTTCTATTATCCATGGATGAAGAGTCATACGAGTTGGGTTTGGGACGAGTTCTCACGCCGCGTGTGGAGATGCGATGAGTCACCGCAACTGTCCCACGAAAATGGGATCTGGTTCGATCTTCCGCCCCGGCCACTTTTTATCGCAAAAAACACTTGGCATCATCGTAGCGATACATCGCCTTCCTTATCAACACACAAGATTGACGTTTGTCTGCTTGGGAGTCAATTTCATCTTCCGTGTATACAAGAAATGTCCCTCTAAACAAACTTAGTGAATTGTTTCGTAGCCTAGACCGGGTCAAGTATCTCATCAAGAATGAACGTTAGGGGAATTCCCTTATTCTCTTCAATAAGAGAAACACTGGATAAAAGGTAAGAGGTTCAATTCAGTTCGAAGTATTTGCTAGGGAAAGTGATGTCGATTTTCCAAAAATGATGTAAAAAGCAACTCAAAAGATACAATGTCAATTCACTGCAAGTCAAATAAGTCAATAAATGTTTATTTCCAAAAATATCGGAAAGCATTGATTGCATTCATGTACAACATGTACAACATGAACAATGCACATTGACAACTGGCTGGAACGCACGTTTTCTCGCGTCGAACATCGATCGGGGATTCTGTGATCTGTCGTGTTTAGGAGGTAGTGAAATTTCAATTTTGGCATCATGCGCCTGCTTTGGCTCTAGTCCTGCCTTTTCTGGGATTAGTTTTACTGCTTCTTTTTATTGCTGATCTTTGTGGTAGAATCTCGGAAAATCTTGCTCTCGAAATCAAGGGAGTTGAGACAATCCCAGGGATTGAGTAGAACTGTAAATCTGCCATTTTGAAGCATTTATGTGCACATACTAATTTGAGTAAAATATGAGCTATCCTGGAAAATAGGGATCTTCAGTAATCGGAACTAGACTGAGATTCTTGAGGCCAAGCGCATATGCCGCTTTAAGCACATATTGATCGTGGTAGTATAAGTGGTGAGCAGCGGCCCACCATTGCGAATCCTCGCCTTTTGATAGTCATGTTTGATGTTGGTGGATCTGGAGATCGGATCGTGATTGCCAAATTACAAGTTTGGCGACAAGATAAAAATGAAATAGAAATTTAACGATAAACGATGCATATACGGTTTATGCATGCAGGTGAATAACAAGGAATAATACGACAATTTGAATGCATGCAACTCCAATAAGCGCAATGAGGGCACTCATGCAGGGACCATAGTCCGGCAGCCACAACGAGTATCTGCAGGGAACGAGGCCGAAAATGAGACTTTCACAGAATGATGTACACCCTATTTCTATTACGCATCTGCACGTCTGACGAGTTCTAGTAACTTCCTCTTCTTGTCAGGCAGGGTCAAAGAAAAACACATGTTAATCCAATGGGAAGCAGATTGTAGTTTTTGGAAAAAATGAAATTTTCGATGCTTTCTCTTATCAGCTGAAAAGTACTAAGTCTAGAGTCATAATTTTTGACATTGAATGTCTTCAGGTAATTTCCTATCATGTGTATGCAATATTATCATGCTTCTGATCGGTGATGTATGCGAGAATGTGGTTCAATGAAGACTATTGGATTGCTCAAGATGCCCGTGTTTGCCGAAAGTAAGAGGCGTGACAAACCTAAATGTGTTTAGCTTCATAGATAAATGCTCATGAACCTGATAAGAAGTGAACTGAAGACATTCCATGTCAAAAATTATGGCTCTAGACTTAGTGCTTTTCAGCTGATAAGAGAAAACAGCCAAAACTGCCATCTGCTTCACATTGGATGAAAATATGTTTTTCTTTGATCATGCCTGACTTGAAGAGGAACTAACTAGAACTCGGCAGACGCACGGATTCGTAGTAGCCATATGGTGTGCATCATTCTGCGAAAGTCTCATTCTCGGCCTCATTCCCTACAGAAACTCGCTCTGGCTGCCGGACTACCACTTGTTAATCGGGTTTTCGCGATCTCGTGAAAAAGTTTGAAGTCCAGTTAGTATAGCGCAATATTATGGACGTCCACGAAGGTCCTCCCGGCACACCTTGGATCGTGTAAATCCTTTGTGCTTAACTTTTGACTAATAATAACTAATAATAACTAATCCACTGCTGATAAACAAAATGATTAATATCAAATAGCTTTCAATTTTTTTAAAACATATCGCACTATTTGTGACGTAAGTTGCCTTACCGCAACCTGCCGAATAAATTTCGTTAAATTACCCGAAAGTAAATTGCCGCATTTCAACTTAATATTAGATTGCTTTCTATTCATGTCTTAATTGATTTCCTTGCTTCCACTTGCGCTCTAATTGTATTGTCAGAATTTGAAGTATGGAGGATTGGTCAAGTTACTTATTGAATTCCGCTTATTTCATCAATCAGACGGACATAACATCTCATAGGGATGACATATTTCCTGTCAACAATATTACAACGTGGGATAATGGAGGAAAAGTTAGGGGGATCCAGGAATTCCCCCTAAGATTCATCACCGATGACAATTTGTTTCGATCATCGACTCTTGAAATCTTTCTTCGAAGAGTCTTTATCTTGTCATTTCTCGTTTTGCTGCTGAAACATTTCCTTTTATTCATACTCTATCCCTCTCAACATGGCACAGGAAATCCCATGTCTATGCCTGTAGGATGATGTCCGATAATAACACAGCTATCTGTCCCCAATTATGCGCAAGCATCGCCATCTCTATTATCGATACTCAAGCTCTTGGGAGGCAACGGGGCGTTGACAATCCAGCTGTCGCTCGCCCGCGCTTGCCTTTGTTCCTCATAGATACATGTGAGGAAATATCGCGACACCTTCCCCTCCGTAACCAACTAGGCATATATCGCTTCCAGAAACAGCTATCGGGATCACTTTCAATTAGACCTAACACGTCTCAAGGGAATGTAATCTTTGTCCTCATAACATTTTCATGTTGCCAATATGAAACTGAATCTGCTGACGGTGAATCTTGCGCAACACTTAAATTGATATGATTTAGCCTGAAATTCCTGACATATGTAAATAACTTCATGTGTCTCAATTCTTGCCCAAAATCACGAGAAGATAAACGATAAAAACGTGCGAAATGCATGTTATCAGGTGTTCGAAAATTTTCAGAATTTTCTCAATTTCATCATGAAATATATTCCAATTGCTGGCTACCGTATATACTCTACTCAGCATTCCAATAACCAGACCTCGGTGCCACGCTCTTGGACAGTTTGCTTCAAAATTTAATAGCACATTTGTGAACGTTTCTTTTCTAAAGATGCTAGTTTCCAAATTATTCGTAATATTTATTTTAACATCCAAGAATGCTATACTATTGCCTCCAATATCTACAGTAAATTTTAAATTTTTGTGTTGTCTATTTAAAAATTGGTGAAACCGTTCTACTTTCTTTATATCATCAAAAACGCAAATGCAATCATCTACATATCTTGCGTAATAAAGTGGACTGCATTCTTCATTCATCCAATTTTGTTCCATATGTGACGAAAATAGATTTGCGAGTGTAGGAGCAAGGGGGGAACCCATACTTACACCATCTATCTGCTTAAACATCTGGTCATTAAATAAAAATTGACCACTCGTGGCAAACAGGCACAGTTTTTTAAATACATCCCTGCCAAACAAAGGCTTATTAGTTGAATTCTTATCATAGACTAAATTAGCCGCCAGCTCCATTGTTTCATTTACAGGTATGTTCGTGAACAGTGATTCAACATCATAACTAATTAAAATATGTTTGTCATGAAAAAGTTCTTGATTTTTATTAATTTCTTCTATCAAGTGAGAGGTAGAATTCAACATATGTTTCGAATTTATATATGGTTTTATTAGATTATCTAAAAATTTTGCCAAATTGTAACTTGCAGAGCCAATAGTACTTATTATTGGTCTCATAGGTTTGTTATCTTTGTGCACTTTCACAGTACCATAGAGCCTACCGGGCTCACTGCCAGAAGGACTAATAAACTTGTACGTTTTCTCATCAATATATATATCTACGCAAATACTTATAAATGTAACGATACAATCTGCCTTCCTCGGTTACTGTCGGATGTTTGCGAATGTCATCCTCATCATATTCAATTTTTTGGAATTTAGTTACGTCTTTTAAAATATCACTCATTTTTTTGTTGTACTCAAATGAGTTGACTATCACCAATCCATTCACCTTATCAAAGGAACACACTTTTATATCCTTGCGTTTCGCCAACTTTTCCAGTACTTTGTGGGTTTCACGATTGTATTTATCATTACATATCTTTTTTCAACTTTAAAGAAGTGAGTTGCAGCTTCTTGAATTTCACGTTCTACCACTGGTGTTAAATTAAATTCATTTTCATTTTTCATGTTAACAGCAATAGCTTTTTCTAATTGGTATTTAATCTTATCATTACAAATATTTTTAGGAATTACACTATGTTTAAGGCCAAACCTTAGTACATCACGCTCTTTTAGGGTTAATTTATAGTTACTTAGATTAACAAGGCTATCCGGAGATTTGATCCGATTATTTAACCATAACCGTTTTAGTTTATCATTATGTTTATTTTCAACCTCCTTCAACTTAGGTTGAATACTACGTATCACTATCAGTTTCAAGACCACAAGTCTAAACCAGGACAATTGATCCTTAATTTTGCAAGTAATGTCATCAATTTGTTTGGTGTTATGTTTAATCATTTTTTGTACATATTTAATCTGAGCTTCAACCACTAGTCTATCACAATTATCAGCAATCTGCGACAGCGATTTAAGCTTCGGAACTTTGATCGCTAAGAACTTTGGTACTTTTAGGAAAACTTTTAGGAAAATACATTTCTCAAAGTACGCAAGGTCAAGTTGCAATTTTAGCTTTTTCTCAGTCAACTTTTCAACTTTTCGAAAATAACTCACAGGAATACCATACAAGCTCTCCAAACAATGAAAGTACGTGGCTGTTTTTACACTCTTATATAGCCATAGTAGCATACAGATCAGTATGTTAGAAAACATCGTCACAGTGTTATGTCTTTATTGCAGTAAAACTAATCTCGCTAAAAGACCTCAACGCGTTTCGACATTAACAAAATGTCCTTCTCAAGAGTTCATTACTCATTAAAATTCACAAAATACACTGGACTATGCACAAGAGACTTACATGACAAATAAAAACTTCTGCTTGAAAGTGTAGTCCACACAAATACTGAACAGGAAATGACAGCGCGGAACGCCAAACACTTAGAAAATGAATCGTCTTCACACGGAGTGATCACAGTCTGCAATGATAGAAACATGATTGGATCGAAAGTTGCTATTCATCAACAATCAATACATCAGGCCATCCAACGCAATTACCCACTGTCAAACACCCGTAGAGCGTGGCACCGGGGTCTGGTTATTGGAATGCTGAGTAGAGCATATACGGTAGCCAGCAATTGGAATATATTTCATGATGAAATTGAGAAAATTCTGAAAATTTTCGAATGCAATGGTTATACTAAGAACTTTGTTCTTAAAATTGTTTCGGATTATGTTATCAGGTAGATAAGAATATCAAACCTCAACTTCAAGACTGAAAGTCAGCACTTCGGCTTTAGAATGGGCAAGCACATAAATGCATTTGAATTCAATTATATTTCTTAGTTTGGGCTGACCTCTGCAGTATAGAATTGCTCATAACTATAATATCAATTCTTGCCAACATCAACGAGTCTTTCATTAGCTGTGAGGAGACTGGAAAATATGGAACTGAATATTCGGGGCCGCTCGGCCTGGACCGCCACTCATTTCGCACACATTTTTTGTAGATTGTATAAGAACCTTATATTAGCCCCAACATTACGTGATGTGCATCAGAGTGGATCCTCGAAATTAATCAATGGTATATTGGTTCTCACACAATTACAAATAAATGAAAATGAATCTCCAATGTATCAACGTACATGTATTTATGTTTAAAGACATTTAGGCCATTAGCTGATACTATGACCACAAGTAATTTTCTCATTTTACCGAATGTACCATCTCTAAACGAAACAAGCCTTAACAACAAAAATTTATTAATCGTGCACTTTTTAGTTTGTGTTTATCTTTATATAAGCACATTCACACAATATTAAGTAATTTTCACCGGTGATTATCGCACGAATATCGTAACAGTGAATGCGCATGTAGATAAATAAATTATGAAGTTGTCGTAAATTAACTCCGCCCTTTAATGAGCGACGCAAATCAAAACTAAGTGGAGTCTGTCTTCAGATTGCAACATATAAAACGAATAGGCTTGTAGAATTTATATTGTGCAATGTGAAAATGCGTGGGACAAGAAATGTCAATTCACACTGCAGTTTATGAAAAACCTGATGATCTGAAAATTTAAAGCTATAAACATTTTGTGTGTTCGGCAATAAGGATGAAAGTGCCATAAGACCGGCTAAAACGTCAAAAAATCTCTTACTCAGTGTAGTTTTCACGTAATTTCGTTAAATACTTCATCGCATAGAGAATAATTCTATACCATGAGTTACTTGTAAATAAAATTAAAGGGAAATTATCTTTAATAGCAGTCACTGTCTTAATTTGTTCAATTTCTCATCCATAAAAAAAGCTTAATTTACATGTAATTGAAACTTTGCGTATATTCGTAAAGCTTCCATTCTAGGTAAAATAAAGAAATAAAATAAGACTAATAAGGAACTTCTTCCTGTGGAAGAGAAGCAGCTGGACAATTATCTGTCAAAAATTAATTGATTTATTCTCTTGACTGACTGACTTAGGTTCAATGGTCGGAGCAAATGACATCTGACCGTTGCCCCTCCTTACTCCTCTGAAATCAAGCTCCCGAGTGCTGCAACATCTATGTCACCACAAATTATGAGCATTGAAACGAAGCCTACCGTTATAGCCAATGTTATAACCGGACATTCCTGTATAACACAGCTTCAATTCGTGGAAGTATAACTGATATCGGACCTGGGCTTCAAATTCTTTCTCATTTTAACGTGCCAAGTTAGGCCAGATACTTAAAAATGCAAAGTAGCTCGATGCTATCTAGAATTCTTGGCCGGGAACACGGGCCGAGTCCGATCCATGAAATATACCGGTAATTGTTAATGAGGCTGGGACCATTAATGGGACGAGGCATGCGTCATTAGACTGGGGGCTTCAATGACCTTGGCAGGACCGGGCCTCAATGATTCCTGACTGCACCGGTTCCTCATTGACTACTGACCTGACCTGACCATAACTGCAAGACTGGATCAGGCTAAGCAGAAAAGTTTGGACCAATTGCAACGCTGCACACGTGTGAACAGCAATGTCAACTGCTCCACACCTCATCTTCTCATCCTAAAACTTTACTAAAATATCATGGAAGGAATGATGGCCGTGTCAGTCGAGACATATCTTCTACGTTATCTCCTTCAAACTTTCACGCGTCTCGAAGTTGATCAGACGCCAGAATGTGAGGATTCTCCGTTAGGTAGGAGGAACAGAAGTGACAGCCAACATTCTCCGCCCATTTCAGAACGTGTGAGTGTCAGCCGATGCCGTACATGAAAGCATTCCTGCACAACTATGCGAAAACGACAATGATAGGCAAGAAATGGGAGAAAGTAAGACGATGCAACGAAAATGGTTAGTCTTTCTCTGCTCGAAAATGAGCTGACTGGGGATGAACGGACTTGACAGACGGCATGGCGGAATGCTGAGCTTCTCATTGACATGACTGGAATGATGGACGGGTGAAGAATCCTAGAAATGCCATCAACGGCATGCAGACAAGTCAAGAAGTTCTGCGAGGGCAATGGGATCGCCAAAGTATTCATCAGAATCTCGTCGTATTGCAGTCATAATGAATAATGATAGATAATGCAAATAGTGGAGAAACATTCTCTGATACTGAACAGATACCGCATTTTATTCTTATTTTTAAATGACAGTTTGAAGTTGATTAGAATTTGAACTGTAAAAAACATAAAGAAAATGGGATAGTTTTGACTACGGGACTTCATGAGAATTGTTTGCGGAAAATAAGCAAGATAATAATTAAATTATGTTATCAAGATCTCCCACCTGGAATATAACTATTTAATCCATTGGGAAAATTTTCATGTCCGATTTCAACAAAGTATGAGAGTCTTAGATGAGAAAATATATTACCAGTATTTTCAACATCCAATTAATTGTAGTCACATGCGATGCGGTTGTGCAGTTGACCGACGGCCAAAAATATGTTTTCAGACAACAAGCAAGCAATTTTGAGTGCTATGTATAGGATTTTTCAACATCAAGTACGGATCAGCACGTATTCATTAATCGATAATCAGCTTAGAGTCTTGGTCTGAAGCGGACGAAAGACTTATCTCTTCATGAGTTGAGTTGTAAGTCTTGGATAATCAACATCTAAATTTGCAGTTATTATGTCACCGAAGAAATGAAAATCAACCGTGAGTTGGTGTAGCCAGAATCGATTCCCTTCAATTTCATTTCCTTCTTGAAAGATAATATAACTACAGTATATATTGAGAGGTAAATTTATATTTTTACTAAATATTAAAATTCTAACAATTTGTGTTGTGTTTGATTCAGACTTGGTTCCGCTGTTGTTTGGGTCCATATTTGGATCAAATTTAGCAAAATACGAGAATGCCTTAGAAGTAAATTCAGCGTGTACTTTCATCATGAGATTTATTACTTCATGCATTAATTAGCAAACGTTGACATCACTGACCATGCTGGACCTGAGTGAGAATGATCTCTGAATGCATCGTTCTCTTACACATAGATATTAATGATAATAAGTCTTGCTTCTGATAGGTATAGAAAAATTCTAGCATAATAGTAAAAATTCATTGAATACACTGTTGGGCAAAATGGTCTGCATTGAAGGTACGGAAGACTCCGTGTCCATTGGTTCGGAGAGTCACTATATGGGGGCCATGTGGTCCGTATTACTATGAGGTCCATACAGTGACTTATAGGATGAAATGATTTAAAGATTGATTGGCCTGTTAAATGGTTTTACGATTTTTTACTTACCTTCAGATACCTACCCATGCCGTACTAAACCTATTCTTCACTTTCCACCACTTAACCAAGAGGACAATATGTCTTACAATTCCTCGTTTGATTTGTCAATTTTTATGAATGCAAAATGTTTTTAACTAAAATTGCTAATGAAAATAATAACTGTTTAATTTTCTACAGACTTGTTCAATTCTTACATTCATTTGATGATTATTTACTTTATCCATGAACCTCAGATGACTTTTTCAGTCACTTTAATTTTCAAGGGAGTATATTGGCACCTGTGAAATATGCTCTCAACACTCGGTTCCCTTATTCTCTTTTGTACCTCAAATAGTGCCCATCCAGAACGCGGATTGTATTTGTTATTTCGCACCTTTATTTGTACCATTTAAATACTGACCTTATCCAGATTTTATACAGAAGTGCATCTTTCTAGCAATTTTTCTTTGCATTGCATTGTATAATTGGGTATTTTCTTGTCATATCTGGATAATCATTTACAAGGAATATGTAATTCAGAAAATGTGTCTGATAAATTTCGGACCCATTTATACCCTAAATGCTGACAATTTTGCCTGACAGCGTATACTCGGATATGATAAATTGAATATATTGCAGACAAAAAACGCCATGATGTTGAAATATGTGCCATTTATTCTTCTTAGAGATTATTATTCTTCTCTATAATTCTTTCGGTGTCATCTACCATTGGGCTTAGTGCTTTTCTCATGGTTGGTTGCAGCTTAAATACATAATATGAGCAAGATTATGAAAAAAAGCACAAAAAGCCGAAAAAGCTGGCCTTTTCAGGCATGACGCATCATTACATTTCTTCTCAAAATAAATGTCCGTTCGTGTCACGAAAGTAAGAAGATCTCATGAGAATGATTAGTTAAATACGTATGTCTACTACACCTGTTGCACTTCTTGATGACTGACATTTGAAATGAAGGAAGTCAAATAGATGTGCAAAAAGTGAGCACAACATGACTGAGACAAAGATTCGATTGAGAATGTGATGATGAATGAATTCTTTACAAACAACAACCATTCTTGATATTACAAAAGGAGTTCATTTAATATTCTTTCTTCCACGCATCCATCTTGCATCCCTTTGATCTTCATTATGAATTGAGGAATGCATTCACATGTTTATTCTTGTCTGCCTATTCTGTTGCCTTTTAATAAGAGAGAAATATGTCATCTCTCTTCTTTTCAAAGAAGATAAGGATTGATAGATATAATGAAGAGGAAATTATTCTTCAAGATCTATTTTTTTCAAAAGGACAACATTTGAAGACATGAAAATGAGCATTCAGTAAATGCTTCCCAATTTCGAGGAATTTGATAGAAAGAATTTTGCAGTCGTTATGTCATGCAATTTTGCGTGGGAATTTCATAAGCAGATATAGTAAGTGAATAATGTAATTTCCTCTTTATAGCATTTAATGTCAATCACATTTAATTCTATTGAATTGTGCGGTCGATTTCGTCTATGAGAATTACCGATTTTAATTATCCCTTTGATTCCCTGTCACCATTTTGTTGTTCATAAAACGTTGACTGTCATATCAGATATTGCCCATATCCTGAATCAAGATTAATCAACACTGTATTCATCATCTGATTGATTGAGATTTGAATAATTAATTGCAGTATGACATTAAAAGAGCATGTATGTTTTCAAAATCCTTTCACAGTCAATTGTATGATACAAGATTTCATCTTATCTAATAGATTCATGAATTCTGAAATATTCATAGTCAGAGGTAATCACGATCATTAATTTTCAATAATCGATTATGGAAAGACGCACAAAAGGAAAAGCTCAGTTGGGGAGGTTATTGATTTTCGTCTATGTTGGTGGGTGAGCATGATAAAATAATCGAATGTCTACTTTGACTACTATTTTATGTCTACTTTGACTACTATTTACTTTTTCTACTTTGAGTTCTTTGACTGAGGTAATTGATATCCAATGTGAGCCAACAACTCTCCGGCAGGCATTCTACTCCTTTCTCAACCACTATAACATGCATTAAGATTCGTAGCCTTTCCATTATTTTTACTTTGGTGAATGATTTTGCTTGTTCGGCATTATGCAGCTCTGGAGATAGATGGTTTCATTCATAGAGTAGGTATATAGTAGGTAGAGTGTCGACTCAAAAAAGATTCAGTTTTTTGCGGGGATGACGTTCCTGTGGTCAAAAAAACAATTGATCACTTTTTATGAAGCTATACAGTATGCGACAGCAAGTTGGCAACTTCCCGCTTGAACTATAAAATCCAGCAATTAATCAATGTTTAATCTATTTTGTTTATCATCAACAACAAAAGACCGAGCTGCTATGACTATTATGTATTGTAACTTCACAATAGAACCCAACGATACACAAAAACAACAGGTAAGATGATAAAATGATCAAAATCTAGTATGATGTACTTTCGTCTGGATCACGGCCTTCACACGCTCACCCATAGAATTGACCAGTTTTTTGCAGGTATCCTGAATTTCATCGTCGTGATAGCAGATGTCGAGAAACGCACGAATGATTTCAGACTTGTTCTTTGGGCGCTTCCGTATTATTCGGCGCTTAATGATCGCCCAAAGGTTTTCGATTGGATTCAAGTCCGGTGATGAAGCCAGCCAGGACAACAAGCGGATTCCAGCATCGTCGAATCGCTTCATGGACTTCCTGCTCACGTGGCAGGGTGCATTATCTTGCTGGATGTAACCATTGCCTTCACCAAATAATTCCATCATCTGAGGAATAACTCTAGAATTGATTATTTTTTCAATGTATTGGTCACTATTCATCGTTCCGTCTACCACATGAACTCGGCCGGTCCCGTACCAGCTGAAGCATGACCAAAACCTGACATTCACAGGATGCTTCACCTTGCATTTGTAATGGTCCGATGTAGGCTGATGACCATCCACAATCCGAACAAAGCGTGGACAGTCGTCAGAGGCCTCGATTATTGTCTCGTCACTCCATAGTACTGTTCACCAGTTCTCGTTAGTCCACGCCTCGTGCTCCTTTGCCCACTCAAAACGAACCTTGACATTCTTTTCCGTCAAGAATGGCTTACTCTTCGGCCTCACTGCATTGCATCCAGCCTCATTCATCGCGCGTTGTACCGTTCTTAATGAGACCGAGTCTCCACATGCACCCAACTGTTCTTGAATGTCCGATGCTGTAGCTCGAGGGGATCTAACGACGAGGTTTCGTACGTGTCTAAGATCTCGATCATTGAAGGGTTTGTTATGTCCGCCACAGTTCTTCGCAGTCTCCAGTTTCTTCATATCTTGTTACGACTTTGCTAACCGTGGACACATTCACCCCAACGTCCTTCGCAATTTCACGCATACTTTTGGTGGTATGCTTGTACGGACTGGTAATCTCAATTCTCTTCTTGTTTCGGTCGTCCATCTTGCGTCGAATCAGGCGTACAGTAGGGTATGAATTCTTGTGAATAATATCATGGCAGGATTTAGTGTAATTTAAACCTGAATCAATAACTCCAAGCAGCCATCAACTACCATAGATATGAATCAAGATAGATATCATTCTGTATATGATAAGCTACTGATTTGAGGATATTCAATGGTCAGAATCCACGAGTCCGAAGGACGAGTGAATTCTGATACCATTGAAATCCGAATGACGTCAGTAGAGTTGGCTATGTATGAGAAAAATGACATGACAGGAACATAGCACGTCAAAAACAAGAGTTGAAAATCAAAGCTTCTGATGACGAACCTGCCTTAACGCCAAACGTATGGGTTGTCACCAAAAGAAATTTGACAGAGTTTTCTGTAGCCGTTTACAAAATAAAATCATAAATCATAAAATGAAGAAGATGTTTCGCATGTTAAGAACACGATCACACGAGTGACAGTATTAGGGTTTCGCTTCCTCTAATAACCTAGTCGTAAATTAATAATTACATAAGTAATCGAAAATGTCTGAAATATCTCAAATAAGAAGTGGTAATATTTACGTGGTACATCTAATACTCAATCGTACTATCACTTAATGTCTACTTTAGCCATATTTTACTTTAAGTGTCAGACAAGTTCATGTATAGGACTCACAACGTGTGAATGAAAAATGTTGAATATACATATATGAGGGTGTTGCCAACTTGCTGTCGCATACTGTATTTCTGCAATTTCTGTTTATATGCTAGCGATTTGGAACCTTTGTATGAAACTTACTAGATATCAAAGGAAATAAACATTTGCTAACAAGTAAATGCTAAGTGGAAAGTAAGCTGATTATCAAGAAAATGTCATGAACCTATGAAGTGTGTCAGATTAAACTGTGGATCAAGTTTAGGAACAAATCAATGACAGGCTAAATTTCATTTATCGACAGCATCTATAGGTGAGGGATATGCCACCTATACAGGGCAGGAGGCATATATGCATGTGTGAGGTAACTCAACCTACTCTAGTCCAAGCAGTGTTCAAGTTTTGTTTTGATGGAGATTTCACACCAAACATTAGAACATATCTAATCGTACATTGTACTTCTAATGCATAAATAGTGTCAATTGATTCTATCAATTTATTCGATTTATTGATGATGAATGATGAAATAGTTTATTTGATTTTTGAACCATTAGCTTTTAGGGTCCTTTTATCAATAAGCCATTATACTTTTGTAATTTTGTGGTTTTTTGCAGTTTGCAAACCTATGAATTATCAGCCTTCGCGAGCTATTAAATAGGTTTATTAAGAAGTTACCAAGAAAGGCGTCAAAAGCCACTATTTCCTATGAAATAAAAGCTTCAATTGGTTTTCAGCTAAGGCTTATCATGACGGGCAGTTTATGATCTTGAAACATGCTTGATTATTGCACAAAATAATCTAGCCGTACAGCAGGAAATGCAATAGACAATGAAAGGGGAACCAATTCGAAGTCAAATGAGATCAATTAGTTCAATTGGAAAGTCCATCACAGTTTGATCGGAAATTTCGTCATTCTCATACATGTACACTCGTGTCAGCAAATTTGTGTCCTTGGGTAATTCATCTTGTGACTAGTTGCTTAGTCATTGCGAATCAGTTTCATTATCCTTACATGAAAGGTAGATTGAATATCCTGTCAGAGGGTTCGTTTCTTGAGTTTGTGCTCACTTTCCATCGTATCTCACGATCTTGTGCAGATGGCATGCGGCTCCCCGACTGCGTGTTCCCACGTCTCGTGTATTAGCCCGTTCTATGTCGCGGTAGTTGAGATGACGTGTTTACATGTCGCGCATCTCTGAACTGACTGTGGGAAAATTGGTGTCATTAGAGACGAGGCGTGAACCGTCATCGGTTGAAGCGCGTGAGTACCTGGTGTGCGAGTATTCGTCAGTCTCGCCAGACGGTATGCATTCCCACTCAGTTTGCTCGTTAATTTGAGTTTCCACGACATTGAATCTTGAACTAGACATGGTTCTTTGAGGTGTACAACACTATGAAATGAGAAAACATCTTTCGGAAATTGAACAAAAGTCTATTCACAATCAGATACAAAGCCATCTAACAAGGAGAAAAGTATAAGGAAATTCTGTTCAGAAAAAGGAAATCAGAATTTCCCATGAATTTTATTTCCAGAATGTGGGTTATTTAGTCTTTGCTTATCAGCAAAAAAAATCCGTTTTAAATTGACAATCAATGTTGGCAAAATCGTTGTCTCACTGAACCAAATAACCCCAAGCCTATCTTACCATGCTCAAATTTCTCAGTCGAATTATAGGATTTAGAATAGCACAGGTCTGTGTAAATGTTGAATGATTCAATATTTGATGCTTAAATAATTTGCAAAAATAGTTTCATTTTTTATTCTATAGCGAGCCTTGTGTACAACAATTCTCTCCTCCTAAGATCCTTATGGTCCACCATCATTTATGAATTACTAGCAAATTCCAGATTGATCAGCTATCTTTACGAATTTCTTTGAATTCGCATATGTAAAAAACAAGAGCTACTGTGAATAGCATGAAAATGCTGTCATAATATCCATTTCAACATCATTGTCGTTCAGAAAAACTATGCTGATTCCATCTTGTGTTGATTATCTACATGTAATGGCCTCTGAGTTACACAGAAACGATGATGTGGGTCAAAGTTTGTGGTTGCCAGTGCCAAAGGAAAGTACTGAAAATTTCATGGCAAAATTGATAGTGAAGATGTTTTCTCTAATTTGAGGGATGATGTCTCAGAATGAATTTGTCAAGTTCAGACAGTAATGATGCATGAATACCAGTTGATATTTGCATGTAAATCACATAAACTAACGCTGTATTGATTGCTGAAATTGATTTGCATTCGTACTTTACAGAGATTTCACATACCACAAAATTATATAAGAAGACGAAATTCTCGGAAAAGTTGCAAGTCAGCCTCTGACAACATTTCTTCTAAAAACATTTCATCTCGTAGGCTAAGACGTGATTTCGATAATCGGAGACAGACAGAGCAGAAGGATGTCTCTTGTTATATGTCAGTCAAATGACGCTTTAGGTCTATCCTTCATAATACCTATATTTGTTTGTGGATAGATTCAAACATTTTATTTCTTAATTTTTTCCTGTCAATTTTCACTAGCGACTGAGGTATGGCAGAAGAACGAGATTTGAATAGAAAAGTCATTAATTCACAAATACTTTGAAAATTAGAAGTGCATGCACATTATACTTTAATTTCTAATAATCAATGATCCGTTGCACAATTCTAAGTCATGCTATATCGAGAGCGCGCTCTCGCTAGACCACTGTAGCGATTCTTTTTTAGGCGCATCTTTATACGTCTACTTATGATTTTGATTCTAATTTAGTGTTGCTATCTCTAGATTTATGTTATGAACATATGATATTAAGATTATTCAAATGCATGAATTTCGAATTAAAAATTACACCAAAGGCCCTATCTTTCTGTTGATAATCAATTTATATGTCAAAAGGGCCTAGTGTTGATCAAACACAAAACAAAATTCATATCGAAATATGTCTACATTATAGTAATACAAAGGAATAGTAGGTCTACCTGCATAAAATAGTCCTACACTACAGCAGTGGCGGGCGCGATTCGATTTTTACGCGATTCCGAATCGTGCCATTCAGCGCACGATTAATCGAAAATCGCCCGATTCTGAATATTTTTGATGGAAATTATCACTTTTTTAAGCAGAATGGTTTTGAAATTAGAAATAATGCAAATTGGACTAATTGTGAACTTCTAATCAAGTGATATTCCAGGTTGAAGTTCGCAATTAGTCCAGCTTGTATTTTTTTTTAATTTTCAGACCATTTTTCTTTAAAAATGTGATAAGTTCCATCAAAATAAGAGTATGAGACACCACAGTCTATCACGACTCAAATTATAACTACCCTATTAATTTATGAGATACTTTGTAAAATTGATGTACAATTCACATAATATATTCTTTTTTCGACGTGTACAGTTTTGACAAATACAAACTTATTCCCTTCTCTAAATGTCTGGGAGTGCATCATAATGAATCAAAATATGTGTATATTAATAAGTCACAGGCGAGGCATGGAAAGTCTTAAAAATATTTTATTGCCAATCTATCATCATAGAAGTACCGTACTGCAACGTACGCTACATGCACCTACAATGAATATTATTGATATTTTCATTTCTTAGTTTTTCTGGTCCTTATCAATGACATTTTATCGAATGTGCTTGTAATTATTTTTGCCGTTTCTTCTATCAGTCGTTTGGAACATGGATAATTATGCGTCAATTAAATCAAGCCATTAGATTCCTTGGCAGCTATAGACGCTCCGTTTCACCCTACAGGGGCTCGTCATCACAGCTAGGAATGGTCAAAACTAGCAAAATATCTAGAACTGGCACTCTATGATCTTTATGATTATCAGCCGCACTGCAAAGCCGTTGTGCACCCCTTCAGCTTTTACAGCCATTCCAGATATTTTAAGCTAGTTCGAGCCACTTTGAGCCGTGCTGACGAGACTTTGTGTCCGTCTACTGCTGCCACGGAGGTTGCGTGCTTAAATTGTTCAAGTTTGAGGTCATTTTTCTACATGTCTTCAATGCCTGCAGGCGAACTGGCATTGTATTATCTTTATGATTCGCAAATCTGCATTAAATGCGTGTATAGCCTAGATGAAAATTCCTGGTCATTCAAGAATCACGCGATTGATTCCGTCGCACGATTAATCGTGTGGAATCGATTAACTGCTCCAGCCACTGCAATACAGTGATGAGGACACTAAGTCACATAAAGATCAAGAAAACGGCCTGTAAAGAGTGAAAAGAGACAAAATAGGGATTTTGGTGTCATGCCTAAATTTAAAAATAATAACAAATTACGTTTGAGATTAGACCAATGGAGCATTTGATTACTTGATAATTTAATCAATAATCAATGTTTTACGGTGAAGGAAAATAACTTGATATCAGACTGGGTAAATGGTTAGTTCATCATAAAATAGCTTGATAGTGCTGTTTCGAACGGTTTATTTATGCATATTACGCCGGGTCACTTCGCATGAATACTACACAGAAGCATGAGCTATCTATACTTGGATCTATGATGACCCACCGATGGAATTGGTGCACCGATTACAATGCCTCCAGAATAATCAGACGGCACGCCGACTGCGCTGCTACCGGTTGAAAGAGAACTGTCAGATTTGTATTTTACTAATTTAATTTTTACTTTAGCATTGAAAAGATTCAGTACTCGACTTTCTGTATATCCTGAACATTATAACAACTGCGCACTTGCAGACGAATAGCATGATATTTCAGGACACGACAGTGGATTGCTACGTTCTTTAAAATATGAATTTCATCGATACGACGAAGAGAAAGAGTCATAAGTTAAATCCAGACAACAAATCCTATGAAATAGTTCATCAAATGCCCTTCTTGTCTAGTCTGTTGTAATTCTTTGTTCAAAGCTGATTGTCGTTTGATTGATGTTATCTACAGCCGCCAATGTTCATATTCATCAAAGATAGTCGTCATTCATCATTTATACTATTTTGATTGTCTCTGTAGACAGCAAGGAGGAATGTGATAAGATGTCAAAAATGTTCACTTGAAGAAACGACACAATTCTCAGCGAAATGGTAAAGATGTATAAGTATTTTGCATTTCGTTTTTCACTTTTCTACACTGTTTTCGCAGTCATTATTACCAAATTTCATTCAAAAAGAAGTTGAAATTAGGCTTGCTATCTTATGTTCATTATTTCTGAATTGCAATCACTCAGGGTTGGTCTCATCATGACGTTCTACCGAGCTCAACGATAGGATTCATTTTTTGAGAGAGGAATTATGTTGTAGCTTACTTATTTCCTACTACGTAAGAAACCAGCCGCCACGCACCTCCTTCGATGACCTGATTTGAGCCCATTGAAAATATGAAAACAAGAAAAATGCATTTGCCAGCTTTTAGATACATTTCACAAACTCAGTCAAAATTGAAAAATGAGAAAAACACGACAAGCGGACACATGATTTCATAAGTTTTACTTTACCTTAGAGTCAAGAAGCCTCAATCCAAAAATCACGACTTAACAAAGACTAATAAATTCAATTTCGCCAGAAATTTGTGGAATTGCGCTTGGTCTGAGAAATTGAGAGAAAATAATCAAGACTCCCCTTTTCAATTTGAAGGCCGATATAATAAAGTATAATTTAAATACTTCTGAGACAGGCCTTCGGCGTCCTGCGTTCATTTAGAACTGCTTCTTTGAATGATGCAAATTTTGTAGACGCATATGATTGTTTAATAAGAAGTGTACTCATCCATCAATTTTAATAATTGTTCCTCGTCGTGTGTCAATACAGTCCTAATAACTCCTTGAAAAAAACCCGACCATTTCAACAGAAGGAGGTATGTTCGATTGTCTGTTCAGATTCTTTCACATAGCGTCGGTTGACCGAAAATAGACTTTGGAGGACGAAGCTTTGCCATATAAGAAGATGTCATACTAGTTCTTCAACACCAAACCAACTAAGGTGGAGGAATGGAAAGAGAAAATACTTAACTTATAAGATTAGACTAAATATATTTCAAGAGACAAACCTGATTTTCTCTAAAGAGGCTGTCGAAAGGTCCCAGTGACAAGTGTATCGAGAAATGCAGACTTCATTTCGAGCATTTACTTGAGTTGTTGAATTTCACTATTCATAAATCTGATTGTATTTGTTTATGCTTCAAACTATAGAGGGCATATATCTTTACCGGACAATTGATTGTTCGCTTGGACCAATTAAAGAGCATTTAGCACATTGTCTATTACTGTAAACTGTGCAACACCAAAGCTACTTACGAAACCGATGTATAAAACGAAAAAAACAAAATGTACGATAGCGCTATTAGTCGTGCTCATACACTACGAAAGCGATTGGCTTTCCTAGTGGATGATAAAGATAATGCAATAGGAAAGCCAATCGCTTTCGTAGTGCATGAGCAGGAACAATATCGCTTTCGTACATTTTGTTATTCTCGTTTTGTACATCGGTTTCGTAGTCAAAATCAGCCAGCTTTCATACTCTACAGTCTACAGTGTGTTAAAGAATTAGAGTTATTCCTGGCTGCTGATCAAATTTTTTATAGCTAGTTATTCGGGTGGAGGAACCGTTGGGCTGTCCGGCATGCAATGCTTTATTATTCAGTACCTATGCCAGCCGTAAGCGGACAACTCGAATATAAGATAATGAACATCTCGGGTCAGGACTTGCTACCCGGTTCCATCGCTGTTAACTACACGCTATGAAAGTAAGCGCATTTCAGCTGCGAAAAATATGTCAAAATTGAGAATAACAAAATGTACAAATGCGCTATTGTTCGTGCTCATTCCATGCGAAAGTGATTTGCTTTCCTATTGGTCAGAGTTAATGCTTTCGTAGTTAACCTTTGCTCCTCCAATAGGAATGAAAATCGCTTTCGAATGAACACGAACAATACTGCATTCATACGTTTAGTCATTCACCTTCTACGTTGTTTCCGAAAGCAGCTTTCATACTTTAGTAGCGCACATTGCACAGAGTAATAAAACATCTATAGCTTCACGCAACATTCGAGGGATAAATTGAGAGATTCATACACCATGATATAAATTATAGCCTATCTCTACACATTTCACTTGATATTGTCTATACCGTGGACGGAAGTTGTTGGATGTGCTCTCGGCAATTGTTTCCTTTGAAGTCATCTCGCTCTACTCATCACCAACACAGATCGCAGGAGCAGAATTTCTGCGTTAACTGTAGTTCGACTTCTCAATATTACTTTGAATCGGAGATCTCAGCGGTTTTTCTCCCCCGCAGAGATTTGAAAATGAAAAACAAAGAAGTTTACTGCTAGAAAGGGAGCTAACTTAAGGCAGGCGGGACTGAGTCGGCAAAGATTTCTACCAGACGACAGAGATATTTTTCCAAAGTTCCATTTCCATTTTTGTGTCTCTTACTGTCTGATAATATTCCGGTGACCTTTATTGGCGACGTATGCCTGAGATTGAGGCCAAACTCTGCCACGAGAGGAAGCACAAATTGGAATACAAGTCATGGAAAGAAAGAAACAAGACTAAAATTCAAGAGATTACGTGATCCGGTGCATGAACGTGACGGAATTTAAGTCTGTCTATAAATACAAGTAAGGAGGAATGTGAGGATTGGCACGAATTTAGACTAAGCTCAATATTTCTAAGCGGTAGAGAAATGTAATAGGGTGCTTGATATGTGATCTATAAACCCCTTGATAACCCCTGAAAATCTGTTCAATCAAGATGAAAAGTAACGCCGCAAGTGCATGTAAGATGAATAAGAACTTTGCCGCTGGACCTTGCAGTTCTAGTATATTCTGTCAAGGCTTTTATAACAGATTTTAATTCATCAAAGCGGTAGCCAAGCATATGTTCCAAACACCCGAGCATGAGCTCGCAAAATCTTTGATGACTGAGAAAATCGACAAATTGACTGATAAATCGATCATCGGTCTCTGCAGGTGATGCAATAAGATTTGGGAAGAAGAGACATCTTCGTGCCAATTGGGTGTCGCTCATGTTTTACTGACCCAGAGACTAATTAAGAGATTATTTGTAGCTAATACTAACTTCAACGACATAAATCGCAGTTTTTATAAACATTAATTAAGATTCGCTGTATGAGTTTTGGACAGAAAAATGGATTTTGATGGGATGGGCGACTTTACATGAAGTGATGGGCGACTCTAACGAACATAGACGAATCTTTACCAATCTTGCAAAATCAAGAATAATTTCAAACTTACAGCTCCCAGAACAATTGAAAAATATTTCATGCAGAATTCCTTTTGAAATTGATCATTTGGAATATTAGCAAGCTTTTAACATCATGTCTACTGCTCTTCAGACCTTTCTAATATGAAAAAAATCCAAGTAAGTAAAGCATCGAAAACTATGGCGAGTTTGCCCCAAAATACCGTATTAAATTCCGAGCGGAGTCGATATTCAACCGAGATTGATCATATATGAAATAAGATATTTATTTTATTCAATATTTTTGTAGAGATGATATATTATCATTTAGCCTTGATAATTTAACTTCGGAGTGACATATCAACACTGTAAACCGCACGATGCCAGAGCTACTGTACTTGCGAATCCGATATACAAAGTGAGAATAACAAAAAATGTACAATTGCAGTATTCATGTTCAAGCTGCGAAAACTCAAAAACAGGTTGGGGTACTAAAGCATTGAGTCTGACCAATAAGAGAGCCAATCACTTTCGTAGCGAATAAACACAAACAACAGTGCTTTTGTACATTTTGTCTCTCTCGTTTTGTGATTCGCTCTCATAGCCGAAATCAATCAATTTCGTGCTATACGGTGTACAGTGTATTTATAACGTTGGTAACTGAAGTTCAAAACTTTACTTTTATTTACGATTGAAATGTGCTCTGAGTCTGAAGCATGGAAGAATATGTTGTGAAGAAGTGATCAAGCAAAAAGCCGATGTGCATGCAACCACTTGCAAAACATTTCTGTCCAGAAATATCTTGATGATAGATATGCAACCGTTGGAAGTTAACTAAAAATCTTGAAGATTGGTTTATGATTGAGAGAGCTTCCTACAATTCACCGTGACATGTAGTGTAAATATCCTTGAAATCCACTATTCCAAAAAAGCCAAGTTATTCAATGGAAATTTCGAAAAATACATAATATGTTTCTTTTATCATCTTCTATTTGAATAAACCCTGCATCATTGAATTATCAGTTGTATTACCAGATGGGCAGTTTTAATGTGAAAACATTTCATTTTATTTCATCCAATGCATTTCACATGCTGATATTTGAAAACAGTTTAGATGCAATTTATTATGTTGAGCAGTATTTCAATGAGAAATAATATCTAATCTAATTAACAGGCCTACATCCAATATTGCCGAATTTATGAATCACAGCATGAAAACTGTAGCACTGTTAATTCTCTTGATCAAGCTGAGAAGGGAATATATGACAATATTTTTATGAAATAAAAGAATTCAAGTGAACATTCAAGAGTGTTTTCAAGCGATCACAAGATAGTCATTCACATTAATGTATATAATCTAATCAGCCAAATCATACCTCCCGCTCCAGTTCAGACGAGTGTCCGGTCAAAACGTGGGAATGATATGGAAATAAATATCCTAATAACCACTGCCCATCTGTGTGTCGTTATCACTCACATCCTGTTGAGGGCAAACTTGATGATATCACTACATCCACCTCCGCCGTTTCTCCATTTGATAATATATCTCGCCTCCATCTTATGGCACTTCGTGAGATACCGGTATCAATTATTGATGATAGGATACTTAGCGGACTGTCCCGCCCTCCAAAATTAGGAGAAACTACGATTATTTTTGGTTATTGCATCCGCAATTTCATGAGATCGGGAGACCCTGTTACGCTGACGTTTGTTTACAACCACATTGGAAATGTGGTCACCCTGACCGATTCCTATTTGACATGATTGTGGCTAGAACTTAGTACTATAAATGTTGGAAATAGCAGGTCCGACCGGACTGTTCAGAAAAAGCCGGAGCCGTCCCGCTTATCGGAAGTATTCAGACCAGTCCCGGCACGCTCATTTAGGCTACTCAGCCCGTAATAAACATGTTAGTGATATGTAGAATGCATTGTAATACGGGTACAATAAACACATGTTGTTGCTTGGTTTTCTCAATATCTTATGTTTAAATATGTAAACTTGATGAATTTTAGTTAGATTATTGCCATAAGCTACTAATGATGCGCAATATATTGTATGCCGACATTTCCTGGTTGAAAACTATGCAATACATAGGTCATGTCAAAATCGTGCCGATGATCTGTTAAGTAGGAAACAACTATTAGAACAACGTGTTATATATCAAAGTCTTTCAAAGTAGTCTCCTGTCGAATCCGCCCGAGTTAAGAATTGTTCGATTATCAATTGACCATCCGACCAGATGCTAACCGTTGATCGGCGTCGGTTGACGTAAACATATTCCAACTCACTAATTCCAAGAATTAAGCAGACTGATTCCTCTCGACTTGAAATTCACCCTCGCATCGCATTTGCAGATCAAGAAAACCCCTGCTGCATTTCACCAATATTTTTTAATTTAAGTGAAGGTTCTTAATCTGCTCACTAAATATCAAGATACAGGACACGAAATTTAATTAAAAATACAGCTATTTTGCCTAAGATAAACAACAAGTAATGCTACTTTGAAAATAGATTGCAAATAGAAATATTGAATATTAAACATGCGCAGTCAAAACAAGGGAACAACCTGTATGTCGGTTTCATGCAATGTAGATAATCGTCAGCAGCCCTAGTTCACACGCTTCGACATCGACGCTCCCTATTAAACATGCGGCCATACAACGTGCAAATTTAGAATGCACTGATAGCGTATGGAGTGAATATTCTCGAGTACTCATTCGTGAAAACTTTTGCAGACTATTATTGACATTCTTCCTCAGCCGCACATAGGCGATACCGCAGATGAGGAAAAAGTTGCATGTTCAATGACTCTGAATCTCTGTGTTTTAGTTTCCTCAAAACAGAATTATCCAGTTCACACTAAAATTGATAGACACATCATTTAACACAATTATCGCACTCATTTCCTTATGATAAAGAACAATAAGCAGAAAGAGAGGTTTCACCTTTGGGCTCTCTTAGAATAGACGATCATTAGATAGGAAAGATACATAGACAAAAGACATCTTTCAGTCTACAAATCGTATTTCAAATCGAATCTTAAGACATTGTCTTTCAGAAATGAATAGTATTCAAAAATAGATTCTATAGTAATGTTTATCGCGTGCAGTGTGTTCAATATTTTTATCATGATGTAATTTAAACAAATTTCAAAGTTGATGGGGGTCAAAGTTGGAAAATCGAATTATGGAGGAATTCGAATGTCAATTGCAAATGGATGCATTTCATTCGATAAGGAAGGGAAGATAAATCAAATACAGTGGTTTGCAATAAATAAGCAACTTAATTATTGTCTCATCAGATAACAAGTCACTGACTGTACCATATTAAACGAATTTCGTTACGTCTTTTGTTGCCACTGTTAAGTTAACGTTAATGAATTATGAAGAAAATAAATTCTTTCAATGATCTGCTTGCAAAATGATCAAACTTTGTACATTTCCTGAATGTGAAAACTCTTGCTGAAAAGGTTATGTCATCAAGACAAGTTCAGAACAATATGACGAGAAATTCCTTTATCTACACCTTGTCCAAACCAGCGTATAGTGATTTCGCTAATTGACTTTTGACTTACATGCATAATTTTTTTTGTTGTCACATTATTTTTGTCTATAATATTGCATGATTATTTTGTATAGAAGTCGTCCCAACTATTTTTCTTTATGGGAGTTTTGTCAATAAACGATGTTCATTATCAATATGTATTATCGTTTTTGAAATATTACTCTGAGATAATGTGATTATCTTTCACACCTGACATTGAATATGGCATGGATTCACTATTTTAACCGACATACAAAATATTTATTTTGGAATGTTAGTAATGGATCTTATAACTAGTATTTTTGCATTTTCTTTTTTTAAGAAAATGCTTTTGGACATTAAATTGAGTCATCCGCGGACCCTGAGTCCTGTGTGGGACACTTTGAACAAATACAGATTTGTAGGGTCAAATACAAATAGAAATGCTTTTCTTGTAGAATAACACAGAGGCAAACTAACTCAAGCACTCTTCTGAAATACAACTAAAGATATTTCAAAAATTTTTCAAATACATTTCAAACGTGTGCTCAAAGATAGTTTTGAATGGCTGTAAATGTGAAGTATGTTTTCACTGACATAATCTTCCATTTTTCATATTATGAATTAAGTTAACATTTGCTCGACTTCTGCTCAACACATGTTTAGAGAGTCAATAGCTTGAATATTCAATAGTAATTCATTTTCTCATGTAACTAGGCCTGATTAATTCATAACCAATTTTCAGAATTTTTCAGCATCATAGATTTTATAAATTGTAAAATCTGCTGTTAATTTCTTTAAATACTTAACGATGATTCAGAAAGTTGAAGATATCGAAACGTTATCCGAGAAGAACTAAATGAGCTTCCGAATTCTGTTGCTGGATACGTAGCGGCAATTTGTCATTTCCCATGCCTGATATTTCGGCACGGGCCCACTCCGGGCCGGTAGTCAAGACCATGCTTCAGCCCGTTGCAGTCTTCATTTTTGCAGGAGTGAGAGAGAGAAAAATAACAAGAACAAGAAGATGGTAAGAAAAAGAGGGAAGCTAGCTTCCCTGAGGCTCGCGCTCTGCTCGAGGAGACTCAGGAGTTTTGAGTCATTCACAGTGTTTGAAAATTCGGATCAATGTCTAATGATATTAGGACTTGAAATGGATAACCGATCAAGAAAAACCATGCTGGTCCGTTTGTGTTTCAATATATCCAGGCTGGAGCAATGCTAGACCCACTTGAGGTCTTGTTTTACATTTCATTATGTTGTGGCATTGAGTCCAATCTGCAGATTATTCAGGAAACATTAAAATCTTTTCTTCAAACCATTGAATTTATTATCTAGGTTACTGTAGAAACTCACTGTGCAATTTGTTTTCGAAATATAACATTTATATAAGAGTTGCCTGCACTTTTTCCGATAAAATAAAATCCGATAAAAAAAAAGAAATTTGATCATCTTAAGTTATATAAACATCAAAAATGAATGCTAGTTGATTCACTTGGACTTTCATCAACATGGATTCTTGTTTTGTACTCAAAAATTTGAAGACATGTTTGAACTTTTCGGATGATTAAAACATATCATTACCTTTTGCTGGATACAAACACTCCAAGGCGGAAACGCAATATTCGAAACTCCCATGAGCAGAAATAATTGAGAGAAAGATGGTTTCAACAATTTCAGGCACATTTGAAGCTGCGCATGTGAGTCAGGCTTAGCATCTGGCATTCAAGTCAAGAGGTCATGAGAGAGTGTTGAAATGTCTTCATGACGAATGAAGCGTCCTCTCCAAATACCGCAAGTGATTATCATCACACCCTGCTCCAGAAAGAAGGTCAATCAAATTATTGAAGAATTCGTCGTTTTGTTTTCAACGGTGTCAACTCTGTTTTATTTCTCAAAGCAAAATACTCCACGACGAAAATGTGTATAATCAGCGGACGTTGCGGTACCAATATTTCGTGGCTAATTCTGATGGCAGCGTCTGTCCTCAGACTGATTTTGATATCAATAAAATGAGCGTCGCTTTCGTCAGAAGATTTTGATATTGATATTTTAGTTTAAAAAGACAGCGCATTAACGATTCGTACCTACTCTTATCTTTTGAGTTCAATGCGTCAAGAAAATGTCTCTTTTGGTATATAAGCTAATTGTATAAAAGCTTAGCACTATCTCATCTTCAAATGGATGACCAGTTTTAAAAATACATTTCGCATTATTCTGTTCGCATTTGTCGGTTATATTCGTACAAACTCTGAAGTCTTCACATCACAAAGGCGAAATGGCAGTATCCTAAATCAGTGTACTGTACCTTATGCAAGAGGTGGTGGGATCAGTGATCCGTAATCCCATTATTAATTCAATGAACTTCGGGTGTTCCTCCGAAAAATGAAAGTCTAGCATAATGTACAATGAATATAGAAAAGTTTTTGAATTACATGTAAACATTTTGATTAAATAAATGATATATTAAAAGTGCGATTTATCTTGCTATGAAGCTCAACTCGTTTCAGCACGCGTTATTCATCTATTGAAACCTAAGCCGGCCATGCTGCGGCGACAAATGATTTCTGCGAACGCCAAGTCAGTGTTATCAACTGATTGGCTATTGTAATCATATCTTTTTATGCAAGACTGAAAACCTTCAGATCACAGAATTAGATCATTTAAGCATGCCACTCTGTTAGGAGCGATGGCACATGCAGGAACTTACTTAGTGGGCAGAAAGAAGTTTTTTAATGCCTTACAAAGATAGTCGTGCGTCGCTTGTGGATTGCTGTGAATTCCTTCAAAATGCTCCGATCGCCACGTTTCCATCAGATTCGATGAATTCAGATCAATGCGCAAAAGTTTTCTCGATTATGTTTGTCCTTCCGATCATTACCAAAAAAATATAGAAAGCGCATGAAAAAACGGTCACAAACTTCTCTGTAGAGCTTGACGACTCTTTGCTGTGTGATCCGGTTGATAACAGTCACTGAAACTTCGCACAATTTGGTGTGTTTCACGTTGACCTGGCTGCTCATTGTTTCATTGCTATGGAATTGTGTTAGCAGATTGTGCCATTTCATAAGCATTACATGTTCCAATGCTTCCTTTCTAGTCAAACAGAAGAAGAGACGACCTGTCTAATTCTGTGCTTGAGATCTTCGTAATGACGTTAATACGACCGAAATTTCCCATGAAGCCATAGAAATTTAATCAATTGGCGCTTTTCACTCATTGAGCGGGTATGTTTCACTTGAAAACTACACATATTGTCGTGATGATATATTTTGTGCAGGCCAGCCAGTAGGCCTACCTTCAATATCACATCCCTAATTCTCCTAGTGAAAATGTGAATAATGACTCGTACAGTGTGCATCAATTAGTTCTGGAATTATGAAGTGCTCTACATGTATATGAAAAAGTTGATAAAGCCGCATTTTTTATCAATATTCCGAACCCACCCACCCAATGTCCCACCCAGATTGTCAGGCCGCGAAACATTTTGGATTCGTCCCATTTAGACCGGCAGCCCAGAGCATTTTGATCAAACGAACGAGGTACCAATATACAAGCATACCATGATATCAAGAAGGACGCAAGGATGGCATATCTGAACGTCTGCCGAGTCAGCTCTGCTGTTTTTGTCCGTGGGCACACTGATAGGACCCACGAAAAATGCGCTTGATCAAACGTACAAGGTACCATCTCAAACCAACTCCAAATGATCAACCGAGGCACAAAGGATGTGGAATGGACCATGCAAGAAAAATTTGCTGCTGCAAAGGGCCTGTTTGTAGAACCGCTATTTAGACCATATCAGTTAATTTCTCGAGGTTTCATTATATTTATATTATATTTTTTTTATTTTATCATTATATAGTTTCATTATATTCTTATTTTTACCATTATTTCCCGCAGATTCAAATGCACGCTAATTGTTTCATTGATTTTAAGCCGTACAGTATCTGACGAATAGTCTGGTGGATGATGATTCCTGACTACATTGCGCATATACAATGCATTTTGTACGTCCAGGAAATTCTTGTTTTGAGAATTTCTTTCAGAATGTACAGAATGTTTCCTTGCATCCATGCTAGATTTTAATCTCGCTCTTATTTTTTTCTGTCAATGAAATCAATTTGCTAATGAATCGGACGTGTTTCATAATTGTAGTCATAACTGCTTCATTCATGCTAAATAAGAATAGAGACAAACTGAGTCTTCTTTATTTCATTTTTACTATGGAAACGCGTTTCCACATATGTTCTAAAATAGATCACATTCAGATGAGGGCAAATTTGCAATATTATTGAAATCATATACATGCACATGCTGTTATACCTCTTAGTGATAGATGTCTTGAGAATTCACATCAGTTATCACTATATAAAAAAATAATATCAATTAATCAAATATATAATATTCAATAATCAAATATATAAATAATATTGCCTACGACATTCCTCAGCTTTGTCGGCTATATGCAGTTCGCCAAATGATTTTAAATTAAATAAAATATATGATTTGCATAAAACAGCAACTGCTCATTTATTGGCGACCAGTGAATATTCTGAAATAACAAATGTGCTCCAAATTATCGATTTTGTCATCGGTTGAGTTTAGAGAAAACAGGCTTTAATCAAATTTGGATGCTGGGGATGCTATCACAATCTGATAGAATAATAGGCCTACGCCGAAAGGCCTTATTGTATAATTAAAAATTTTCTAATTCCTAGTTATGAAAATCAGCTACACAAGCCTACGTTATACAGCCATGATGCGAGTTTCACGGAAATGCGGTAGTTTCCGACAGTTTATGGAGAAAATGTGATGGGAGATACTAATTGAATGGAGCAGGTCAGCTTACTTTGGCAACTGGGTATGGCTCAATTTACGGCGCTCAGATGTTTGGCGTTTTTTTGTGGCTTCCCTATACATGTACATGTGTCTAGGGCCTCAGGCATTCGATCTCTTCCGTGATTGATCTCAGACTGTTCAACATATGTCGAAGTTTGACGAGGTCAATAGTTCTTGTACAATCAATGTGTCTCTGCCCTGAGCAATTTTATCAAAGATTTTGTGTGTTATGCAATACGTAGATACCTCAATTACATAAAATAAAAAAATAAAACACTGTTTGATTAGTACTAATTATCAATCTCTACCACAGATTAAAATGCACATTTTTATGTATTGCATGTTCTGAATGAAAATGCAACAAAATTCAAAATATCACTATCATTGTCATAGCGATTATTGATATTGAGCAGCTGTGGGCACTTGAAGACCATTGCTGGCTGCGAATTATGTTGACCAGTTGCGTTCGGGCTTCGGCCACCCATGCTAATTCGGCCGACATCCAACTGCATGCAATGTTGTAAACAAGGTTATGGTGACACTTTCACAGCTCTCGCGAAGCAGATGGGCCAGCTATAGAGAGCTCCATGCACTAGAGTACAATTGTTTGCTATCCTCTTTAAACAAATGAGAACAATTAATGTGAGTAAGATATTAAAAACATTGTACGTTCAGAAATTGCACCAGGAAACAAAAGTCGAGAAAATGCGCAAAAAATGAGTACGTAAAAGTTAAATGAGTAAAAGTCCATGATTTCATCAATGTCTGCAATTCCAGCCCAGTGCCACAAGAGGAATTTGTGAGAAATTCCCAAATCATACTTTAGCCAATAATTATGTTTCAGCAATTTAATCAAGAAAATTCAGATATATTTATGCATTATTCAGATTTAATGCCGAGATCATTGTGTTCTAAAAACGTCTTCATGTGATTGCTTGTGTGGTTAAGAATAGCAAGGGTTGCCAACGAATGATTTAGCAAACACTTGCAATAATCGATAAATTCATCAATTACGATAATCCTCTATTGGTCCCATAGGAAATCGCTGAATTTCTCCAGAATGCGCGAACTCTGTCAATATTTACATTAGTTTCTGACAAACGACGAATTTTGTGTCATCGAAGTTCTTCGACTAACCACAATTACATCTGTCAATTGAAAATGTCAAACAAATAAGCACGTTGGATTATTTGGCTCAGTTTCTTTGAGACCTAGATACAGTTCTCTTCGTGGAGCCGCACAGCATGGGTGACACTATGGGACTTAAGAGGTGCGTCCAATAAGGAGCACTACCCGTAGCACTTTCGGCATATCCTAAGAAAGTGTAGATACCCTATTATCCTGTTATAACATAAGCTCGGTTTTGTCTCTCCAGCACTTCTGCAACCGACAATGACGAGCTGTCATTCGTTTCCTTGTCGTACCTGCCAAGTTTTCGCAATAATAACTGCACCATGACGTCCGACCACTCAGCAGCGAACTTACAGCGGCGTCTCGTCGAGCTCGATCTGGCGGACACTGCCGCCGGACTGATGATCAACATAGCCAAGACCAAGTGGATGTGCAACACTCATGTCGCCAACAACACCATTACTGGTGGCCAGCATACGATCGAAAAGGTCAACAGCTTCCATCGCGGAGGTTGTCAGCAGGAATATCAATCCGAACATCAGGGCAAGCCTATTCAACAGCTGTGTGATGCCGGCTATGCTCTACGGGTCAGAAATATGGTCGACGACTTCAGCCGACCGGCAGAAACTGGCGTCAATCAGCCAGCGATCGAACGCCGCATGGCTGAAGTCAGATGGATCGACAGAATCAACAACAAGCGGCTGCGGATGATGACTGGGGTGGCGGACGTGGTCGACATCTCGCTTGACGAGCGGGCAGTCGATGGACACGGTTGATGACCGAGTGATCGACATCAAGCGCCCGTGAGGCCGACCAGCAACGTGATGATGTGATTCCCTTCGACAAGATCTGGGACATGACTGGATAAGATTTGCTCAGGATAGACAATCCTGGGCCATTCTTTGTGGTCTGCGTCGACCGGCACACGGCCGCGATGACAAACTGATTTCTTATTTCTGATGACGAGTTGCGCGCGGCAGTTCGAGGCATGCAGGGATTCTGAAAAACTTGTCAGGTGGTGCTTAAAATGTCAACAATTGTAAGCAAGCCTAAAACCTCGGCTTCTGTAGATTTCAAAATATTTGATCGAAAGGTACCGGTATTAATGAAAAATAGAAAGGGGAGAGAGCAGGAATTTGCGATTAAAGAATGCGTGGAAGAAAATCTGCAAAATAATGCAGATCTTTGCTTTGGGCTTAGTTTACTAATAGGCCAAGGCTAAGTTAACATCCTCGCTACCAATGACGAGCTAACTCGACAAAGGCGTTTTGTCCCCATTAACAAGACGAATTAACTCGGCGATGCAACAATCAAGTGAGAAGATAGCATTTTCAATCAAAAAGTCATGATTTTGTGATAACTTCACGATATCGGCCGATGTTGATGAACAGTGTGTCAAAAGAGAGCTCAGAAAATGCTCGTTCTCCCCGTGCCTGATTCATTATCACACTCACATGTATTCATTTTGAAAGAGATAAGACTCTATTGATGGTTCACAATGTGCGGTGAACGCATTACAGAGGTATGTTTCAGACATAGACAAATAATAAAAAATACAACAAGGTACAAGTGCATCATAAAAAAGAGTTGTACAACTTTACCTTCCGAAGCGGATAAATGAGTTTCTAAATCGAACATGTTTGGCTCGCGGTGCTGTAATACACAAAGGATTTCGCAGAGTGGGTTTTCTCTGATCAAACATGATATTCAAAGAATGGTTACTATCACTAACAATTGTAGTAAACAACCGTCTACACAAGGTCTCGCTAACAAATGTCAAATCAGAGAAATCATGATTACTAAAAAATCTTGCTGTTAGTTTCTCGACCCGTAAAAGTTTTTCAAACAAATATTTAGGGAGGTTGCAGAAGGTGGGGAAACCATAAGTGAGGACCGAACGAATAAAAGAAACGTAGCATTCAAAAATTATCTTTGGTGGACAGTCACATAGTTTTAAATTACGGAGAATATGCATTCGTCGGTAATATTTCTTAACAATTATTGAAATATGCAATTTCCAACATAAGTCTTCAGAGAAAGTAATACCCAACAACTTCATAGATGCTACAGTAGAAACAGATTGTGTATTTCCACAGCAAGAAATTGATGAAAGTGAAATCGACTTTTTAGTTATACAATTCATTACAGCACATTTCCTGTAATTGATCGATAAGCCAATATCATTCGACCACCTTTCAACATGCGAAAACTCATTCTGTAAGTTGTCATCACAATTTTGACGCAAGAAATGTAAAATAGTAACATCATCCGCATATTTAAAGTATCTAGAATTATCAAATTTTGGTTTTAGAGAATCAATCACGGCTGCAAAAAGAATAGGTGCAATCACACTGCCCTGAGGCACACCACTTGATGCCACAGTCCAGTTGGAGACATTAGAGTCTGACATTCGCACACGTTGTTGACGACCATAAAGATAATTTCTGATAGTGGCAATTCCTTGAATCGGTACACCCAAGTTTGCAAGGGATAAAAACGATAGCATCATGAGGCAACCAGTCAAATGCCTTTGAATAATCGATGGCTAAAACGCGCACAGCTCCTGACTTGTCATCCAAGAATTTGAGGATGTTGTGATAAATTATGGTGGTTGCAGTTACTGTCCCTTTACCATGACCAGGTATATACGCAAATTGATTTGGATCTAACTTTAAAACAATATGGGGCAGAATCCATTTATTTAAGATGATCCTCTCCAGCATCTTTGACATAACAGGTAGAATAGATATTGGACAAAATTCTGATGGAATCATAGGTCTTTTGCATTTGGGAATAGGAACCACTTCAGCGAATTTCAGCAGAGATGGAACAGTACCCGTATTTAAAGATCTGTTCAATAAATGAGATATCCATCGCAGAGTATAGCAGAGTTATCTCTAAATATCCAATACGGTAATCAACTAGGCCCACCAATTACCTTTCCTTAATCGCGAGAGATGTAAATCAACTTGATAATCTTTTACCGACACAGGAAAATCAGGCAAGGAATCATAGTCAACACATTCCCTAGTATTTGAAGACAAGTTTTCGCTGGCGAAAGACATTATATAAATGAAAAAAATAAGTTTAAACGTCAGCTGATATGTCAACGGGGACACAGGTAGATTTTCCAATTTTCTTTGTCACAGTAGGCCTTTTCCGATCGTTTGGACACCAAGTAACCACAGCATGATTCGATCTCCCTATCAATGTTTGTGAAAATCTGATCAAGAACTCTATTACCGCGTGTATTGGCGTGGACGACCCTTTTTAAACCTGTAGCTGCCTCCAACTCATCAATATTGTCAATGAGGCCATTGAAGTCGCCACAGAGTATGACATGAATAGTAGCTAGAAATTAGCGATTTATAAATTGAGCGATTTTCATAGTTTGAGCACTGCTCAGGAAATGCAATAACGGATTCAAGTATATCATAGCTCATTTTAAAGATGAGAAATAAAGCTCTTGTATGCTATATGGCACTTTGTTGTGCGATGCGATTGGAAGTCATGAGAATCGATTGAACCTCAGCGTAATTAAGTGGTCCGTTTTTTTATGACAGCTCTGTTGTAGTCGGAATCTATTAGTATAATACATGTACATGGAAATGAATGTTAATATTGCACCGACACCTGAATTCACTTGATGTAATGGTTCATTTTGACTACTGTGACCTTCGAAAGAGCTTGAAGATGATTAGTATGTGATGAGACTCGAAACATTCTATCAAATCGCTAATTTACCGTACAGATGGAACTAATCTGCAATAAAGTGTGATTAAGCCATGCATCAGTTAACTCGTCATTGGCAATGGAGATATGAGGTTTGCCTCCATTGCCAATGACGAGATAACTCGCATCTTTCAAATTCAAACAAACCATTTGAATTTGCCATTATATAGTAAGTCCAAAAACATAGTTAAGGGATATTTTCAATCAAAATAATACTTTTCTTTCCAATGGGCGATGCACACGCTTTTTAGCCCTGGCTGCGAACGTGTTAATAACAATATTAATCACTATAGCAAACTGGAATAATTGACTATTTGATTGACACTGGCGTAAATATTTATTTTCACGACTTTGGCCGAGTGTTGCAAAATATCATAGAAATTTTTGCATTGCAATATTTGTGAAAGAAGCTGCTGCGAATGGTATATAAACATCAATTTTCCTATCCATCGTTACATAAGCAAGTTACTTACTCAGTGAAAAAATCATTTTAAAAAGTATGATTTCTCTCGTTTCCCCTTTCGTCTTTTCTTTTTTATCCCTCATTTTCATCCTCTTTCCTGCATTTTATTGGAAAAGGAAACGATAGTGCATCTACCTCGATGCATTGACTTCACTCAACCGCGGCCACCAGTTTCCTCAAACTCTGATGCCTTTGTACGATAATTTGGGAAGAGAGTTCCCTCTCACATGATCCTAATCGGAGAATTCCTTCTCTTGGGTCATGCTCTAGGTACACATGCCGGGGACCTGTCACACATGTGACAGACACACCGTAAATGATTGATGACTCATGACGATTCTACTTCCAAATGCGCTTACATGCTGGCCAGGCATCATCTATTTCTATTCTCCTCTGCTGTCCTCATTATTTCTTTTCATTTTCGCTTCCGGCTAAAAGCCTCTGTACCTACGGTCTCACATTCTTCACACAGCCATGCCAACAAGCAACATGGAAGAAAATCGGTACATTTTCTTCGTAGAACAATAAGCGACTTGCTACCGGTGTTCCACCTCAATTTTCCTACATTCTCTCTTTCCTTCAAACATTTTCCTCACCGGTATGTGTGCAGAATACATTCATCAACTTAAATGGCTTGCAAATGATTGACAACACAATGCTACATTTCGATCGACTACATTAACTAAAATATATATATGCCATGTTTTTAAGGATGTTAACTGTATATGGTGATGTCGTGGCTCAGTGGCTAATTATATCGCTTGGCTGTCAGCAAGTGATGTGTTCAAGTTCAACCAAGAGCAAGAACAGATGTCGTTGAGGAAAGTTATTTAGGAAGTGAAGGAAAACTCAAAAAAATATCATCCCTTCTTATCGAGCCACGAAGCTTGAATAAACGTGTAGGACCGAGAGTTGGAAATTTAGTGAAATTGACGAGCACCTAGCATAAAAAAGCATTGATTTGAATTCAATAAAAGTGGATGTCAATTTACATGTGCAAAACATCCTTGTCATAGGAAGCAACTGTCATGAACAGTTTTTGACAACATGAAGTCAACAATCAACAACAGGCTCGTAATTCCAGTCGTAATAAAAGGATATTTTTCATTATCAGACACTAGCAAGGTAACCTGACGCTGACATATACATGTAGATTAGCTGTACAGCTGATCTGAGTGCACGTGTATGTGGAATGAGTTTGCAAACGAAATCAATATTTGAAATGAATCTATTCAATTATTGCAAATATCATTTTGTACGGAAGGATTTTCTAATTAAATATTATTAAGAATGTAATGTATGATGTTTCAACAGATGCAACCACATGACTAATGTTTCGTTTTCCTTAGCTTCATCCGTCTTGGGCAAGTTTGAATTGGATGACATGCATCACTTTATCTAATGACAAAATTTTGCAAAATCAACTAAGAATATGAATTAGATGGAAAGTTGCTTAGGGTGTAGCGAGTAGGGTGCGTGGCAAATGTGTTGATAACTTGATGCTTATGCGAATTTTCTAAAAATGCTTTGATAATTGAGCAGTGCTGGCTGTAAATGCTTGCAATAAGTAAGCGAGTCAAGAAGTCGTAGACATTCTAATTTGATGAGAGGGAAATTAAACAACACAATTTTGAAAAACTGTATTGTGTACAGGCTTAAATAATATAGCAGTTTGCATAAGAGTTCCGTCTCCTGTTTTGGAAGAAGTGTTTGAAAATTCAGCATTTCCATGCATCAATTTGAGGTATATATAACAGAATCAGCAAAAGTCTACAGCGACTGAAATAAGGCGAAAATGACAATAAGCTGAAATTGATCGGTGCAGCAAATTACCAGACTGCAAGATTTATCAAAAATCAAATTGCCGTCAGATGTTTAGGATATAGCATAGAAGAGACAGAGAGATGATCAGCAAAGTTCAGAGATTTTCGATTTTGAAGGGAGTTGTCTTTTCTTGATCTTGTATGAGTATGATTTTAAATCGGAACACTGTCATTGTGGAAAGTAGAGCAGCATATTTAACTTGTTGATTTCACTGAAATCAGATTCTATTTTCATATAAAGTGTTCATTTAAAAATAGAAGCAATCGAACGATGGAAATATTTAGAAACCTTCGAAGGTCAGCGCATCTAGTCAAAAACATTAATGTTGCATCAATTTGAGGTGCATCTAGAAGTGTAGATGATTGACGACTAAGCAAGAAAATCTATTGACACTTGTGGGACACTACTCCTCTGTCATCGATGTTTAAAAAGATTAAGAGCGCGTTAGAAAATCAGATAAGAAGTGTAATTTCTGTAACTTAATTAACTCATTCCAAGAGGCAGTGCAAGAACTGTAGGCAATGATTGCGTTGCATGAATTGCACCGATTGCAATGTAATGTTATTTCGAGTAGTTGCCAAGGGAGTCTGACAAAAAATGCGATGAATGACAATTTTTCACTAAGTCGCTGATGATTACTGACTCGGCAAGAGGTTCAGACTTCATTCTCACAAATTTATAGAAAAAACAATTCTAAAGGTTCATGGTCGTGTTATAATCGCACTCTAAAATGAGTTGTCTATAGTCTATATGAAGTTTAATGAAGAATAATGTTAAGAGGAAGGTGGCTAAGATAAGACATTATCATTAAGTGCCTTCTCTTCGGACAAGACAAAAGTTACTGGTACACCAAAAGGCACAATACAATGAATTCTGCATATTGCGTTTTAAGCTTTGTCATAATGCTCTGCTGTTCCATGTCCGTCACTTTGTACGATCTAAAGCCATGTCAGGGTTCAGACTCAATTCTACGTGGAAGGGACTTTGTTTCAATCGGCCCTATGGGTTGCTGCCTTTCATCTACAGTCTTCCCTAACAACACGCTTCTGACGGCCCTATTCTGGCCTAGAGATGAGATTCAGGAGTCGTCGTGGGCGGGACTTTTTTTACGATCGGCAAGGTGACGGCACCGCATGAGCTGGCCCAGACACACTAGGACCTTTAGTGAACACGGATTGGACAGAATAGGTAAATAATGGCACTAAAACAGAGTTGAATCCGGTCCGGATCGCCCGGGTACTGGACTGGAACGACCCGGAGACTTCGGGTCAAGCACACCCGCGGACCCGGAGAAATTTGGACCCATAGGAACCAGACGGACCCGGAAAGTATCTTCACATGTTCATGACTAAAGAAAACAGTGGGCCTATGCCTATGCCTATACAACGGCTGCATCCGTGTTGCACATGCATTGCTCTACACCTAGGCCTATATTTGAGTTTGCATGATAACCTATTCACAAGATTCAATACCCTTAATAGGTCTACAAGTTTTGGGACCGACCAATTGTGATAGCCTAGGCATTAGACTAGTAATTTTAAGGCAAACCTATAAGCGATGAGCCCTGATGCATCGGCAGTTAGACTACCGGTATGGAACTAGGGCCTAGAAACCCCAGATGCATTCCGTAGGGCCGCGTAGCTACTGTTCTTGTTTAGGCTATACCTATGCAGCATGAAGACTACCAATTATTGACTAGGCATAGAGTCAACGATTAAAAAATCATGATGTAAATTATTACCGTATGTCACTTTTTAGTTTTGCCATTTCGTAACCATGCAAGGCTTTGGTATCATGCACTGTGCTGCATATGCAATTTATACTTGCAGATATCCAAATCTCCAGATTCCTAACAATTTACAATAATTTTACAAGTGTCACCGGCCATGTATATACATGTAGAGCTACAAAAAGGCGAATATAAAATTTCCAGTCCGGGTCCATGAACACGGAATACTAGACCCGCACAACCTGCGGACCCGATTTCAACCCTGCTCTGAAAGACATACTAGCACCAGTTACGAGGCGATTCCGCTCAAATCGGCCCTTGCCAGCTATAGCCCAATGTTGGTCCACAAAGTACACCAGTTCCCAATTTCGGCCCATGCTACTCACACTGCACATAGTTCTCCAAATTAGACAAGTGGAACAAAGGGTCAGCATGAAGAATATTTCATCGACATCGTTTCTTAATTAAGTTTCAAAAGATGGAAAGTCTCTCAGTAATTTCAGTAAAAACTCTCAGAAGACTTTTTGATGAAATTATGCCTATTCCCGGCAAATTTGCGTACATCACTAAATCTGTCTTTAGAAATGCTTCAAACAGTTTAATGGTAAATAGGTGAATTTAACATATTCGTTTGTTTTCTCCACAACACACTTTACATTATATGACCATCACACTCGAAGCTTTCTTGCATTCCTACCGGCTTATGAAACCATTTTTTCAAAATGCTTCTATGATGATCATAGTTTCATGAAAGTTGGCTTGTTTATAAGATATTAGTCAGTTCATGGAATCGTGAAATATGATCCGTCTGTTATTGTTACACCGTAATTATGCGCAATTTAACAGGATTTTGTACCATGGCTTGTTCCCACGTTTGTATATCAAAATGGAAACTTTCATTCATATCGAAATATTACGATTGTCATAAATTGTTCATATTTATAATGAGTGAATTTTTACAGTTATATAAAATAACTGAAAGTAGACTATATGACAGCTGCTATCCGGATACAGGAATTCTAATGGTTTAGGATCAGATGCAGCCCAAAAGTTCATGGACATTGACATCATTAAACGTAGAAATCAAAGCATCAAAATTTTCTCGGTAATCACCTGACTTCAACCGCATTAAGGTAAGGGTCTCCGCACGGATATTGATTAAGCATGTTTCCTCAAAATGACTATAATGAGTAGACGACATGAAGGGTTTCATCAACTCGATGGAGTTGTCTAGATTCAAGACAATATCCTGTATACGTAATTAGCGATTGTTTTGAGAGGCTTTCAAAGATTCGTTCCATCAATTTCTATGACTCTATTAATTCACACCTCCTTGGTTAGACAGTGTCTCATTAGCTCACTCGTTTTCACCTCACTCCTCGATAGCTTATGGCAATGCTTGCCACTTAATTAAACCATTCTGAGATATTCTTGGTAAATCCCATAATTCCGCTTTCGTTCTTTATCATTTCTTCATCTATTCTCAATCAAAGATTTAATTCCTATATACTTACAATCGTGTCGTCCTTTTCTTGGTTCTAATACTAAACTTTTGACCTGATTGAGTGCCGCGCTTTGTTTTTTTGCCATATTTACGTACATTTATTCCTTTACTCGACCTTTTGACCGGCTGCTGACATGCTTGAAACCGCATATTGTCATTTCCCATCGTCAAGATTTTTCTCCAAACTGTTAGACTATACGAGGTACTGCTACGAGGTAAAAGACTTGGAATTCCGAAATTCCTGAGGGTCATTCCATCTTTTAATAACGTCTAATTTTCTGATTCATCTTCTGCTTCTTTTTTCCATTCTGCACGCCGGCAATAGTTTGACTGCCATAAAGCGTGAAGGTAAAAATCCCAATTTCAACGAGAAAATCAGCAAAACTTTGTGGATGATAATTCGGCCATTAGAGACACACTTCGTCTCTCGCCCGCTACTGTTTGATCACAGCGCAATTAAGCAAGATCGCCAACTCCCTTCCTTCAGCCTTCCGGTGGGAAATCCGCTTTAACTCGATCCCTTCCCTTATTGTAGCTTCGTCTGCTCTTGCCGGCCGAATATTTGATGTCGAGAGTCTGAGTCCATGCAGCGATAACAAAGGAGAAATGAGGAAGAAGAAGACAATGAAACCATGTGGCGCCAGTTGATGGGCTTGCTGTGTGAGTGTCTGTTGATGAACACCAGATGGAAATCCAGTGATCAGATCTCAAGCATAGGATCCCATAGCTTTTAACCGGAACTTGTTGGACGGAGATGGATGCGACTGAGAATCTCACACCTGATGATGGATTCGACACTTTTCGAGTTTTTATGACGAGATGATTAATTTGATATTTGATAATTGGCGTGCCTCAATAGCTTAAACAGGCGTATTCCTTACATGTACAGCGTCTTTGGTATGAATTGGCAATGTGATGATGTCATATCACTAACCATCGAAGAGTATATCAGAAGAGAATGACAACGATTAAGTCAGTAAAAGACAACAACACCCTTGATTCCCCAAACGCACTCGCCTGACCCTGGAATCGAACTGAAGTGCGCGGTGGAGACGAGCTCGCACCTTCTTCAAGCGAGTGCAGTCGGGGAATTAAGGGTGTTGGTGTATTTTATTGACTTAATCGTTATCATTCTCTCTAGATATTGAATATATTACGACAAACTGTTGTTCACAATTGAATGTTGAAGTTAGCGGTAGTGTATTAACTGGATTATAGCTACTTGGTCTTTGTCATGGGCAGCTATCATAGAGAAGGTTCGAGTTCGCCACTTTGCAAACTTTGTAAACTGCAATGCTTATTTACTTGGTCGTTATTCGCAATTTTGACAAATGCGACTGAATTTTGCGTAAAATGATGCTTTAATTCTACTGTCTTGATATGATGATCAAATTATGATGTAAGCACGCGGGCTATTACAGTTCTCCTTCACCCTATCTATATATCGGGGAAGGGGTGGGGCGACTCGGCCCAATCTTCGCATTTGAGAATTTTCAAACTTTTCTATAAAAATCTTTGGATTTGACGCAGGGAAATGAAAAAATTATGATCAAATATTTTCTGTCCTTCCCCTAAACGGTTTTAATTTGGAGCCGCTAACTGCCATTGTTTCTCTCGCATTCGTTGAAATCAGGTGGGAATAGTGATCCAGTCGGGCAGCTGATTGTTAAGTTAATTTTTCTAGACGCCCTCTAAATCCTGGCATTTCTATCATATTGCGTTGGTTCACAATCGAGTTTGATTTCTTCGATTTGCAATCTTGTCATGACGAACGCTATTATCAGATAGCATCGTTCCCTGACCCACACGCACGTTCGTCTCCCTTATAATGATTCTATTAAAAGACCTGCACGTTCTACTCAGAACAAGTCTTGAAGAACGATCTCTGCCAGATATGACATAATGTTCGCACTATTTCATTGGCGGATTAAGTTATTTCCTTTGCGGAAGCGAGTCTTAATTACGGTTAGAAAAGCAAGCAAGTGTTTGCATTTTTCGAATTGTGAATACGTATAAGCATGTATTTGCGAACATAAATCTACATGAATTGACTGAGCTTATAAATGCTTGCGTACATGCTTTAATTCTGGACACGGAAACCTTGACTGAATCTTCTATTGTGCTAAAGGATTATTAAAACATGATTTGCAGCGGTATCAAATGGTTACTAGCTTTAAATGAAATGGGAAGCGGCCGAGAAAACAGGATCCGGGTCGAAAACATCCAGACCGGTTCCAACTCTAGTAAATTTGGAAGTCTATATGTCGTTATTTTTGTACCTTTTTGTTCCTCACATTTGTGAGCTGCATGATGCTCGACATTCTTGACTTTGGATGGATAGATAATTTAGTTGATGATTGCAGTGTATTTAAGGGGTTATGGGAAATGTATCCTATTTTTAGCTCGTCTTACAAGAGATAGTGTACTTACGGCAATCTAAATGTGGTCACTCAAAACTAGTCATTGAAATCTGTGAGCACATTCAATTTGCCAAAATTCTAGAATAATTAGAGTAAGCGCATCATTTTGGCACCTGATGTGCTTGAACAATTCATGATCAAAGGTATAGACTTTGTGTGATGGTTTAACGTCATTACTCCCCCATGGGGGCCTGGTAGGTGCTGACATAGTCAGACTCTATCTAATGCGCTGTGATCTTTTAGCCCGGATACAGTCACTGTGCCACAGTGACCACGACTACACAACCATGTAAGTAGTAGAGAAACTTTTGAAAATCGTTCTTCCCCTCTGAAGTTTCTGAATGCGACCCTCCATGTTGAAGTCGAATTTACTTTGACCGTGGGATCAATTAGTGGATCAAATTTCTCTTCTATTTACACAGGATAAAATTTGAAGACTTAAACGGATACATATTGGAAAAATGCGAAAATGAAAGCACAGGCGATACCGTAAATATCTCACAAACTTTCTTGTAATTTCTATGCTGAGTGTTTCAAGTTTGATAATCGCTGTGGAAAATGCTCATCACTAGCGAGGTCAACCTTTTAGTTCAGATGTTTATTGAACTTCTGATAACGGAATTATCTTTATGTGTTCAAATCCCGCCTCTTATTTACTTTCAAGACTTGCCTCATGAATGTCAAACTAGAAACAAGATTTCCTAATATCACTGTCAAAAGTTAATGATAGCAAGTCAATACTTATAGATATCTGAAGAGGTCAATGATTATATCCGGAAATAGACTTCCTAAGTCATTCGGATATCAATTTCATAGAAAAATAACTTCCTAATGAAAATAGGCATTTCTTACTAGAATGGATAAGAAAAGTTATCAATCTATCAATCCAAATTAGAAATGATATCAATTTCCACTTATGGGAGTGGTTTATTAAATTAATCCACTAGATGGCCATGTTAGCCGCTGCATCGTACATGAGTGACAACTGTTGTGCTTATTTACTTAATTTCATTGTACTTACAAGTATATACGCATCATTTTGGAATATGGCGCTCCTGTATGGCATTTAACATCACAAAAGCACAATCAAGCGCTCTTGAAGCCATTCAGAGAAGAGTCATCCGCCACGATTATTATGATGCATTTTGATGAAACTTGGGTTAGAAGAACTGCGAACCAGACGTTTCATCATATGTCAAAGACAATTTCAAAGATTACCGACAATCCTGAGAGAAAGAATACCACAGCGCTCGAATGAGACGCCAAAAAGACTCAGAAAGTCATCCAGTTTCATATTTTGTAAAACTGATAGATATAAGAACTCCTGCCTTCCATCTTGTGTATCGCGTTTTTCGTAGCTGTGACTTAATGCGCTAATTGCTTCATTAAGTGGCTTAAATGCATTAAGCATGCTTATTCATCCCTTTATATGCATTATAATCAGCCGTGGCTCTTTATCTTCAAATAAATGCTTGCTATTATTATAACTACTGTCGATCCATATTCGAATTTTAGCTGATTACATTTCCAAACACCTTCGAAGAGCCATCCTTAGTGGGAATAATTTTCATGTTTATGAGTTAGCATGCATGCTGTTGATACGGTTTTCAATATTCAACAACTGTTATGAACTTGTTTGTAGTAGGAGAAATTTCAGTTGAACACAATCTCGGACGGAAGTCTTGATTTCTCAGTGTGAGTGGATCGTGTGCATTTTGCGACTGTCTTGCGGTCAATTATCGTCAAGAATCCGTCGCCCTCGGTGAACCAGAGCTTGAAGAGGTGCCGGGCCGGGCTCGGGTCTGAAAAATTCTGACAGCACCCGGGCGGGGCCGGGAATGGAATATCTGGCCCGGACCTATATTTATTATGTCTGAAATTGGAAATATTTTCCTCATTTGATCATTTAAAATCTCTGAATTAATTCATACAATGACTTATCAACATGAATCTTAAGCAAAAAGACGGAATGAATATCAGCACACGACGGAATGGTCATAAATATGCTTTCACGACCAGAGACAACAATCGATAGACGATGAGCAAGTAACATTTTCTCTGGAATTTTGGTCAGAAGAGTCAATTGAAAACTTCGTTTTAATTTTAGATTAATGGCTTCACTTTTTCAAACAGACTATGTCCTCAGTGCTTTCGTTTTACACGCTTCAATAGACCTAAATATAATCTACAAAAACTGCAGCTATCGGCACATCAAATAAGTTCCAATTTATTTGTGATAGACAGACGTGTTATACATATACAATATTCAAAACAAATGAAAATTTGCTATGTAATAAATGTCTAAAATTATTAAATTCACTTTAATAATCACTATAAATTCACCTTAATGCTGAAAAGTTATCAATTTATTTACACATTGCACATATGCCCTGTAACATGCGATCATGTAATCAACAATTGCATTTTGAGAATGATCCTGAAGTCGATTACACTCAGCTGGCGCAATTGATATTTTCATTATGGACGGTAAAGTGCACAAAGCGATAGAATCAAATTTCTCACCCGGTCCCAGGTACAAAATTCATCCGGGCGGGCCGGACCTAATATTTTGCAGTCGATGCGGGCCCGGCCCGTGTGTGGGCCGAGAAAAGCGCCCCAGTTCCAGCTCTGCAGTAAACTCATACTTTTTAGGCCTGCCAGTCTGGGCGGAATTTTTCGACTGATTCACACAGAAAATATGAGTTACTGAGACTCTCTCGGAATTCCAATCTCATAAAGAGTTCATCAGTCCATCCCTGATCACACAGCCTATTTCGATTTCATGCTAGCTTTTGATCATCATGGTTTGATTTTTGCAAATTCCAATTTGTTGCGTTGGGTATTTTATGTAGCAGTAAACCTAAGTTAGGCAAGCTGCAATATTCCACTATTGTTGTTACCTGGTGTGATGCCTATCGCTCATGGAATGACCATCACTGGCAGAAAGTCTTGTGGACCGATGAATCGAGATTCACCCTGGATTTCAATGACGGTCGTGTCAGAGTGCGTCGTCTTCCAGGTGAACGCTTTGCACCATGCTGTATTAAAGAACACGACAGATATGGTGGTGGAAGTGTTTTGCTGTGGGATGCATTTGGCATGGCGGACGAACGACAGCAGTCATCATCAAAGGCACGTTGACTGGAGAGAGGTATCTCAATGTAATTGTGCTTCCTGTTGTTGCCCCAGTGTTCAGGGTGGAGGATCTCGTCTTCCAAGACGACAACGCAAGACCATATCGCTCCTCGGCTGTCATTGTCACTGTTGGGAGATTGAACATTCAAACCCTTGACCGGCCTGCACGCTCACCTGACTTATCACCCATTGAACAAGTATGGGACGAGCTTGGGCGGCGAGTGAGAGACCGCTATTCACTTCCACCAGTGTCCCTGAAGATTCTCTCTGAAAGACTGTCAGAGCAGTGGCTTCTCCTTGAAACATCCCTCATTCAGAAACTTTGTGAATCCATGCCATCTCGGATTACTGACTAAATGTATTGGAGCTAGAGGGTGGCACACGCGCTATTAAAGTTGAATCTGATACATGCGTTGTTTTTCTGTGCTAGCGACTTGGTGGAGATTGTGACTAAATTATCAAGGTATCATACATACATGCATATATATCAGTCAAAAAAGAAAGAAGTTAAAGAAGTAAATGTTTCAAAAATTTTGTCAATGAGTATATATTCAAACTTTCTAATTCTTATATAGTGCATACAATTCTAATGCTGACAAATATATGATTTCTTGCTAGTATATTCAATACTGGACAATTATGATATCACAATGTAGCATTATTAGCAGTTTCAAACTAATTAATTTAGGTTAATAGACTTGATTAAAGAAAGTTTCGTTACTATGTGGCAAATGATGACTAATTGTCAGAAATCATGCTATCATACATTATTACAATTGTGTGGTGACCTTCCTAATCAGATCTGATGTCTTAATGACGAAAACATCTAAAATTTTATAATTCAAACTGGTTTACGCAAAGACAGCAGGAAAGATTATTCATCCCTTCCTCAATGTAATTCATTAATGCATCCTATTCTGCTGAACATGAAACTAATCATGGAATCACCATCTGGAAAATGTTAGTAGAAATGTGTAGGCCTAAATACATGCACCTCACTGAGTTAGGATGCGAGATCACTGCTGGAGTGACTGACAGCGTCCTCAAACGATGAGAAGTGTGAATTTATAGCTGTCTCGGTCATTAGAGAATCAACTTTCGAATTAGCATGTGATGACAGCTTTAAATCAATGTGCAGTCTAGTCCATCGAAAGGTTTCTTTCTGTTCAAATGTAATTTTATCTGACAATAGCTAAATATATCATACTTTGAAGTTTGCATTCTGTTGATTGATGAAATTAGATAATTGTCAGCGAAGCGTCCACGGGTTTCTCATTTTACCTGTCACTAACTCATGTAAATGAAAGTGCATATCTTGCACAATATCAGAGTTTTCACCTACGGTGCGTAGTGGAGAATGACAAATTAAAAATATATAAGTGGATAGTTTCATTTACTACATCGATGCACATTAGAATAATTCCATGCCAGTGAATAAGGATATAATCCATTTTGGTTTCTTGATTCCATCATCTTTAGGAAATCTAGGTGTCGGCAATGTTTGATAGATATTGTTTGCTCGATGTTTTATATTCCATCAGAAGTTTGTTCCTTCCTAGAGGCAATTTATTTTCTACTTCCTAATGCATAAAAATTGCGTTTAATTTGCCTTGATACATAAAAATCGAAAATGTTGAAATTCATGGACTTAAAAGGAAAGAAGTTAGGAAAGATACCAACAGAAGAATAATGATCCTGTTCGCGCTCATACAGCACGTGATATCAATGTTATAGCATGGTCTGAAAGTTTTCAAAATAAATGCAATAATAGTTGGTCAAATAGATTTTAAAACAAACAGATAATTCAAATGCTTAAGCCCGCTAGTCTGCTAAAGCTGCACTTAATAAAGGCTTGACGGTCAGTAAGTAATTTGTGGGCACAATATACATGTATGTCAATTATTGAATTAATTGGATACAAAATTGAGTACAAGCAATTGTGCCCGATGTTATCTTGTAGATGATGAACAACGCCAGAATGGCTTATACTTATTTATTGTCACAAATACGTCGTCTGTCCTCAATCGATTTGACAAGTAGAATGAATCAAAATGATTATCGATCAAGCAATGGACAGACACTTGACAAGCAAATCGAGAAGCGAATAATTAGCGGTTTAAGTACATATACAGAAAAATAACTAGCAGGATAGGAAAGACATCGACAATATAAATAAAGAGAAAAGTAAAATTACAAAATTACAAAAGTTAGAGAGGTAAAAGAAACGTTAACTAGCACTCCTGAGCACACAAGTTTGGTGTAGGTCACTTTATTGCTAGGGCCTCGAGTATCCGTATAATGCCAGGGGCTGTGATGACAATGGAGCACCCACAAGGACTCCACCTGTTGAGCAGTAGTGGCACGCGTTTGCAAATGCGTGATGGAGCTTTGAGGAGTCTTCACTGGCCTCATGGACTTCTTCTGAGTCGTATTGCGCCATTGTAGGATATGCTTATTGATGTGGTCCCACAGAATTTAGTCACAAATTAGCTGTAAAATTCAGCTTTATATCATTGGTGCATTGCTTTAAATTTCATCAGATTTCTCCGATTGCCATGATTCATTCCTTCAGAAATAAAAACCATTGAATGCTAGTTTTGCTGATGGAGTTCACCTGCCTTATCATCAGTTTAGAAGATAGCTTGCGGAAGGAAGCAAGGCATCTCTGCATCACTTCAAATAAGACAACACTTTTGTTAATAGCCATTAATAAAAAGTCAATTCCTCCTCTTTCCAGTGTCTTTGACACAAATTATGCATTGTTAACCAGATTCAATCTCAGCGATGCAAATGTCAGATAAACTCGCAAAAATACCCACTTTATCCTCGACAAGTCAGATTTATGAAACATTTATTCATGGGTATGTATAAATTAATGCATTTTACAAAAAAAAGACTACTATTTTTCTGACATATTATGGCTTTGTATTTGCTAAATAAGACTTATTTAATCAATTTCAAAAATGTTTGCTTTTTAACATTAGTAGTTCAGCATGATTAATGATTTTGATGACTTTGTTGACAGCTTTGGTGACAAATCTTGTCAAACTTGACAACCTTTGTACCGGATCACTTGGAAAAACTTCAATGCCGTGTTCAGATGCTCCTGTGAGCGCAACTGTGAACGCAGTTTTAGTGATTGAATCTTTACAGTTGACGATTTCCGATCCCGCTCACGATCGAACGCAGTGGCGTCATTTTTCATCAATTTACAGGGAACTTCAACAAAGCAAATTCCCGCTGAAATTATATGACGACATGATTGCGATCCCATAGATCTCTCATTTATACAAGCGTGAGGCCATTTCTATCAAAACACAAAAATTCATCTGCTGCATGGAATTTTGTCCAAGAACTGCATTGAACTGTGCTTCATATCATCAGTTGCAGAGAATAGGATATAATCTATACATTACTCTACAGTTACATCACTGATGCATAACGTCGAATTTTGGCTTCCGGGTTTGTAGGAAGCTTCGATAGCGGTCACCCGATATTTTTTTGCCCCAACTACACCACTGATTTCAGAACTGTTCAAGAAACCAATTAATTGATCGGAATGCGCTCTTTATCCAATCAAAAAATGAAAATACTAAATTTTGCTTCAGAGCGGAAGCATGCCTTCAAGTTTATGTAATAAAATTAAACTTGAAATACCTAATTCATCAATTGCTCAGAAATTATGACCGCATTGAAATGAATTTGTTGCAATTAAGAAAATGCGTGAAGAATTTGATTTTTATCTGAAGTGATATCGCTAAAAAGATCTTAGAAGGCATTTTACACAATTATTACTTAGCATGCAAGCTTGGTTGATAAGAAGACCTCACTATTCAGGTTCAATGTACGGTAGTGAAGCCATTACGTTTTTTCTTCATCAAAGCATGCCGACACTACAATCGCAATAAACTAAGTATTATTACATCAGTATCATTTTGATCAAGCGCCAAGCTTATTCACGTAACAAGTTTATAGTTCTTCTGTTATTACCTCTTGGTTAACATGACTTCATTGAAGAGAAAGTGAAATAGAACAGAAACATTGGCAATTTGTCTCAACCTTTTCCATAATACTCTAAAGAATGATTTTCTTGAAACTGAATTTTCTAGACACTGAGCGTTCCTTTCTGCAAAATAGGAAATTAACTTTCAATTGTGGCTCCGATTCGGAAAGGCGATTCTAGATTTGTTTTAAAATAAGAACCGGAACCGAGCAGTCAAGATTTGGTGAACTTCTAACGCGGTAATATTAAGAATGACTGTGGAATTCCAGTTCGCCTGATTATTTTCTTTATTTCCATGCACGTTTGCAGTTGGTGAAGTAAACCACAGTGGTCCATAGATATCTACCATCTCATTTTCTCATTTGAGGATTATACTTAGTATTTTTATAGTAGCGATCTGCAGTTGGATCGATTTCTTAACCGTGACCAACCATGCAGGTTTCCGTAACCATAACCGACCGCACAGAACACTTCCGCAACCGTAGCCGACAGTGCATAACACTTCCGCATCCGCAAGCGACCGCAGAGAGGACTTCCGTAACCGACCGCACAGAAGACTTCCACAACCGTAGCCGACCGTACAGAAAACTAACGCAACCGTAACCGACCGTACAGAACACTTCCGCATCCGTAACCAAGCGCCGCCGCGAGTTATTTAATGGCTACTAACCGCAACCGTAAAATTGTAAAATTTTTAACCGTAGCCAACTTTTACTGTGGGATTTTTACCAGGAGCCAACCGCTTACAGTGAGATTTGCATCCGTAGCCGACCGCTAGGCGTAGTGACACACTCATGTCCTACGAGCATCCGACTGTTAATCGAATGCAGGCATGGGTTCTTGGAATCAATTTCATAAATCTGCATACAATGCAGTTTAAATTGCCTAGTGCATAATGAGTAAATGTGTCTGTATACTGTACAACGCACCTATTGTTACATTAACTAAATTTTATGACTCATATGACTAGCAGGTCTATTCATAGACAGAATGGCTGGCGCTGAAATAAATGCAGATAGTATGAATCAGAGGTTTATCTAAAATTACTGACAACACTACTTACAATTTTGCAAGTAGTTTGAGATTTTTGTGCAAGAACATTACCTTTTATGCACATCAAGACATAATGCAAAAGTCACATTTATCCCTTATTCATCATAATTGTCTCACTATGTATTAGATTGAGAAGCCTGGAAGCCATAAATGCTGAGAAACATGACAAAATTTCGGAAAAAATGGCAAGCGCATTTCATCGAATTTTGGTTCGGTAGCCGGAACGGAGCGCGGAAATGTAGCGGAGCAAATCGGAGTTGGCATGGTTCATATAATTGAATTTTGAAATAATCTGCATTAGTAAGACTAAATGAGAAATGAAAAACAATAAGTGGTCAGGGTTGTTGCCTACGTAAAGCTACACAGAAAATTGTTTTAAATTGGCAGCAAATATCTAGTACATGCAGTCAGTCATCCCAGTCCCAGAGCATCGGTACTAACATATAGGGCTAACTTAAAAATTATGCCAAGCGAAACATTGACTATGGATGAGAAAGCAATTCAGGCTGAGTGTCATGTATGAATTGCATAAAAAATGAGAAGTTTCAGCTGAACTGGACTCCAAAACGAATAAGTTTGATTGGGGCAGGCAATTTTACATCGCGCCACATCACTGACCTGCTCAGATTTTCTAAGATCTTGGGTGGAAAGTCTTTGAACACTCCGTAAAATTCAATATAAGCCTGTCTGTTTGCTCATTCATTCATGCAATAATTTCTCATTTAAGACAGTCCAACACAAAATTGTGATGAGACAGCCTCAGTGATTCATCGATGATGAACACAATGATGTAAAGAGTACAACATACTTTCGTCTGATAGTGTGAAACAGGACATTTCCATGTAGATTTCATGACTTGTCGCTCCGCCTCACTTGTCACCCCTTTCGTAATTGCTGTTAATTCACAGTGCCGCAAGCAGAAACGACTTTTTAATTCACACGGTGTCTGGCCTGACTCATAACATACAGGTGATGCGGTGCGACCTTATGAGGACACATTAGACCACTTCTATCTCAAGAAATGTGACCTCGCAATAATGAGGGAATTAAGTATAGGCTGTTATTAATAAGTATAGATTTGAAGATTTTAGAACTCTAAGTGCCGTATTTCAGAAGAACAACGAAAGAATCCAATTATTTGAAATGTCATCCCATTTGACTTGTCTATTTGCAACATGTAAGCATTTTGTCAGACAAGTGACTTATCAAATAGATGGGAAGGTTACGTGTTTCACCAACTTGAATAGATTCATTTAAAGTGCAAAAGGTAGGAGACGACCAGTTTAAGGAAATAAAGGATTTGATTTCCTATTCATGTATTCATGGTTGCAGAAAAAGCAAAAATGCTACAATTCAATAGATGGGTTATTTTTTTCCGATGATCTTTGATGTAATAATACCAGTATAAAATGTATTGAGTTATCACTCAGTGTATCACCGACAAACGCCCAAGGCACCATGTCTAATGGCATTATTCAATTTCCATACAGCACGCATGAAATGCATGAATGGTAAGTCCACTGGTACTCCAAATAAACGAGAGTTACCTATTGCAATCATACGATGCAATTATTCGCACTTTGATAACATCTTGTGTGTGATGAGCAGTAATACGCTTAATGACTTATCTACTTATCTATTGAGTTATAGGCCTACTTTATAATTTATGATAATGTTACCTACGTTTTCAAAGTCAGTCAAACACAAGCAAATTGAAAACAGATAATCAAAACAATGACGGAAACGGGCATTGATATAATAACAACATTGATACAATAATATTCTATTCTTATATCTACATCTCGCCTCCTCAAGAAAGCTTTAAGCGGTCAAAAATTCAAAGTTCCAATGAGATAAAAGTCTTTCTAACGACAAAAGTTCTGTGATGAACAATTTGATCACTGAATGCTGATGTTACAAAATGCTTTGTCTGCGACGTGCAAACTTGATTTAAAGTGATTCACTGAAGTGAGATTTACTTCTCCACTTGTAAGGGAATTCCAGTGACTTGCGACGTCAGTTGCGAACTCTCTTCACTACAGTTTAAATTCAAATCTTTTGAGCTTACATTGATGACCCGTGAGCTGACATATGAGAGTCTGTAGAAATGAGCTCGCCAAACGTGTCATCAGTTTTTCATTTCAGTGAGTGTCCTGGCACAAAGTCAATCAAAGTTTATAGCGTACCGTTAACTTATCAAACAATTATCTTCGATTCACTGTCAATTGTTCGGGTAGTACTCATTACATCTCTCAGTTCACGTGTTATATGAACTATCCCATGTAATGAAATTGTTCAATATCTGGAAAAATTTACAATGGATTGACTGAGGATACACAATGCTTACAAATTTCATACATACTAGAATATAGGAAATTACATCACTGATAAAGCAGGGTTTGAACTATATGTACATATAAGTTGCAGGTAATTATTCTTAACTGTTTAAAGAAAAGTTCACGATATTTGTGTTACAAAATCTGCGTGTAGATGTTCTCAAATTATGTTACATTTACATGCTCTTTATGTTGCAATGATTGATTATGCAATTTTTTCTAGACTGAATATCGTCAACGGTCGACATGGGTCTAATTAAATTAAACGGCCGGCCGGCGTTGCTAAAACCGGTCTACCGGCAAGTCGGTCTTCAAAATTTGCGGCTGGTTCCAACCCTGGACTGGACAAAGACCAGTTATAGTACGGTTCGGAAAGGACAGACTACATGTGCTTGCAACAATATCATCTAGAATTGATGAGTAAGTTATAATGGTCTTTAAAAGCGTTGCTTTGTGCTTGGATGTCCTAGCAAATCCGCTTACTCCTCAAATAGCGAGACTACATAGCGACAATTCTCATGGGCCTTATGAAGCCTGTCTTAACAGGACGAAGCGCACACTTATACACGACATGTTTTACTAGTCTGTAGACATTTTGTCACATTATTCAAAATTGCTGCAGATGTGAAAAAATCTCTGAATCCAAGTGCCATCATCGTTTGCATATAGCGAATTAAGCTTCGCTTTCGATTCTAATTTTCAAATCATTTTGATGATGCATCAGAGGTTTATTTCATAGGATGGATGGACTAGCAGCTGTTATGAGGAGGATCGGTAATTGGTGGAGAAAAAAGCATTCAGTAAAAATTTACTTGGAAATTGATTTTCTGCTGCAACACATAGATCTTGGAAATTATAATCTCTTTTTTAATAATTATTTTTTTCTCTTTTATAACAGAGGATTTTAATGAGAAAATGGAAAATTGATAGGTACCATTATAATGAGTAACATTGACAGCTACCTGACTATGGTATATGACAGAAAGAACTTAGTGATCAGTCTTCAGTGTTTTTTGCGAAAAGCTCAAAGTGAGGACACAAGCTTAAAGGTTTTTGCATGGACGACACAGTGGTTGATAGCGTATTTGTTTTGAAATCACGGAGAGATCTACCGCCAGCACTGAAATAGTAGCCTAACATTCTTATGATGTTCATCGCTCCGGTCAGCTGAAATAGTAACATATACTGCACACAAAAAAAACGATCGAAAGTGGAGATAATTGTGCTAAATTGATTCCTTCTTTCCTTCTTAGAGGTTCATAATTTTGAATGCAAAGCAAATAAATGTTAGAATAGCAATAATCTTTGCTTTGTTCAAAATTCCTTATGTAAACACACTAATACTTGCACTTAATGATTTCCAATGTGATTTGAAAATATACATTTACTTACCTACTTACTATCCACCATCCGAGATGTCGTTATCAATAAATAATAACGTTGGGTTAGAGTCATTCACGTCCTCAACAGTTCAAACGAAGTAATACATATAATCTCCATCGCATTGATAAAGATAATTTGTCACTCAACATTAGCTCTTGCGAGAGGAGTTCTCATTACTTCTAAGAAAATTGACTTATTACTAGCAAAAGGAAGTTTATTCCAAGGATCAATGCCACAAGCATATAATATTGTAAACATTGTAACTGAACATTGTAAACACAATCCGAGGAATGGAAGGATGATGCGCAAAATAGTAAGGGAACTTAACGGATTATGATACTGCTTTCGCTTTAAAAATGCATGACTTCCGTCAAGGCGGTGTTGCCGGTATAAGTAGGCTCAATCTAATCATCAGTGCGCCTTCCAAATCTTCCATTTTCTAGTGGAAGTCATTCAAACCCGATCACAGTCAAAAATAATTTAGCAGATAAATTTTCCGCATTAATTTCAGTATAATCACCAGTAAGCATCATCAACTATTCACAAATATAACTTTATGCTTACCAAACACTATCAGATATCATTCATAGCACTTTCAAATACATATGTAGGCTACCCCTTGTAAGATAAAGGTATTCTTATTATTTCAAATAAGCATATGGACGAATAAAACCTTTTGACCATCAATATCTAATGTTTTTTATGCTTGACAGAGGACAGGGTTGTATAACAACAACGTTAGCGTATAGTTAGCAATTAAGTGGAAAATTGCATATTATGAGTTGGGCTCATTGAAGACTATATAGAAACTTGTCACAAAAATGAATACATAAAATAATTATTGTGAGAAATCTTCCACTGTCCTTAGAATTTGAAACGTCATAATTTCTCGAAATACTTATTTGACACCTCTCGATACCAACGAAGCAACATTTTGATACTTTCCTTCCAATCCCTGGGGACTGTTCTTCTGTATCAAAACTCGTGGAAATGTCACGCTCTGTTTTCTTTTCCTTATCTTACACTTTATACATGGAAAGCTTTATCTTTTTTCATGAAATATTGTATACGCATGTATAACTTCTTTGTATCTAGCTCATGAATTGTCGTTTAAGTCACTACGTTTGGATGATATTCTGCATAAAGCTGACGCATAAGTAAGCTTGAATGCAATGCATTGCTGTATTTTTCATATGCAACCAACTAATGAGCTTAAATAGGAGCTAGCATATGAATCAACAAGTAGCGTAATGCGCGTGACTAGAAATTCTGTAGTGGATGGTCCAGATGCCTTTTCATTAATAAAGATTATGTTTGCATATCTTCCAGATCTTATGTCATTGAGTGCAAACTTACATGCATGTGTAGGTGCGAAATAGTCCGAAGTGTCTCGCTGTGATTCAGCCTGTTTAGATTTGACCAGTCTTCTCGCATGAGAAAATTATTGCAACCAATCTGTGGTCTCTAAATAATTAAATGCTTTGAATCTTTTAGTCTATAGCCTACACGGTTTTCAATTTCTGATTGTGCCAGCGATGTTGATAACACTCGCAAATCGATTATGTTCCATGAATTTCATCATGCAAATTAAGAAAATGCTTGACTTTCAGTCTCCACATGCCTCTTTTAACGGACTTAAACTTTCAGTCAACAAATAGTGACGATTGATGAATTGCTCATTTGCGTGGACAAATAAAGTTATTCTATTAATGTTGAATAACTATATTACTTTTTCAAAAGACTAATCATTCAAAATGTATACAGACAATGCCACCATTTGTGAATCCTTGTGAAGGATTCATGAATATTAACATGATATTTCATGCACAGGACAGTGGGTTAAGAAGTCACGTGAAATATCATTTACTAATTGCATACACTTGCATTTTGTTTGCAGCTGCAGTCGAGTTTCAAATTACAGCTGCAAGCGATCTTCAATTATAAGAACGTTTTATTGCTCATTTGTTATTCTGTTTTATTTGTTGCTATTTGTTTTACTTGCTCATTCACTGTATTTTGACAGTAATACAGGGAGATTCACGGCAATAGCCTGATATTAAATTTGTCTCATCATTTTACTGAATGATTAATCCTGACCAAGCCAACTATTATTACTACAGGAAAAAATAGCATTTATGAATCAACAAGTTTTACTATTTGCAGCTAAACATGTGCTCCATGAACACGCACACATTTGCGAAATCTTTTCCCACAATTTTCTAGAACAAGTTATTAACAAATTATCCCTGTCCAATTTGTTGAATGCTTCTCAATCCCCGATTTTGTCTTTCAAGTCATCCATTATGCTTGCTTCAGAAATCCTACACTTGATTGCTCCCCAAAGAAAGAAATCACACGGACTTAGGTCTGGACCGATCAATACCCTAAATCAATAATACTGATCATCGTAATAGACTGCAACTTATGGTACATAACAGTCTTATTAGTGTGAGGATCGACTACCTGAATAAATCCGAGGAGATGACGTGGATAGAAAACAAGACATGAACGCTCAAATATAGTGCGGACAGATCACGTAACATGGATATTGGGAAGAATATTGAGTGGAGGAAGGCATTTTAAGACAAGAGTAGAGAAGAACTTATAGAACTTCTCCTTTTTTAGCTCGGACAGTATACTGATTTTTCGCATTGGACTACTCAACCTATCAATATTGGGGCATTGAGTCCTTTTTAATCATGACAATATTGCTTAATATACAATGCTGTTTTCTACGCAGTTTGCAGTAATGCGAGTGGATATTTGTGAAGGAATAGTCATGTGTGTTCAAACATTCCAGTCAACAGCATTTTCAACTCAGCTGTCAGAAACTATAGAGACGATGGAGATTCTGAGTTGAAGAATTTGGTTTCATCCTTCCAGAACACCACAAAATCGTGTGTCAATTTAATCTGATTAAACAATTCAAAGTGAGACTATTAAAAAGACATAAGTAATATAGCCTACTACTCCAGAAAGTCAAGAGTCTATGCAATATGCGAGCTATCTGTAGAAGTTACATTATAGTCAGTCCTGTACACTCAATTTAAAAATAGTGCTTCTCTAATATGTCACTTTTCATTGATAACCGACAGTAGTACACATCAATGCCTATTTAGTGGAGGAGATGCTGAAACTTCATTAGCAGATATGTTGACGTTTTTGTAGATATAATTGTGTTAGATATTTGGCAGATACTTTGATAGATTGACGGTTGCCATTGATATTTTATTAAAAGACTAATACTTTGATAAGCGAATAACAGAAGATGATCCTTGATGCCTATATTTCGATTGGTCTATACTATTTAATGCATGCATCAATAAGCTATAGCATAGACAATCCAATGTCTATGGATTTTGCGAGATCGAATAGACATCCTTAATACGTCTTGTTCCCGGTGTTACTCTTCTTGTTTTCCCTTGCTCCCATTTTCCGGGCGGAAAGTTTAACGTAGCTGAGAATTTCCGAGAGGAGAACAGTCTTCCATTTTTGGAAGCTAGTTTCCGTGCTATTCAATTTCCCCTCTCATTATCTTGAAAGTGTGCTGAAATATCGAGGTCTGTGGCTTCTAGGAGACCAAATTAAGTTCGCACATACATCTCTGTTAAGCTTTTAACTGATTGAAAGATTTAAGAACTGTGATTTCTAGAGGAATGTGCGAGCCATAGAGTAGGTATAAGTAGGTAGAGTGTCGACTCAAAAAGTTTCTCTGTACAGTGAAAATTTTTATTTCGTAAAAAACACAGATTGCGTTCCTGCGGTCGAAAACAAAAAATGATTTGAGCAGTTTTTAAAAAGCTAAATTGTTGCAAATTTGTATACTACCGATATGAAGCTCCTTTATAAGTAGTATGAAACAATTTGGATATCAAAAGGAATGACTATTCGCTAAGAACCATCTTAATTAAACGGAACATAAACTGATTATCAAGGAAATTTCATGAACTGCCTTAATGCAAGTCTTCAAGGAAAAGCTGAGATCTTATTGAGAGCTTCTTGGCTAAGATGTCATGCTTTTAATTCAATTTTCCGCGGCATGATTCAATGATTCACATGGCGTCATTTCTTGAATCTGAATAGTAATGTGAACCCATTTGCATCTTTTAAAGTTGATTGTGATCAGTTTCTTTGATTACGATGTTTTGCTCATTCAGCGGCTGTTTGTGAAATGATCACGCTTAAGAAAATAGTCTCATTGTAATCAATCCCTTATAGTTATGGCAGCCCATCGAATTGCTAATTAAACAAACTATATTACCTCTCCAAGTTTTCATGACATGGAGGCTTTGTGGAATATTATTCTTTATTGTGTATTGGTATTATGATCAGTCAAATTCGTGTACATTTCTCCAAAGTGTAAAAATGTGCACATCTCACTGGGTCTCGACTCATGTTCATTTATTGCAATCGAGACTGCATACACATTGGGGATGATGGATTTTCATAATAACATTTTGATGAAATGCATGCACAATCAGTAGAAAGGAATTTCAGCGATCACATTAGTCTTATCGATAATTATGCAGTCATCAGATTTCACCTCATCCTGCATGGAGAGGAAAGCAGTTGAAAAGTTGGCGTGAGGGCGCAAGACATTTGTGCGTCACAGCAATAAATGGAGTACACAACTGTCTTTAGGGATGCTTATATTCTGAGTTCAGGGGGTGGGCGTACTTATCCGACGGGCGTATCTACCCGACTTGGCTCTACATGATAAAAAGGTCCCTAATATATGATTCTCGTGGTACTATGCATGTAATACTAGGAATTGAGAGGGATCAAAATTAACTGAAGAAAAATTAAGCTACTTTCACACAGCATGCTGGTGAATAGAGTGTTTTGGGGTGATATTGATTGTCGAGTGCCGCACAGCCAATTAATATTATCTCGGAGTGGAAGTGAAGGAGAGAAGAATATTTTTGTTTGCCTTATTGTAGCTTAAACGTCGCAGGATGCTGCGAATTAGCCCAATGTCAGCGCGCAGGTCACTTAATCTCACGATTCGGACAGTCAGTTGCCTGATTGCATGAAGTGTTGACTGTTGCAGGCCCTGATTGTTCCTTAAAAACAGATAGATATCCCGATAACTGCGCCTGCATTGTAAAATCACGATTAGAAACAGCGTATTGGCAATTGTCACATTAAACGACTGTCCCGATTAAGCGGGTGCTCTGCACTTGGAAGCACATTAGAGTAGAGCGCTTCTTCCAGGTGGTCGAGTATTTATTATCGATCCCAATATCACTCTTTTGTAATGAGTGTTTAGCAAGAATGCAGGTGCTTATTTTCAAAGTCTTAGGCTTGACTCGCCAAATAAATGAACGCTGGTCTCCCGGGCGGAGAGCGAACACTCGTCCACAAGGCCACTGCGCCGCAATATTTTGTTAATATGCAGTGTGAAGACTTTGGAGAACCTCGTTTCGAATTTTTTGCAAATGAATGTTCTAATATCTGACCTGTTTGACTATGTAACATCTAAAATTATAAATATGAGATGAGCAGTTCTACTTCTTCCTAATATCAATTTCAGAAATATCTAGAGCACAAAAACTATGTGCACCAATTTTTCATGGCGATCATGTAAATTGATCGACGAATTGTGTCAGGATTGAAAATCTCAATATTTTTTGAAGAAGTTGCTTTTCCTTCTCCCATGGAATTAACATTCTGAAAGAGTGGCTATCAGTCTATTTAATCAAAATGATACTTATTTCCCTAATGATCACATTGTCAACACGACTCTTGCCTTATTTGTCTAGACAAAACTTGAAAGACAGGGTCATCAGCATCCTTAGGGAGTGGAGAATTCCGCAGTAGGCCTACATTAGCAACCCGAGGAGTACATTTCAGTTATCTCCGGGTTAAGAATCTTCAATCACATAATCAACTCTTCACTTCCTTTCCCAAAATGGAGAGTTTGAAACGAAATTATCCATAAGCTAAAGAATAGTCTTTTGAGATAATTGATAACTTGTTTATTTCTAGACACAAGAGAGTAGAAAAAATCTCTAATGAATTTGGATAGGCGGAATTTAAAAACATTATCGACGATATATTTAGGAATCTTGAACGGCGGAGAATATGAATTATCAAGAGCTGACCATCTGACCTTTTCGCATTCGATCATTTTCAAACCGACAGTGGCTGAGTATTTCACTAAACGAGGTTGATACTTCTTCATTATCCAAATGCAATGTACTTCTTATCATCTGATAGAGGCGAAGGCAGAATTGTAGGTGGGTTGGACTTGAGCCTGAAATTTTTTCATCAGAATGGGATACGGATCGGGCTTGAACCCATGTCGTGAACCCGTTTTTAACCATTTCTGTAGCTGAAGATGCGAAAGTCTATAAATCAGATTATTATTATTATTATTAGGAAATAAAGTGCTGTAAGTCACATGCAAATCGAATTGGGTTCTTGCGCACGAATCACACGAAACAAAAATAGCCCTCATCGTTATCTTGAAATAATGCGATGAAATAATGCAACCATGCATGCGCAAATTATGGAATTCGAATATTTTCAGGTGCTAGAATACCAAGAAAATCAGGAGTCTCTTTAAGAGTTGTATAAGAGTTATTTAACAGATTATTTTCGGGTGCTAGAATACAAAGAAAATAAGGAGTCTCTTTAAGTCATCGGTTACTGAATTCAGAAGGATATCTCGATAATATTGACTAGGAGACCTTTGTTGTCATACTCGCTCATACTAAAGAGGAAGTAGAGGCTGCGCCTATAGTTTGAAATAAATCGAATCGATTGAACTTTAGAATCGAATATAATGGTAATTGGCTATCTACTACCAAAATTTATATAATGCTGCCCACTCTTACGTAGATTATGACGAAAATCTAATTCAAATTCATCAAGTTCACCGATTTTAATATTGACAAAAGTCATGCATTAATGCGGTGCATCCTATTATCGATAATATAATTAGTTGCGGCTCGAGTTTATCTAATTGAGAAGCCCTAGTCTGGGTAAGCATAATTTCCGAAAAAAACGGACCCGGGCCGGGCCTGAATTTGCAGGCCCATTTACAAGTCTCGGCTAAGGGCATATGAAAAAGTCTACCACATTTTTGACATGACAATAATCTTTCTTGCAATGTTTGTATCCAACCAGCAAGACATCCATCAACCATAAAAGCGGTTAGTACAAAATGTATCCGTCAAGCGGATATCTGTAGAGTATCAAAGTGATAACAAATTATGAAAAGCGTGAACCAGTACGTAGATGTTCACTCCTTTATTTTCAGCAGGTTTTTATGTAAAACTGTGTAATACACGATCCCCACGCTTCGAACGTTCCGCTTGCTGAACACAGAGTAGAAAAAATCTCATGATAGAAGTCAGATGGACATTGAAGATTTTGACCTTTCGATATTAGAAAAGTGCACTGAACCAGTTGAGATCTGCTTAGCGGAGGCTGGACACATGAAACATCTCTCTCGTTCTCTCTCTCTCTCCCTCTCCTAGTATCAATCGTAAGTTAGAAATGACAAACTTCTGAATATTGAATCTTGTTCCTTGATATTTATATAAAAGCAGACCTCGTTTGGCTCATTTTATCGTTAATTCCCGAGAACACAGGCGAACGCTCGAAACGTCGAGAACGTACTAAAACGGCTGAAAATAAAGGAGTGAGCATTCAGGCAATGGTTCACGTTTTTCATTATGAAAGGCCTCCTGTTAGCAGCAAATCTGCTGATAGCAGATGATGTTTTTAGATTTCCAACGGATAAACGAGATATTAGAAACAAATAGCAGGAATTGATTCCTTGGCCTGAGGAAAAACATAGAAGTTCCACATAATTCGTGTTTTTTGACACGCATCTACGTGTTCTTTTGTGGATATGTCTAGTGAGAGTAATAAACGAGGATATAACAAAAATTACACTGAAAATTTTCTCACTGAATGCACACCTCTTCGACTGACACTCAAATGTGTTGAACAGCGAATTTATATCTTATTGTTAAGAGCCAAACTGCCTCGTTCATCTCAAAAGTTGAAGACAGTTCGCATCTGTCAGACTTAACTCTTCAGCAAACATTAAAAGCTTATAATGCGTGATAATAACAGAATCTACTTATAAAAAATGAGAATATGCGAATTTACGTTTGAAAGCAAAGTCATCGCCGCATTACCCATATCCATTCCTATGCTAATCGCATACTTTTATCAAAGCAAGTGTTGCATACATTCAACAAGCTTGAAAAAATAGAAATTAACTTTGCAAATTAATATGACTTCACCAATTTGACTTCACTAAATTTCATTCATTTCCTTCAAAAATTTTGCTATAAGCTAATAGGTAGTCTAATTCCATCAAGAGGAAAATTGTATACCAACGCATGGCCGATACCTCACAAACTAAATTTACAATTTGCACGCATATCTGAAGTTGCAAGTTGTGTTCCGGGCCGCTTGCATCAAAAACTGGATGTTAAGCTACGTTCAAAGAAAAGTGAAGTCCCATAGTATAAAGCCTGTGAAAAAATAAACCACAGTATTCACTACGTGGATTTGTGGTCGACCAACCACACGACCTATCAGCCACCACCATCAAAGGACCCGCAGTTCACAGCGATTTGTCTCGCAGCGGATCACCAGGTAAACTCTGATGCCCCAAGGTTCTAATTTTTCTATTTTTAATTTTGGGAAGACTATAGGTGTGCAATACTCCATCTTCCATGCTTCAAATTCAATTTGCAACTAATTGATTATCATAGGAAATGAAACCATATTAATTTGTTGCAACATAGAGGTGACAGACTAGCGATATCTGTTGGGTACTCTCGAAAGACATTCAGCAATAAGCCTGATGTGTATATGACTAACTATAATTGGGGCTAAATACTAATAATTTCAATATATTTAAGTCAGAATGGGCTATACGCTTGAGACAAAACGATCACTTAAAGGCTTAATTCAATTATCGTTCTATGGATTTCAGCAACATGGATACATGTAGAGACGACAGACCAACAGCAAGTTTTCAGGGAACTACTATTAACAACAACAGATAGTCGCTCTTTCCTAAAAGCTCGTGCGCCGATCTTGACAGCATCTGGTAAATTGAGAAAGCTTGCTTCTCAAAAAAGCTGTTGTTGTTGTCGCATTACTCCGTCATTCCTTTATGATTTTTTAATGATGCACGATCAATATTAATATCGATGAAATTATTGTCTTCAAATTATAAGATGTGTAACTTTCATTCACTACATCTAATCCATAATCATCGATTTTCTTAAATGCGACATTTTGAGAGAAAGATATAAATTCACCTTCGGACAACGGAGGCCACAGAAAAAGCCAATCACACTGTTTTAAGATATCATAAACTTTTTATGCTAAGCGACACAAACTATACAGTGAGATAAGTTCTACTAGAAAAATATGAAAAAACTGTAGCTGGTATAGTCCTAACAATATTTCATTTGATCAACAGAAGGTTAGTTTCTAGAACAGGCAAAATATGGAAATCAGTAGTCTTCTTCTACAATGACAAACTGTCCATATAAAGACTAACTTTTTAAAGCTAAATAACAAAATGACATTTGGTTGACATAGGGTACCATGTATTGATTTAAAATTCGACTTTCAATGATAAGCAGAGATGTGGCAATGAGACGACGACAAGGCTAAAGATCCTTACTCTGCGGATTTCGCACTTTTAAGTTGTCATGACTGTCTGCTGCTTTCCCACTCTTCCTTCCTTTCTCTCTCTCAATCTTATTTTCATTCTGAAAAAGTTTGCAAGGTGCATTCTTGTTCAAAATGCCTTATTGGCCTCCAACCATATACTTCGAAAAGTCTATACTATTGCATCTGATTAGCTCTTTTGTTTTAGCCAATCAGAAGTCTCTGTCCTCGTCGCCAGCAATCTTGTGAGAGGCCTTTAACATCGACTGTTGTTGTACTGTGAATTTGAACTATCTACGCACGCGCACATGCTACTGTGTAACAACGTGTGACTTTCTTTGCGGCGCGTCGACTGAAAAGATATTTAGTTCATCACTTATCTCAACAAACACGAGTGTTTGTTTAGCGCACGTTAATATTGTTGTTCCGATAACTACTGCTACGAGTACTCTATCATACTGTTGAAACAACCTTCTTCGTCTGTCAGGTGCTCATGATCGTCGATTGTTTTATCATCAAATGACCTGAACAAGATCAAGCATGATCTGTCAAAGCAGCACCTTTGTTCAACACGTGAAAGTGCCATCTCCGGCGATATACTTCGCGACTCTGTTTCTGCTGCCTCTTGTTCAACCATTCAGTTTCTCGAGTCTTCTCTGGAGCTCGAAATCTTCTCAGTCCTCCAACGCCGCTTCTTTAACTTCACCGACCTCTCCTTTTGGAGCAGTACTTCCTTCACACCAAACTAATCGGGCGACTGGGATGATCAGGGTTGAAGGAAAAGCGGAGAAAAGATTGCCAGACGCCCTAATTATAGGTGTGAAAAAAGGAGGAACTCGGGCACTGCTGGAGTTCATGAAGATGCATCCAGATGTTAGGGCACCAGGTCCAGAGATACACTTCTTCGATAAGAAGTTTCATCGCGGTTTCGAATGGTACAGGTACGTGCATACACCGCTGATAAGAACGCGTTAATAACATTGAATTAATCATCCATTAAATCAAAGTTTCTGTTGTAAGTCAATAATAAACAAAAGAGTCACAGAAGCTTATCTGGTAATCTATAAGGTCAGCTACCACGTTAGATCAGTCAAGTATAGCAATATTTCATTGTAGAAGCATCACCATTCATTGCAACTTTTATGATTTCATTATTTGAATATTAGTCCGGGAGCTAGCGTGAAGTTGTGCAGGGAACGAGGTAGTACATAAAACTTTCACATAGCATAGTACACCTCTAACCTACTGCAAAACTTCGCGTCTGCCGGATCAGATCATTTGCTTTTAAGAAATAGAGAGGATAAGAAAATCCTATGTATTTCCAATGGTAAAATTGTGACATTTAAGGTGTTGACTCCATTTTTTCGAATTTTTGCTCATAAAAGTTACATAAATTGGTATTTTGTTGAACTGGTTATTATAGAAATCATCTACAGATCATGATCTCTCAAATGAGTTATCATTCAGTGACAGAGGATGAAGTAAAGTGTACAAACAGGCACGTTTCGTTAAAGTATATCAACAATTTTCCTGAAATTTCAATGTTAAAATTTGCAGTTACACCAACGAAAAGTGTCTGTTTGTACACTTTACTTCATCCTCTGTCACTGAATGATAACTCATTTGAGAGATCATGATCTGTAGATGATTTCTATAATAACCAGTTCAACAAAATACCAATTTATGTAACTTTTATGAGCAAAAATTCGAAAAAATGGAGTCAACACCTTAAATGTCACAATTTTACCATTGGAAATACATAGGATTTTCTTATCCTCTCTATTTCTTAAAAGCAAATGATCTGATCCGGCAGACGCGAAGTTTTGCAGTAGGTTAGAGGTGTACTATGCTATGTGAAAGTTTTATGTACTACCTCGTTCCCTGCACAACTTCACGCTAGCTCCCGGACTATATAACTGATGTGTTAACAGAGAGACAATTGTAGTGAAAATGAATATCTGAATATTTCTGAATGTCAAGTAGATGGTTAGATCTAAGCATTCATTTAATATGATATCAAGCTTTAATATTTTTAATCTTAAAAAATGGGAAAAGTAGAATTCTGCTGTTACGATAATATGAAAGAAATTTTGGCCCAAGGAAATGACATTCTTCGAATTTATCGAAATACTGCGCAATTCAACTTGAAACAACAAATAGAACACTTTTTGCTGTTTTTGTCAATTTGTAAGCTAAGTCCTAAAGTCAGCAGTCACAAAGACGAACCTTCGGCGTCCAACGCCCTCCAACGGTGTTCGACCGTTAAATGTTTAATTTGACCACTTAAAAGTCATGCGCATATGTTGCGCAAAATTCTCTATGATCGCATGTTACATGATCAGGTCTGTAGATAGCGGATGAAATACATCGACTGAATTAAACGGTCATTTTGAATTTCGAGAAAACAAATACTGAACATCTGCTATCTTGCATCTCACAGCTTTTCTTTGACGTAGTTATGTAGAGATTATTCAAGAAGCATTGCATTGTGCGAATAACCATGTTCCTTAAGAATTTCTACAATTTCTACTTGAACGGTATTTAAAAAAACAGAAAGCGCTTGGATTAAATCGTCATACAGGTATACAATATCCATGCAATGAAATTTTGAATTTTGAAAGTGTATGTCTTTGATTTTTAGTGAGCTTTGTAGGTACCAAGTAGTCAAATATCAAAACCAAGCATCGAAGATCTACGGAACATTGAAAGTATTATTTTAAGTCAGACATGAGCACATGAAATCCCTATTATACAATAGAAGTTTACCTGCCACTGACTCCTCGGCAGGCCACTTTCCATAGTACATCCTATATTGTGACACTGGAAACTTAATTTCAGAATAAAATGTGAAGCGCATCATATTCAAATGTGACGCATGTAGTTTTGCATATCTGTAGACTTCAATGCTACAAATCCTCCCTACCCACACGAACAGTGCATGATCATTTTACGATGATGAGAATTATCGGAACATTCTTCCATTATTTAGCTTAATTCTAAGCACTAAGCAGGGCAGGTCCCTCTCATTAGTGTAATTCTGTTATCAACAATGTTAGCCAGCTCAAAGAGATCAATAATTCATGTTAACGCTAAAAATCTCCACAGCCTGTAGGCCGATTTGTTGAAGCTAAAAATTATGTAGCTGTCTGATGTGATTGATACAGATCTGTCTCTAAACGTGAGAGTGAATGAAGTTGCTGATGATCTTCTATTTACATTTATTTGCAAATTCTTCATACATACAAATTAAAATTTCAATTACTTTTACTTTAAAAAAAATAACGAAATCCCCAGTGGAATCAGTCGGAATCCCCAGTGCTTCAGTCGAATCGGTATCAATAATCCTTTCGGGTTGAATGTTGAGACCCTGTGAGCCATGTCAACTAAATAATGCAAAACAATAATAATAACAATAAATCATAAAGAAGTTTAGGGCAGTTTGATTAGATATCATATTTACATGTCTGCAATTTCGTCAAGTGAAAATAGTAGACAATTCACAGACTTGCTAGGAGAGCAGCATGGAGAACAGAGGCGTAGCTAGGGGGGATGCGCATGGATGCGGCCGCATCCGGGCGCAGGTAAAGAGGGGCGCAAAATCAGAAATATTTTTACTCGACTTTTGTGGGGCTCCACATTGACAAGACAACTTGATCTTATATTTATAATTTCACGAAGACTTCTTATAATTTAGTCTGATCTGACTGAGTGATCATGGAATGTCCCACTCAGAGATTCATTATGTTTAAAATTATCCATCAATTCTGTAAATGCAGCAATACATACAATACATAAAAAATACATAACAACTGAAATTAAATCACCATCCAGTTTATATTTATTCAAATGTTCTTAAACAAAATATGAGCTGTTTTAAATGTTTAATAATTCTACTTTTAATTGTCCAATTGACTGTGGGCATTAAGAGCGGTGTCAATCGGATTAATTCTCATTATTTGAGGATTCAAAGATGGTTAACACGGAGGCTGAGGGCGCCAAATGAGTATCTCGCATCCGGGCGCAAGAAACTTATGCTACGCCACTGATGGAGAATGACAATGTGTTGAAATTTATGAAGTCAAATAATAATGAACTCTTTCCGTTGGAGTTCTGAATACGATTCAGGATATAGGATTCACAGATAGCGCCTAAAGCACCGATGTAAAGATGTTGAAGAATACGGATTAAGAGAAGAGACAATGGTCTCAGTTAATAAGAAGAAATATCACCAACTAGACATTTAAGACGCTAGATAATAACGCGTCTTGGTTCCATCACAGGCAATTTTGTAGCGATTAGAGAAGAGAAATGATATCTACTCATCTCCGTGCAGCAATTTTAGTGATCAGAGAACAGTAGTGAAGCAGAAATCCGACAAGGTTTGAGTTTTCGCCACTCCCTTTCTCTCCGTTGACTGGAGACTGTCGAAATGGTCACTAGGGACAAAGTCTCTTACAGATCCGCTAAAGGTAATAGGAAAGTAAAGATGAGAAGAATACAGAGGTCAAAGGCACGCATTCGTGGTGTATTCATTCTAGCGGACACCAGATCCTTCAAGCAACAATATTCATTATTTATGGAATCGTCTTTGGCGGTGTTTTGGCCGCCGGAGAGCCCTCTTCTGTTTCTACTGCACTTTGGAATTCAGGAGGGATGGATTTGCCGCTCTATTGCTCACGGCTGATTGTGCTACCGTTACCGTACGTTGTGACCGAATGATCTAACGATCGCTTATAAGGCAACAACAAACTAAGTATGAATAAGATTACAAAAGCAAGGGAAGAGTCAGGTGCATTATGGGAATTTTGACATAAAGCAGGTTGACTTGACAATTGAAGGAGAAAATATCAGTAAGCAAATAAATCAACAGCGAAATTCATATGCAGTTCGAATAAATACTGAAGTATTCCGCAGATAGATGAGCGACAATTGGTTCGATTCTCAGAACACATATCGGAATACAGACGTAGTACAACGAAGTTAGGCTAAATTCAATAATTTGAATAACTTGAGATTCTCTATCAGTCCTGTCCGAATTTATGCTTCTTCCAAAGTAGTCAAATTTGCATAATTCTAAAAGAGATTTTGAAATATTTAAATAGCTAAGTCATTCAAATCGCTATCTCCATGTAGTTTTACGTCGAGCCTCTGACTATGTTAACAGTATACTCTTGATTAAGCGCATGCATAATAGTAAAGGATTGTTCATAATACTTGGTTGCATTCTCAAATCTTCTCCGGCATTTTACTTACATATAATTTAATAGTTCTCTAAACCAGCACCTCCTAAATCACACACTGAAGCGAGACACTATTCGTAACTAATAAAAAAATCCTAAAGCAAAGCGTTTTAGGAGGCTAGCGCACTAGTGTTATTGTTCTCTTTAGTATGTCAGCATTCTATTTCACGCAACCTCCTAAAATTCTAGTGTGTCGCGCTTTAGGATGCAGATTTCTTCGATTTTAGGAGGTGACAGAAAAAAGAAAAAAGAAAAAAGTCAAAACAAGGATTGCACCCGTCAAAATTTTGTGAAATTATTCTGCCGCTGTCTTAATCTAATAATCCGAAAAATAGTAGAAATTGCTTGTAGAAGGTAGAGCTCTCATCTTTTAGTGGGAAAGCCTAATCCTTCAGAGTATTTGTAGAAGTGATGACATGAGAAAATAAAATTAAATGAATTCAGGAAATGCCGTATCTAATGCTAAGTTAAATTTCGCTGAGAGCGTAGACATCTCATCGCCTTCCCTATTTCAAAACAATACAGTATGTTCAATTGTATTCTATCTTAATTTCATCGTGATCGGTTGATCAAATACAGACAAATAAAAACAATTATCCTACTTTCTAAAACGGCCAAATCGTTAAGAATTCCTTATTCAATTTTGATTATTCAATTATGAAAAATGTAGACTTTCTCAGGAAGGAAACATTCATAGCTTACACATTCTAGCTTTGCATTGTAGCCACGTACTGCGGCAGAAAGCAGTCGATTAAATTGACCACTTAATGCTTTAGCAGAGGTCATACAGCACGGTGATTGATGTTGCACAAGTAATTATGCTGAATTTGTTCATCATGACTTATTCTATGAAATATGTTTTCATAAGAGTTATTTGTCTGAGTAGAATTGCGTATAAAAATTATTATGTGCGTACCTGACTTATTGAATCTCACAATTGTCTGATTGGTATTTGAACAGCGAGAATTATATTTCACCAAATTTGCGTACGGCAAAAATTGACATATAAAAACTGATTTTTGACGAGCACTTGTCTCTCACTCGCCCTATCAAGCTATTCGAATAAAAATAAGCGAAGTACTTCCATTATGAGGCTTGGTCATTTACATTGATTTAATATCTAATCACTGAAGTAGAGTTAAAAATTGCTAAAAATTTCAGCCGCAAATACAGTCACTCAGTCTTACAGTAATATCTAATCATCGTTCATTCGGATGTTTTTAAAGTAGTACGAAATTAACACTGGGATTGCTATTCCGCAGCGTGTCTTTCGTTTGTTGTTTATGTCTTGTTTTTCTTTTTGAGTCTGTGACGATCAGCATAAAAAACCAGTCAAAATCAAAAGAATAACAATATAAATTTAATAGTCACCTTATAGGAAAGGTAGGAAGAGGGCAAAAGAGACCTTCCACTGGGGACCGAGAGTTTTGATGACTTACAGTAACGGAAGAATTGAGAACGGGACGTAATTGCAAGGAGGGCCCTACCTATTTTCTTCGATGGATCGGTCTTCACGTCAATAGTCCTAACTCTTGAGCCAGGCTAGAAATTTCAGGTCTATTTTCATATCCTGTAGTGCACATGAAGCAAGATTAATGCTTCTGAAGATGTTTATGATAAAATTAGTTACATTGCGGCAATGTCATGTTAACTTTTTTTGAGTGATGCTGATTTCTCATTGAATTTTCATTCTACATGTAACTACACATTTTGTATCTTAACTTACTCTGTCTTCCTCTCTGATTAATGTACTCATTTATCGTCTTTATGGCATTAACTGCATGTTCAGCGCATCACATCTTTGTCATTCAGAGTCCTTCTGCGCGTTTCGTTTCATTGACTGATGAGAGCTGACGTATTTGGGACGTGAAATGATGTGAATGAAACTTCTAGCGATTTCCTTTCTTTAATATTTTCAATTAATGGCATGCATAAGGTTTAATTTAATTGATTCAATTATAAGGATTCAATTTCCTTGATTTACTGTTCAGCTAAAGTCGATGACTGCTACAGTTTATACACGATTTTTAGCAATTTTTATGGCTGATGCTGGAAAATGGGGAAATGTCAAGATTTAGCATAGCCAGTGAATAGCATTTGTGACGTGATTCATTGAACAATAGTCAGGATTCAACGATAAATGGACTTAAGGTGAGAATTTGGGTATCATGTTGGGCTTCTTCTTATATCTGGCGCAGATTTTTTCAAACTTATAAGGTAAAACATATTTTCATCATGTTATAGAGCCTATCTGATAGGTGCCTGTTGACACTGAGGAAATTTAGATAATTTAAGTCATTCCTTTACATCGTCGGTTACTTATAAAAAATGTGAAATATCATATTCTATGAGTACAAGGCTTGTTCGTCCACTGATCATTGCAATATCAGAGGTTAGGTCATATACAGGTTGTGCTAGCCCTGAATTATAATTTTTGGCTATACTACGACCGATATGTGCAAATAGAGACCGATGGTCAGGCCATATATTTAGAGCAAAACTCGCTTCTAATTATTTCAAACTGTTAGATGCATGCAACCCAGTCAAAGAAAACTAAGTATTTGCTCTTATAAAAGCCGCCTTTTTACTGAAAATCGGCGGTTTGAGGCGAGTTTATGACACAGAAACATATTGGAGGTGGTTGCGCAGATGGTCTTCTGGCATATGTTGCAGCCACAACCGTGCTCACAAGTTAATGATCTGTTTTTCTTTAAAACAACATATCACGTTCAAGTTCGACCCGTCAAGCTGGCTGCGCGGCACGTTTACAAGTCTGATCATTTGTACTCTCGAAAAATGATGTGACGCATAAGATTGTTATGGAAATGTAATAAATGCTTAAACATGAAAATATAGCAAAGGTATTTCGGTGAATTTTTTTCTAAAATTTTTTCTGTCGGACATCGCACGAAGAGAGAGCTCGTATTTTGTCAGTTGAAGTGATTACTTTCCAAACACCTGCACAATTTCTAATATTACAGATTTCATATGAACAAGTGAGTATCATTTCAGGCCAGAGGAGCTACTTAGGAAGGCCTAGATCTCAGAAGGCATATTATTCAGACAAGCGTTGAAGTATCCCACTATAATGCTCGTTGTAATAATATGTTTTGCTCTTTGAGCACAATTGCACCATATAATGTTTGCGAACATGTGTTCAAATTAATGAATTACATGTCGCTATTTGTCAAATGACGATTTGACGATTGCATCGAGAATTTGAAACTGTGGACAATTTGAGAGAATGTATCCGGATTGAAGGCGGTTCCGGATGTGTCCTCTTCGTTCCCACACCTTTTGTCGCTGAGTCAGAAGTTGACAAGGCCGCGTCGCACTTTACCCACTCCGTCATCACACGCAAATTATCATAAATTCCTCGTTATCCTTTCCCACTAATCCTATGAGACAGGGATCAGGAAAACGGCGCCAAAACGGTGTTTGCCAGTAGCATTAATAAAGAAAGACAATTCGATCTCCATTCTCAAAGTGAAAGCTTAAAGATATTGGTTAGAAAAGTCGAAATTGTGTTAATTTGACATGACGAAATTCAACGATGAACCGATTAGGACATGGACAGACAGTTTCTGTCCAAGCCAATGTAAGCAGCAATTGATTTTTGTGTGTAGACTACTTCGAATGTGAAGCACAGAACGTTACACGTATCTATGTGCTTACATTTCATCGTTTTTACATCGATGCGTTTGCATGTAGTATTGCTTTTGTGATTCATCATTGAGCCGAGGTATCTTTATTGCGCTATTCTGTTGACGCGTTTGTCTGATATATATGATTCTTCATTCTTAAAACACCAATTACGATTATAAATTGCAGGGCTGTGCGCCGGTGTGTCATTCAAGACAACAGTCTGTGTATCGTGAACTGTTATAACTTGATTTTTAATGCTTTGCGTTCGCCTTTACCTTTTGATGATGGCCACTGAACCGTTGGTTGAAAATTCGGAACTAATAAATCCTACGTGTCGTGGAAACAATATTGTTTTGCACCAATTATGAATTTAGTGCTCAGCAGGTCTATGTTTCTCCTTAAATGCAAAGAATATGGGATAGCTAAAAAGAGATTTGATTCATAGAACTAAATTGTTCGAAAGAAAAGTCTATCAAAAGAGTCATTGCACAAATAAATTAAGGAAGCTTGCTATATATAGTTCGAGTTGACCCAACATTAGTCACAGGTAGAATAGACTTATCTAGATAATGTAGCTTTAACGGACTCACCTAGATAAATTTTGAAAGCTCCACAAGACAGAATTTTCTATTCAAAATTTGAAATTATTTAACCATTTGAAACTGAGAGCATAGTTTATCGGTGTTGAAATACACTAAAACATAGATGACCAAACAAAGCATGACGAACGCACTGTACAAAATTAGATCTACATGTAGATAACTTTTAAGCGGAACATATATCTCACGTCTTCTTGGTTCTTGAAAACCATGTAATATTAACCGCAAATTCATTTCTGCAGACCAGTTTACCACGTATTGATAAGTGAATGAAGCATTTCATGATTAAGTGAACATGTCTAAATCGAAGACGATGAAATTCCTTTGAAATTGAATATCACTCTTTTTATTGTAAATTTCTGAATGTTGTTACTATAACAACAGTGATCTGGAAACTTGCCTCTTCACCAAACAACATTCCAATGCAGTTTCCTAAGATGATCGTGTTTCCCCACGCCATCGACGTCGGCAAAATCTTGTCAGTCCTGAAAAGAGCAATTAGTCTCAGCGTGCGATAGTATCTCATTGTTTAGAGTGTTTGAAAGAGCAGCCGACTCAAATAAGCGTTAAAGTAACTTTTAAAAATGCTCTCTGCAAAATTGGTTGAACATTGAGTTGTTTTCTTTGGGAACGGATCGTGCAAAAGAAAATTTATTTCATTTTGTCCTCAGAATCCAAAATGATAATAATTGGTAGATAAATAGGACTCTTACAGTTTATGTCAAATTTCTTTCTATAAATGTATATCTGAGAAACAGATTTAGTGAGGATTCTGAATTTATCAACTTGCATATTGGAGCACTGCGCTGATTATTTTTGGTGTGTCTGCAAGCAATCACATGAAAAGCTGGCGACGCGCCGGCGCATACGAGCTTTCTACACTCCACAATCTCTATAATTAGGTCAACAGCAATTAATTAAGGCTTTCATCAATCCCAGATAAAGTATCAGAAAACATCTGGTTATGTAACAACGATGGATAAAATCCTGTCCATGAGAAAATGTCTCATAAAATGCAATCGAAGCAGTATCGTAGCATTCGCTACTTTTATAAGCTTTCTTGGTTACACATAAATTACATGTTTGTGCATTACTGTTGCTAATCATTGAAATAATCGGATTGTTTTCAGCTACTCTATGCAAATGGTTAAATATGTTATAGCCAATTCAATGCCTCTGGTTTTCATTGGATCGAACAGATCCAATGACCACGAAAATGGCTAGATAGACCTACATCCATTCTAAAAAATAATCAATCCCACAACATTTCTTTGAATATGAGAAGTGTTTTCCATCGTATTTACTGCTAGAGTTATAGCTTATTTCATTCAAAGGGATATTCTTTTTCTATTTTTTTGTTTTATTGATTATATACATTTATGGGAATATCATAACCGATGACAATTCTGCTTTCCTTAATTGATAGAATTTTCGCAACACTTAATAATAATTCAACCGATTTGTAAATTGTGAGCAAACTGGACTTTATCATTGTGGATCTGCGCATCGTGTATATACATGTATGTCATCGGATTGTACGATATAAATTTGCAAATGCTGAGCTTATTTTGCACATGCAATGAACAGATTTGTGGTTTTATATGTATCTCCGTTCAAATGCGTCCCTTATAAAATAAAAACGGCATGCATTTAAGAGTGGTAAATGCTTTTCACAAATATGAATCTTTGTTTCAACGTAATGCGCATATAAATATTCTACCATGGCATAATAGTCTGATAATATCCTTCAATTCAAAGTTTGAAAGCTATAGCATGCTTTCATAACTGAAAGTCTATAAGAGGGAAATCGATTAAAACGACTGGTGCACGATCAGCAAGTCGCTTATTCGCGTCAACATTCCGATTTCTGCTTTTTCGATGAAATTCCGATAAGTTGGTCTCCGATAAATGGAGGAATCTTGCATGCCTATCAATCACTGATTGTGTCCATCGATAGTAAGCAGCGTTGTTGAACATGTTTATCCGATTATTAAGACAGAAATAAACACGCACTTCATTGATTAGCCGGATAGACTTTTGTTTGAAAGTTTGGTGAGATTTTATTCTACCAAACGCATGTAGGCTATACATGTATATTAGAAGGATCTTCTTCTGAAATGATGCTTTTAATTGATCGCACTTTGGGAAAGCTACCACCAGAACAAAATTGACATCTTCATAGGCCTACAACTACTTTTCATTTTTATGTAACTAATTTGATGTCAACTTTGAAATTAAGGGTACACATGTTTCTTCAGGAATAAAACATGGATGTATAATGAATAAGTACTTTGTGATTCATTCGGTGTTTCAAACTTATACTAGCGTCGCGAGCCTCAGAATTGAGTCATGCAAAATTTTTTTGTCGCTCATGATCAAGTAACTGTCAAGGTTTCCAATTCTTGTCGCGATTATTAATCAATGGTTTTTCTCATCAATTTACCAACACAACCTGCTAGCTTTTTTATTCTTGTCATTTCATATTTTCATCTTTTATTCAAATAATCTAGCGAGTCGTCGGTTAATTTTGGAGAAGCATCTTCTACACAATTAAATTTCATGCCAAATGTGCTAAATCAGTAATTAGGCTTACTAAAAAATCGCTTTTGTAGCCTCAACAAACATATTTGCAGCATTTAATTCCACGCTCAAATACTTTTGTATTTTTACTACCTGTGAAAATGACGTCTTTAACTTATCTCCTGTCATAACACAATGTGAATAAGTCAATTTACACCTCACCGATTATGAATCTGTGTGAATCGTGCTAAAATTAACTTAAGCTCATTTCTCTTGGACAATTCCCAACCGCGGAAGTCAATGGTTAACATCTTTCCTTCTGAGCACAAAGAAGAAAAAGTTCAACAGGCCTGAGAATTAAGCTGGGATTCAGTCACATCACAATTCAAGTTATTTGTCGATCAATTTGCTTCGTGCGTAACACGGTATGGGAAGAAGAAAATGGGAGTTTTGGGAAGAAAATCAGGAGCGTGATTATTCTATGACACCTCAAATCCCTCCCTCAACCGTGATAACAACAGTAGAAGGGATCCGTGCTCATCTGCGTATTGTCTTTCGGGAGATCTTCCCAACCCAGGTGTCTTTGCAAAGACTTTGGTTGACCACGCCTCCTTGGGGCTCATCCTCTATTCCCTTTATGAAAGATGATAGCAGGCACTCAACCATTTATCACTGTTACCAATTCGCTCAGGTTAGCAGACTCCGTGACAACCCCAATCTCAAGAATGAAAGCCAAAAATATTCGAAGGCATTTAGTTTCAAAACTGCTAAGGATAGGAAAAAAGGAATTTCAGTGGCAGCAACGCAGTAGTACATTGACAGCATTCGTCTGAATCCTCATCGCTATGCTGATTATTATGGAAATTGAGTTGTGCGAACTGATGCAATGTCCAATGCAGAGTTGGATGCTGACCGGTCCGTAGCACGTCCCTTCGTGTATGAGACGATTCCTCGGCCGACAATCTCGAAAATTCACTAATTTCTCTCTCTCCCTCCTTCTCTCAATTCATTCTGTCCAAATGACTGGAGAAGGGGCGGGCTGACTGGTTCGCTCACTGTTGAGCAATTATTCACTCTGATTATTCTAAAGCTTCCAGTAATAAGCGCATCAATGCGAATATTGACCATAGTGTAATATCGGGTCTTGGTAGAGTTCAAGCAAGTGTACTAACTGCAGGGAGTTATCAAAAAATTAATTGCAATTAATTTTGGGCAACCAATCAATTAATTTTAATTGTAAATGGAAGCAATCAATCAATTGCAATTATTTGTCATCACCGTTTAAATACCTTGTACGTCCCACGTACTTTACAAGTCACATAGCAGCTCACTTTCAATTGGGATGCTGACTCGATTAGAGCCATAGACCATCATTTGCTTTAATGATCCACAGTCACACGTGTCTATAGCATAACACAGAATAGAGTTTTAGAACTTATCAGAAAAGTATTGTAATATCGAGATCCAAAGCACGTTATGCACCAAATAGTTCCCAATTAGAATTCTGAAAGCGATCAGTTGTGTATAAGATGTGCTTAGTAAGCTAAGTATTTAAACTAGATGAAGTTGGGAATATTTTTCCTACGATTGTGATGGCATCGGCATTGCAAGTGAATCATTCAATTAAATGCTTTCCCTATCACTGCACAAATCAATCAATTGATCAATTGGATTAATCAATTAATTGCAATCATTCTATCACATCAATCAATTAGTTGCAATTTTTGACTGCAGCAATCAATTAATAGCGACCAATTAACTACAATGCAATTAATTTTTGATAAGCCCTGGTATACTGTTTGGCAAGAGAGATTATGCATTGCATTGTATCTCGATTCCTATGAAAAGTTAGAAAAATTCTAGCAATAGAACTTGGAGTTTATTGCATAACTGGGAATCAACGCTATGAATCAAATGAATATTGCCACCAAGGCCGTTGACAACCTGAGTATTTGCGATGTACCGGCACGTAATTAAACATTGATAGGAAACATGTGATAACTATACATTAAAACAGTTCATATTTTCTTTTTTGATAATATATCATGTCATCAAGCTTGTCTTATTTCACCACAACTAATAGCATGCAATACATTTTGCCCGAATATCACTAAAAGGTGTGAATTGATGGAATTTAGGAGAACCTTATCTCCATTGGAAATATCCGTTAAGATTTTTTCATTGAGGCAAAGAAGGAAAAAATATTTTTCTTTGGAAAAAACGATCTTTTTCATTGTGTGGCAGAGATAAATAAATGTTAATAATTCTAAAGAATTAAATGAAAATATTAATGATAATTCCGACAGTGCGTCTACATGTGCAAATTGTTCATGGCAATTCAATTATTTCAATTCAACTAATTTGCATTTTGAGGATGACAGTGAAAAAATGAACACAATCACGGATGCCATGATAAGGAACAGTGTAAAAGTATCAAAATAAATTATTCTTCACACGCTACATCATTTTCAGCTAAACTTAAAACTTTTATATATCTTCAAGCAACTTATTGATTATCAATGCCCCGATGCGTTGCGTTGTTCTCTTGATTGCATCATTTGTTTGCAAAATGGCAATGTTTGGCACCTAATACAAGTATAAGAATGTTGTGCATTTAATATTTTATGATGCGTCTTTTTCCCTTGCTTTTTAATTGAAATAATTCCAAGAAAGCAAAATGGGAATAAAAAAATGTCAGTCATCACATGAAATGAATGAAGCTTATACTCGTACGTCCCTACGCCCGATAAGGCTTGAACGGTGCTGACAAAGTCAAACTTTTTGAAGTATTGCAGCACTTTTAGACTGGATGCCCTTCATGTGACTTCTAATGATACTTTCAAGATTCGTCCTCTGCACTAATAGTTCGATAGACTAAGCGCTACTGTGCCACGGAGAGCACCTCGCACGACGTGACCTCTCAGTCATCAAAAATTATTTTGATTATAAGATTTGATGTTATTTATACGACTTCTCTTTGACTTAATTTTCCTCATTGACTATCATCGCATCGTTCTAGCTTTTCCCATCTTCCATTTTAATTGTACATTGTCTTCTTTTTCCATCTCACCTGCCTTTGCCTAGCAACACAACATGCACATGGATGATACAGTTTCACCTCAGAGCGACGGTTGTCATTTTACACGGCCGAGTTCACTGCCCATTTCATGAGGAAGATATTGAGATAACTGTCCACATTGAGGTGATATCCTGTAAATGACGTGAATTCTGAAGGGTCAATCACCGCTTTGATCGTTTTGATAATTCCCATCCCTGCTGTCTGTTTTTTCTCTGTATGACACTGTGATTGGTATCACGACATTTTGCCTCGATATTGATTCCTCCTCGATGTCTCTCTCAAATCGTTTGTCTCTCTCATCAATTCCCTCTCTCTGCGGACTAACAAAGGATGAAGCAGCTGAAAATCCTGCGTATGTAAAATGTGATGAAATATGACTTCGGTTTGACTTGAATCTTGTCCCCCAACTCATCCACCCCTTTACTATCTGTTTGATAGGATGGAGTAAGGTTTCGGCATTTTTCTCTACTTCGCTGTCAATTTAGAACGGGGCTGCCAAACACTAACTGCAGCTAATCCGGTATTTTGAATATACGCCATGTTGTTGTAGATGCAGACTTGCAAGAAAGCCGTGTTAGGACAGAAATGGGTCCGGTGCCAACAAATCATGTTTGGTTAAGAGGAAATGCTTTAATGTGGATCACGCGATGTTGAGGCAATTTTAGCCTGCATGAAATACACACGAAGTACATGCGAATCTCACAAATCAAGAGCAGCATCGTCCGGATTTATAATTGCAATCAGTGAGATAATATTCATATAACGATTAGATTAAACCTGTAGAAACGAGGTTTTAAGCAAATCACATCATCATTTATTAAGCTACAAACAATTGGCAGTGCTGTAGCCTATATTATGCACCGTGTTGAATCTCATATAATCGTGGATCATCCGCAAATTGAAGAGCTGCTCGAAGATGGTCTCAACTATCTTGAATATGTCGTTACTTGAGTATCCATCTCGTTAGGCACTGGATTTCTTTCTTCTGTCTTATTATTGAGTCACACTGTCGCGCATCAATTGTTGTATAGGCGACTATTTTTTTTTAAATTTCACCAATTCTTAATTCACCTGCTAAGATTCGAAGTCAGAAGTCTTATAATCCTTACTCGGTTGTACTGATAAACTGTCCACATTCGTGTGTAAGGCGACGGGAAGGCGAGATTGAAAATCTTTGTCGTGTCCCTCTTCCTGCGCTCTCCGCCCCCTGTGTCTCCTCCATCCGCGAAGACATGCAGACAACTTCCTTCCCGCGGCTTCCAGTACCGGAATCAGAAGAGAAGGAGGTAGTTCCCGCAGAGGAAGCACGAGTGGGAAATATCTCCCACGCTGGTCGCACAGCACATATGCGTCGTCCAGATCACGATAGTGTGTCCACTCTCGCAAGGCGGTCAATGGTGATGCAGGAGAAAAAGAAACGGTGGTAAAGAACACAGTTTAAGAGCAGAGAGAATTCTTCACTCATTCTGTAATCACAGTTTGTAATGGAGCATTTTAGGTTCGATTTGGAGTTGAATGCGGGCCGAAATTTCACGGTCCGTCCGTACCTGGCCGGCAGGTCGACAGACCGCCGTCCAACCAGTCGCTCATGATTCCCGCAGTTACTTCATTTAGGTTGGAGGCGTGGTCAGATACAGCCTTAATTGAGATGCACGGTCTCAGTGAAAAGGGGTAGAGTCCTAAGGTATCGTTTGATCATTTCAAATATCTGCTGATAAGAAGAAAGACAAGGCAATGCATGAACACGTTGTAAAGACAATCATAATTATGATCTACGCACACCGCTTAAGCTTCACGCTGACGCCTCTGATTTCTCAAGAAGTTGTAGTCATTCAAATTGAATATAATTCTGCGTGTGCTAAGAAAATGTCATCAGTAAAGCTTATCTAAAGGCAATTTCAGGTAAATCTGAAAACATGGGAGATGTGCAAATATAACCATTCAAAATAAATGTACTTGCCAATATCATAGCTTATGATGTAGGACTTGCAAGATGTGAATATCGCTTTTCCTACCTGTAATTCTATTTCTCACATTTCAAGGGACATCATACACCATTAAATCCCCGAACGTATTCCTTGACTTCATCGAACGGAAGCAAGCGGTGAAGACAGACTAGCCTTCACTCAGCCATGCCGACAAAGAAATTGCAGTTACAGAAGAGCTCATCATCAAGTACTTTTTTGCACTTTGTTACTCTATCATCAACGTTTAAATATGGAGGATGTCAGTAACTAAGAAAAATGTTTCGCAAGGTAGCCCTTACATAGATGTAAAAATGGAGAATGGTTTGAAGATTTAAGAAGGACGTCGGTAAATGTTATTAATTTTTCCTCCGTACTTGATTCAAATTTTCCGATGATTCTTCGACTGGGAAGGATTATTATCTATTATAATCAATCAAAAAAATGCAAAATTAGTAATTACATTTACATGATTTAACAATAGATCCAGTGAAACCTCCAATCAGTGCTCCTCCATAAAGGACCACTTTGCGTCATTCAGTGAAAAAAAATAAAGAAATAGGTTGACTTCTTTTTATGGACCACTTAAATGTGTACCATGGGTGATCCACGTACAGGGACTTCACTGTAGTATCATTACTGGTTGTGAACTGAGTCAGAGTTTTCCTTGAAGTTCTTGCTTCGAAACATGCAGTAAATTGTTCATCAATTGACTAAAGAGAACTCCTTCAAAACATTGAAAAATCTTTTCTTTCTGGATGCATTGCTTCTGAGATTATGTTGTATAAGCGAAATGCGTGCTGTTCTTAAATAATTATTAATAATGCCCTTCAATCATTTATCTTTTTCCAAATCTCAAACTGTCACATCATTAGATTCTATCTGCTTGATGTCCTGTGTTAAGAAATGAGCTTATAGTGTAGAGTTTCTATACTTGATGTCACTCATTTTGCTCAAGCAATTATCTTTGAAACTAGAAAATTACGTAAACTGTATCATGTTGCAAATTTCAACTCAATTATGGCATGAGTTACATAATTTGCACGTCTTTAAGCAGAAATTCTTTCTAGGGAGTAGGTAACGTTGCCAGATAATTAAAGTAATGTATTTCATGTGCATGATCATCAAATATTTTCTTGACATGCGTCATCTGAGTGGGGAAAATAACAATCTTCGATCTCTTCGATTTGCAGAAAGTACTTTGAAACTTAAACTAGAAAATACTTCAATTTTAATCAGCATGTTTTTCATGAGCAAATTGATAGTCAGTTTGTGACCATGAATTTTAATTGATTGATTGCTCAGTAAAGCCAATTTCAATAAATTAATGGTCAATTATCATTGGCTGATTGCATCAAATTCCTCTGTCCATTAATTGATTGACTCAAATTTCAATTATTGAATTAATTATATTTATCACTTTTTATTTGAATTTTTAATTTAATTAAATTTTATATAAATTGATTGTTTATAAAGAAATAATGTTTTATGCGATTATCCCAGAATGCAGTTTAAAAAAATCTACATTATTCAGATACTAGTGAATGATTTTTACGCAATCGACTGACTGACCTCTTCAGCATACTTTCCGATCCTCGAAATTACATGTAGAATTCTATGTCATGGAAATTTTTGATCTGCGTTCCCAATAGTCCACTACTCCAACGGACGCCTTCGGCAACAGGACGTGACACGAGCGCATGCACCAATCTATTGCCTTGAAGTCCATGCACTTTTCCTCATTCAGGAAAAATCGATATATATCAAAGTCATCACCTTCAAGGTGTTCAATAACTGCTCAGCAATGATTATTCTGCCAATTATTTATCATAGATCGTCAAATGACAGTGCGACATCGTTAAAAAATCAGGTTGCCCATGAAACAGCTATAAAAATAATTAATTGCTTTGTAGTTCCAATTTCAAATACATGGCATAAAATTCCAGTTACAAATAAGAGTAACAATTACTTGCAATCGATGTTTGATAATCCCTGCCTATGATTCCAAAAAGGTCGAAAATAGTCCTTTGGTTTAGATAGTTTAAATGCGCTTGAACACAAATTGTCATGTTTTCATTTGTTGTAGTGGAAGCCACAACAATGCCATCACTTAATATTCAACTAAAAGTCAATATGAAAAGCCTAACACAATAAACAGCTACGAAATGGCTTCTGAAGAATTCCAAGATAGAGGATGGTATTATAATAATTACTTAAAACATTTTCACTGTCTGCTTTCGATTTAGGTTACGTCTAATGGATGCCGAAATTTGTCAACGTCTTCTTATCTTGAAGAATTTTTAACACTTAGCAGATACGTCGGTGCATGATGAATTATACGATAGAGAGGAACGAAAGAGAAAGAGAGAGAGAGAACGGCGAAAGAATGAATAACTTGTACGTCACATTTTCTTTGGTCAATCGTCATAGCATTATCACAGCTGATAGAAAGAGTAACACAGAAAAATGGCACTGGACCCCTCTATTCCAGCTGAGTGCTCCATAAAACATGTCATGAAAGTTCGATTTGCCTGCATTAAAAAATCTCTGCAATTCCTCACCCTAAACTATGCTGTCATCTCTTCGATTTTTAAAAGTAAACAAAACTGGTAGGCCCTATATTGTGCTCTTCAAAAATATTGAACGTTTCAGGCCTCCTCTATGCTTTCAAATGGATGTAGTCATGCAGAATATTCTGACAAATTAAGATATATTGCATTAATGAAACTCTCATGTTCTATGTTCTTTGTCCCCTCCTTTGCCAAATTTTTTTAGTATTTGGATGAGCTTCCGAAAAGGTCCACAGTAACTGCCATGTCGACTTCCTCAAGGTGCTATAGTCCAGCATGAGCACCTGGAATGTACATGTACTGTAGTACGAGCGTTGACTATAGCTGTTAGTTTTTGGTTTAAATGTATAGAATAAGAATCCTCAACATCCATTTAGCTTTCTGCCTGTATAAAAATAGAGAAGGTTAATGATAAATAATCTTAAATAAGGGTCCATAATTTCTCCAATTCATTTTTGATTAGGGCGTACACCTCTTAGTCTAGAGTGAAAAGAAATTCTTGCATGAAGGCCTGCGGCACTACTTCTACATCCGACTCACAGAGAAAAAACCCTGAGCGAGAACACGTGAAATACAAATCCTAGAAAAGACACATTAACCGAGGCTTCTACCCCGCGCACTTGGCTGTCATTCCGTGAAACGATACCATCATCAGTGCTAAATAAACAGAATATAACTTTGGATGAAATTTTGAATGCAAGTGGAACCCCGCTTCCCTATAGTTTATGCGAGACCGGTCCTAGTTAAGCAACACACATTTATCCATGTGCGCGAGGACCAGTGAATTATGGTCCACCATCATACACCGACTGTGTGTGTACTTTCAGTCAAACTGTCTTTTTTGATTGAAGAGAGATAAAGTCCTTTGAGAGAGAACCAACCTACAGGAGCATTTCACCGGCACGCCATTACATCCGATTATGATAGCGGCGTTCACAATATTTTTTTTCTCCTCTCTACCAACTTCCTGCCGGCGAACCATTGCATATGACGATCACATGAGAAAGCGTTGTAGAAGATGAAACTCCCACTATTGAAGGAGTGGATTGCAGGAACCGGAAATTAGTGCTTGAGCCGAGAGCAAGATGTTCACGGAAGTAACATGTACAAGTGCAAAACTCTGAATTATGAGCGCTGAAACAATGTACAAGATGCGCTATGTTTAATGAGTAAAATGACAAACGCTGAGTATATGAGGAAACAGAGCTGAAGTAAATGTCTATGACTTATGAGCAACTAATAAAATGCAAATTCTTGACAGTAAAATAGAAATAACAGCTCTATTATAGGGGGACAAATGCGACCTCACCTTTTGTCTTGACAGACGGGAACTTTTTTATGAGAATTAGCATTTTTGGATGATAAAGCGCCTGCAGTATTTCAAATTATATTTTAATTGACTACACCGAACATGTTCATACCGGAACTGATTTTCTAGTAATTCTTGACAACACATAAAGAATAGTATAGCATTAAGAATAAGAGTAAAGAATTAATGCGTTTTGAATTATGCAGGATTGGAATGGGACTAAACACCGTCTGCATTTGAAAGTGATGCGTTTGGCTTCTAGATATCGTTCACAAAGAAAATTTTCCATGAACTGATTATGTCAGTTCATAGTAGTTCATAGTAGGCCTACATCAGATCTACTTGCGTATTATTCCTTCAAAATTCCTTTGAATTTCAAATTTCCAGCGTTAATTCAGTTGTTGATTCGACATGGTCAATTCAATATCCAAATTATTCGTAGGACATACCTACATGTAATTAAAAAAATGTCTTCTACATGTCATGGAGTAAGTGCAATAATTGCTTTGAAATATCGAAAAAGTAGAATTTGCAGAAATTTTGCAGTCCGTGCACGCTCGCTGTGAAGCTTTTGCGTACTACTATTCAACTATCAACGAAGCTGTGAAGCCACTGGAAGTCATACTGAAATAAATGACGGGCAACAGAAAGTTCGAAAATCCATTGTAGACTACTGAGAAGATTCGTAACTTGATGAATATCAGCAATAGGAAAACAGCAAACAGCATTATCAGCAGGGAGTTGACTATATCTGTAAGTCTAATTTGGAAGGAATAGGAAGCGGTAAGAAGACCTCTTAGGCTGGTGATTGCCACAGACAATGCCTGAAATAGCCTATGTCGCTGCTTAAAATTACAGAGATAGCAAATTGATGGTATCAAATAAGATCAACTCTTCCCAAGCTTAACTTATGGGATGACACTTAGCCGAAATACATGTATTTTTCAAATCTATAAGTCTAGTTACCATTTTCTTGGCTAAAGGCGATAAGTATTTCAGTTCCAGGGGATTCAGCGTTTTGTAGCAGTTTGAACAAAATTTTACAATGAATAAGTTCGATTTAGCGAAGATTGCCATCCACTAATTATGTACAGGAATCAAGCATTTGCAATCATGTTATTAGCATGTACTTATGATGATTAGCGATAGTTAATTACTGCAATGTGTAAATCATTTGTAGGTTTCTTACATGGAGTTGGACGATCTAGTAATATTTCTCGAAAGTTGTTGTCATTTTATTGGTATCAGATCCGCCAAAAATACCAATCGGCCCTTATAAGATGATAACACTAAAACAGCTTCTTCTGAAATTGCAAGCTCCATCTCGCTCGATTAGGAATTATTGAATTTAACTGAAATTGTAGGGTTCACAATTGACTCAGATGAGATAACGCTGAAAGATTCCATTCTCTCTCACAGAATTTTCGGACAAGTCTCTATGTTTAAAGTGCTTTATATCAAGAGTGGAATGCGTAGGATGGGCCTATAATAGAGCGATTATCAAATTTAGATAAAAAATTGAAGACTCTTAATTACTGAAATAAAAATGGGAATGAAGAAACTGATTTGTCCTGACAAACGAGTTCCGAATCGAATGCAGACTTCATGAGTTCTCGTGCCATTCATCAATTTATCTGCATAGTTTGATTCTTTTCACTTGCATCGTAAGGTTCGCATTTGCAATGACAAAGTCCGCAACAGACTGCAAAGAGTAAATAATTACTCCAATTCAAAATATAGGATAGCTGATAAATAATACAAGATATGCCGCAGGCAAGCCATCGTTCATTTGACTAATTAATGACAACAAAGATCATTGTTCTTATACTTTGCGAATATGAGGTAGCAAAGTTGATTGCCGCAAAAAATTAATCGTTTTGCTGCACATCCAGTTTTTATGTTTTCATGCGTTCATATTGATAAATATTTTGATTTCATACATGAATTGATATTAGCTTCGTCTATTCACGCTCTTTTTTCAACTATTCACACGGTTGTTTATTTGATTTTAGTCCTCAAGGAAATGCTTGCTGATATAAATTTTCAGGGAATAAAATTAAGCACAATGTCCATTTGAATATCTGGTTTAACTCTGCAGGCCTTTTGCTACGATGCAATCCGCAACAAAGTTACAAAAATGTCATCGGCTACTCTCGCTACAAACCAGAATTGAATGAAAAATTGGAATGATGAATCTGCGGTCTGTGACTTTGCTTATTGTAATTCACTTATTCGCACTTGCTCAAGCGCATTTAATGGGCTTGGATCCGCGGAAGATGCTGCAGAATGATAGGAGACTATTAAATGCGACGACAGTTCTCAGAAATACACTTTGTAGCCTTTGGCATTGGCTATTAGAAGACATGTGATTTTTGCCAATCAACTGAAACATCAGAGAACTAACTCAACGGGACCCCTCAGCAGCAATGATTATGAATGATGCAAGGGGTGCTTTTTGAAAAAACAGGATTGGAACCACCATTATTCAAAGAAGCTCGCCCAGCAGGTTACGGACACCCATAAACTCTATTTAGTACTATCTTCATTTGTATGCTCCCTTTACCTCATTATTTCACATTTTTTTTTAAAAGAAATTGTGCTCTTCTACTTCTTCGGAGCATTCCACATATCCCCTAAGCCTATCCAACTACAATCCTTAGAAGTCCCAGACTAAAACTGAAGTCTGGGAAATCATGAAGCCAGGATGAAATGGTTCTTATGATCACTTTATTTTCTGTGATAGATAAGCCTAGTCAGCAGTGTACCATAATAGATGATGTTGATTATCTCTATCCTTATCTTGACCTCATCACCGTCTATGAATCTAGTTGATGGCCAGCGTGGGAATGAGACCTTCCCCCAAGAGATACGGATATGGAAGAGTGAATTGTGAGCAGCAATAGATAGAACAAAGGATTAGGAATATATCCCGATGCTTGTTAGATTGACAGCGAGAACAGGATGTGAGAAGAGGTGGGCAGGCAATAGTAGAGATAACACAGCCGAGAAGAGGGAAAAACAATCTCGACCGGAGCGGCAAAAAAGTGTTGGAGAGAACGTAAGGCTCAATCATGCTGCTTTACGAGGCGCATTGTCTTAATGCCGACGCGACAAGCAGCGCTATGGCGCCAACACCGGCGGCACTTTCACCGTTAGTGCGGTTTATGGACTGTTGGGAGCGAACTCTCTACAATCCCAGCCGACGGGTTCCCGTCAGTTGGTGTGAGGGGCGTGAAGCAGCGTGATGGAGTCGATTGACACGTGAGTGTGAAGTTGCAGTGGTGGGAGCCGCGGTTGATCTATGAAATCGGATCGGAAGGAATAGAATGTTTATCATGAACAGTGGCTGAGTATAAGGAATGTATTGAACAATTGACTTAATATTTACAAACTATGAATGATGTAAAGTGAAACGATGTGCTCCTGGCCAACATAATTGAAGATTTTGAAATACAAAATCGGTCTTCAGGTTCCACAAGTTTAGCCACTAAAGAAAAATTGAAATGAAGTAGCTTCCACGAACTGTCAGAGACTTTTGACTTTTTGGCTAAAATTTCAGCATATATATGTAGCTGAATACGCTTTCATTTATTAAAATCTTGTTTTCTTGTTTTGTGACTTTTTATGTTTTTTTGTTTTTTTTAATGGACGATTTTATAGACCATTTTGACCTGGAACCAATTTAACCCTTTTATTCTTTAATTACTTTTCAAAATTTAATTTTTTGAAAAAAATTCAAATGCTATTTGCGGGCGTTTGTAGTGATGCAGTTAAAATTGCATTGATCTCCTCTTTCTTATGGTTATCAATTTTGCCGCTATGGGATCAACGTTGCTGCACAATGTTGTCCGAAAAAAGATGCTGGTCGAAATGTTACCAAATCGACACAAAATGAATGAAAGGGTTAAGTAATGCTCACAGGTGTCTTCTCGTGTATGAATTCGATCGTTTGTGCAACTATCGGAACAACTTCTCAAAATATCTAAAATGTTACTTCCGTCTGCTTGTTGCTTTACAGTAATTGCATTTCTCATATTGTGCAAGGTTTCGAAAAAGACAGACTGAAACCTCAGTCAGTAGGTTTTCAGAAGACCAATCCTATATTTTATATCCTGCACCGCCATCTGAACACGTAGCTCATTTTGTCCTCACGTAAACTTTTTTCGACAAAGAATGACTTCAGATTTGAGTGTAATCCTGATAACATCTCTCACGCGCAAACGTCCCTCAAGTGGTCACCACATGCCCGCCCTCATCAGCGATGGTGTTGAATGATATGAAGTAGTCAGATCACCACCGATAGCGTCCTGAAATCACTCGCGTGCCCGCGTGTGGCTGCGTGTATATTCTGAGCCAGTCTATTGGCGCCGATATTTCTGCCTGGCCCGTTCCCTTCACAAGGCGGCCTGAGATTAGCTTACGCGGCGCAGTATGTCTTCTGCTTGTGGCGCCGACACAATACCGAGTGTCTGCTGGGCGGAATAGTCTCTGTACAATTACAGGGCGGCTAATGCCCGCAAGAGACCCCTCCTCATCATCATCGCAACTGAACAGCCGTGTAGTTATTGTTTGGCGCCGTGAACTCCTCAAATGCCGGTTGATGGTTAATGAAGTGGAAGGGAGAGAGAACAATGGTGGGCCGCAGCCGCAGGGCCAATCAGATGAAGAGACAGTGGGCCTGAACAGCTGTGCATGATGGTGTTGCGATAGCAGGCAATCGGAGGAGGAGCTTTAACTTGAAAGGCTCCCAAGAGCCCCAGTGGGTCGTGAAGGACGCAAGTCTAGCGTTTGATCTATTAAGATAATGGATACATTTGAAGATCTCGACTGACCGCTGTGTGTGATGAGATGAGACGCTATACATCGGCACCGCATATGAGACCGGATGAATCGAAGATGACTGCACCAACGTATAAAAACGAAGCGATGATACAACTTTTTAAATAATCCAAATACTGTCCCCTGCTGAACCAGCTTACACGAATGGCGGATCAGCGGTGCAGACAAATTATGATTAAAGGACTGATCCGTCGCGTCGTTAACTGAGTTCGATCATAGTATTTCTTTGCTGTGGTGACGAGGATGTCATCTCTTTATTGGATTAAAAGTGTAGGGTACCGAAGCGAAATTGTATCGTCCTTTAATATGATTTTTATTCACTTAAGAAATAAAAGAAACTACATGAATTAGCTAAACACTTTGGTTTTGGAACGAGTTTTGCATATCTGAACATCACTGATTTGTTTGTCAAAAGCACCGAAAATAACTGGAAAATTAAAATTAATTTTTTGTTTACCAACATCGGGCTCAGGGATTTCCTCTGAAATAAATAATTGTCAAAAGATGAACAAATTAACAACCAATTGTCAAAATTATGAACAATTTAACAGAAAATAGGAAAAATTAGATGATATCAATCACGTTAAGGTGAGGGAATTAGTCTCTCGAGCGATCTATTAAAGACCATTCATAAATATTCAATTTAAAACATGTCAAGTAGAAAGGAAATGTTTGGAAGCTTACATTCATTGTGAAATTTTAAGCCTATTTTGATTATATTAGCCATTTACTTCTTTGTATGAATCAGAAGCTAGAGACCTATAAGGAAGTTAATGGGTTTTGAAAAATAGAATATTACCTCTTGCTTCATCGTTTCTGAATAGTGCGATTTCAATGGTATGTGGGGTACAAACAACTAAGACGTAATAAACATTGCCTTACCAATATTGTTGCTCTATACTCAAATTCATTCTATATGAATATTCTCTCAGATTGATTCCTCTGGTTGAAATAGTCACTGAACTTTACGTTCAACCTGAGAAGTTTTATCAGAAGAATAAATAATTGCTGTCATCTGAAATGATCTTCTTTCTTGACACAGCGTTGTGTCTTTATGAAACTTTTGCGAACAAATATCTCATCTGAATCAGTGCTTTACAACTCTGCCAAATTTCAATCAGATATTTGTCTATTTTTACCTATTCACACTCAAACCGTTCACCAAAATTGGAACTATTGTTTCAAATTTAACCACTGATGCTATTTCATCAAAGGTGATATTTCATTGTTTGATGTGAAAAAGGACAAAAGAAGGCGAATATTTGACCGATAAATAATTAACTTGAAGTTTGTTTCATTCTTAAGTTTATACAGATGCAATCACCATGCACAGTTGATGTATCAATAATATTCTAACTCAATATAATTGCAGATGGTGGATATTTGTATAAAACAAATATCTGTTGTACATGCGAAAAGTAATCATCACAATTATTTCACCTAATAAAGGAATATGGTCATAATGCTTCTGTTACTAGTATTTTCTTAACTAAAATGCAGTTTCGGTACTAATAGCGGCAACAAACACATTTAACAGATTGAAGATCGAGGATGGGAAGAGAGATACAGAAAGGAGTTGAGTTGATGAGGGTGCAGGTGAAGATTATTAGGTTGACATTTACGTCGATTCTCTTAACGAATTTGCTCAGAAGAAGAGAAAAGGTTGACGTGCCTAAAAATAATCTCTAAGCTTTGGCAAGATCGCATTAATGTAAGAGCAGGAGACGTTGACATATGGAGCCTGAACACGAACGTTTTGAGAATTTTGATTATTGTTTTAAGGAATCATCAAGCATTTGCTAGAAATGCAATTTTCAACAAAATCGTCACATGACTTCGATTGTGCAAATAAATGAAACAGTTTTAAATTTGGAACAAATGATATTTCATATTTTTGTGCAAATAAAAACACCAAACTTCCAAACTAATTCTATAATTAGATTAAGAAATATTGATATTTTCAAGGAAGAAGAGCTTCATCAATAATATTCATTGTAGGAAGTCACAAAACGTTAATGTCTGACATCGCTTCCTTTTTAAGATATGAACTCACAAGGATTTTCGGGCATCGCAGACAGCCATCGTCAGGCGAAAAGTGTTTATATTGGTGCTTCAAATGTTTATTTCAATTTCACTTGAAGTGAGAAATTCACTGATTCGCTCATGAAAGTTGTCAAATCGGTCTTTGAAAGTATAAGCACGAGTAAAAGTTTAGGTGCACTGGTCACAAATGACATTCAAGGGTTTGTGTGATCCAATCTTCTCTCTCTCTCACACGTGTTGATATTTCGTATTGTGTTCATCTCGATGCAGTTATCATCAATGATAAAATTAAATTAGCTATGGACTAATCTTGTCCAAAACGTTCGTTGAAATTGCTGATTTTATAAGTTATTTTGAAATTATGAGCGGAATAACTCATACCTGAGATTGTAAAAATTTTTATTTCCATGTTAGGTGTATTAAGTATCACATTAAATCAAAATTGATATTACATGAATGATTGTACTTGCCACACAGAAATCGTAACTAGCGATGTTTTGCATGTTATTTTATCTACATGCAAATGCTTTTATAATAATTAAGACACAAAAAACACCCTCCTTACTTTCTGTTTCAACGCGCATGTCCGCTGCAGTCCTATATTATTACAAAATTTCGGAATTCCATGGCACACATCATCAATACACATATTGTTTTCTTAACATTCAAGTACCTCTTTTTTGCTTTTATTGAGAGAAGATCGCATTAAATATAATCGTAGTGACATTTAATTCCAAAACTTCGAAATCAATCAAATAATTAAAAATGATGCTTCATTAGAAGCCATAAATAGTGATTCCAAAATGTCGCTGATCGAGATAAATCGAAAATATATCAGTTCGTCACTTTCATGTTTGTGCAATTTGTTTTTCGATTTGTAGCTGACTAACAGGAGCCAACTGTTGACAGCCATACCACCCATCTTACCAAACATTTAAAGGGTTAATGGTTTTGAAGAATAACAGTGATACAATAGTCTTGATTAAGTGTATCAATATTTTATGTAATTCCTTTCTTCTGGAAATTATCACTTAATTTAATGTATTCAATCATGGAATTCTGCGTAAGAAGAGATGATTAGCAAAGCAGCCCAATACAGATCGGCTTTTTCAGATCTCATTATATATGTTTAAAATCTTATAAAGTATTGTGTTTAACAACCCTAATAATGTCCCAATCAATTAAATTGTTGCCAGTACTTCGTTAGGTTAGTGTGATTTCTAAATAGAGGACGTGTCTAATTGTGTCTACAAGTGGATCTAAACTAGCTGATGAGGCTAACAATGATTACAGTTACACCATATTTCTTTTCACTGTCAAGTGTTTTGATTAATGGAGGGTATTTGCGTCATTATAATTCATTGGTATTATCGGACAATGCGGTTCAATATTGATGGACGCGTCAATATCGTGGGATAGCTTATCAATTATCACGTTAAATTTGACTGATTTTACTTTTCAAGTCTTTTCCGATATTAATAACATTTTTTTGTTACTAATAACAGAAATAGATGTATTATTGCGAATATATACTGTATTGACTACGTCATGGAAATTAACAAAACCATAGAAAGTCTATTATTTACATCTATGAACTGCGCTATGTTTCGAAGGGAGCGAGTCCTTTTGGAGGGACATTGACTAGAGTAAGAATTTTGTAAAGCAAAGACGTAATGAAGTGTGCGTCAATGTTCAGATGAAATGGGACTCTCAGAAATTATTTGAATTGGCTGCATGTTATACGCGATAATAATGATATTCCGATCATTTATAACAATAAATTAAGAGTAACAGCTAAAAAATGAATTTAACTGAGCGCAGAGAATGTCATTCAGAGCATCATAGAAATCCATGCAACTTGTTTATCAATCAATTTGTTTGATGTCTGAATTCCTCGAGTTCGATAGAAATTTCTTTAGAAATGAACAAACCCAACATTCCTATTCATCCTTTTTTAGCACATCCCTTTTGTCTACATTTTAAATCAGGAACACCACATCACCATTTGTAGTGTCTCCTTTTCAATTTCTATAGTCTGCCGTAGCCATAGATTTCCTATATCTAATAGTGGAATATTCAGCATTATATAAATACATGAATATTTGCTTTGAATCAGAAAGGAACAATCAAATTTGTATCAGAACTCTAATTTTCATTTCTTTATTTGATCTTTCAACCCAACTTGTCATTTTCATCATTTTTGTGTAAAGAATGAAGTTGTAGTTGGAGCTTGTTCTCTTCTCATTGTGATGTTGATATGATGATACTCGGTTTTATATCTGTTCTCTTTATTCTCTTATCTGTTTTCATTCCTCCCCACCTCATCTCATCCTCAGCTTCCGTCGTATAATGACAACGGCTCATCGCCTCTCCGGCACTGCAACACGCTGTTGCGTCGATCCTAAACAACAATTTCCCCTTCTCCGCCTATATTTTTGTCTCTCAGTCTTTCATATGATTCCCCTGGTGACAATGAAGAGATTCTCAAAAGGTAACTGGAATACCATGGCGTTGAGAAATCCGGACAGAGGTGCTTTACACGACGAAACATCTTTGACCTTTTCCTCTTGATCTACATTATTTCGGGTTGAATTAAGGCTTCACAGCCATTTCCATACAAAATTATTCGCAGATATCTCAGATTTTCATTTTTTAGCATTGTTGTAGTTGCATTGCATCTACTGACTTCATTTCTTCATCATGTAACATTGATGATATGAGTTGGATCTTCATCATTAATCGATTTCCAGTCGGTACATGCGCGTCAAGTCAAACCACAGGAGACGGTGTGGGCTGGGCTTGTGGGCTTGTGGGTAGACAAATTATTGAAAGAAGTCGACATGACATCATGAACGTAGCTTGTAGCGAAAATCTTAGAGCACATAGTCATAGAAAGTAATATTAGTAAATAAGTAAATTAATGTTTTCAAAAGAAAAGCTCGCTTTTAAGGTGAATCAATATCTTATATGAGATATCACTAATTAAAAATTATTATCATCACGCATGAACTATTCTACATAAATCGAAAGTGGCTGAAGTTGGGAATGTGAAAATTCTCGTACAAACGTATTTGGATTTTTCGGATAATTCACCAAAGTTAGTGGGAGAGTGCATACTTGAAATCCGTCAAAAAGAGCGGAGCTGAGCGAGCCGAAAAATAAAGCCGCATGCTTCAGGCTGTGATTCCGTGGGCGAAACCCACATCTATTTTTGTGTCATACAAGTAAGCTTAGAACAATGTCTGAGTGTGAATGAGCGTAAATGAACATGTGCACCGAGCTTTCAAGCAGTATATGAGCTACTGTGCAAAATCTCAGATAGTTATCAAGAATTAAAATGTCATTGAAATATTTAATAAGACGGTCCTTGAGTTGAAACTGTTACTACAAAACAAGCACAAATGACATGCGATTTGAAATGCTATGTCCTTTCGTGCATAGTACTTATAGGTTTTCGAGTCAATTATTTCATGAAATAATGAGGGACATAAATGCAGTGAAATTGAGTTGTGATTGAGAAGTATTTATGCAGTAAATAAGTACCGTTTGTTGTGTATCACTATTTCAAAGTGTCACTTTTGGTAGCCATACGCCTAAATACATTTATGTTTAGAGGTTTCATCATCATCTGGCTAGCTTTAGAGGTTCCAATTTCAACTTCTGAGCTCTAGAAAATCACCGTGGTATCCGTCAGTACAGTGGATGATTCATAAAATTCTTCTCAGCAGTTAGGAGCAATTAATTGGCACTATGCAAACGACGTTCGTTCGGGTTTTCAAATTCAGAGCATTTACAAAAAAAGTCATGTAAAATGCGATGACAGCGAGGCTGCATATGGATTACATGATTTATACTTTGATATGCCTACGTATCCATTTTTAAGCACCTAATTTTCAAAAGTTTATTGAAATGATGATAGCCGGTGAAATAGTTGTACTCAAGCCCCGATCATGATTCTTAATAATAAATCACTCAAAATTTTGACAAAATATCTGTCAAGAGAAATCTTTCATTGCACTTCAAATCTTATCGATAAAAAGCGCAATAATTATCAGCTACGTGAGTGCGCTGTCCTTATACGAGACTTGATTTCATTGTATCATTGTAGTTTGTTGCTGAGATTATTGCAATTTGGAATTTATGAATAGCTCTTGCAGTTCTCAGCAGGCCATTATCATAAGTGCACAAGAAGAACTTTTGAACAAAGCATTATTGGTTTTAAGTACACGGAACTTCTATTCATTGTTATGAAAAAGCAGACGAATTACATTGAAAGATTAGAAAATTGAGACGCGACGTCAGTTACTCACTGTCTATGCTTTAACTCCGGAAATGTCCATTCATATCATGAGAAGAGAAGTTGTACATGTATCTTAATGAATAGAAAGACAGAACAGCGATAATAGTGATCGAGATGACAACAGTTCTCTTTGTCGGGCAATTTCTTTAAAAGCTTTTGTGACTAAGAGTTGAACTTCAAATTTGAACTTTAATTGAAGTACAGATTGAACTACTATTCTGATTTTCGACTGTTTCTTATCATGTAAATGCGCACTACAAGTTTGTTTTATCTTCCACGATCAGTGGTATGAAAATAATTGAACATCTGAACGAACATATATTGTCAAATACATCGTTCCAACTCTTTGCTATACGTACATTTATTCAGCATACTTTAGTTAATGCTTAATAATTTAGATATCAAAGTGGTCCTTCAAAATGAAAGTGTGGCTACCTGGATAGGCCTCAATGACAACCGTTAAAATCTTTTAAATAAATGGGACAGTGATGGGAATAATCTAGCCAGTGGAACCTAGAAAGAAACATTATCTGACAATTATACAACAATATATTTTAGTTTCTTAAAATCATCTACAGGACATAATTTACGATACATAAATAAAAATACAGCTAATATTTTTATAATGGATAACTTAAAAGTATAAAAGAGGTAATGAAATAATGCCCAGTATAAGTATAAACTAAGCAAGTTTCTCATGTAAATATCATTTTAAATTAGACGACAGTATTTTTCGGCTTCGTTTTACAATTTCCTGTCCATCGTAAATCAGACTAGGAATCATTCATAATCAGTGTGACATCTATCAGTTAGTAGGCTATACATATTTCACACTACATGTAGGTAACACAGGAATTTTCTGCTTACAATATTTAGATAATCAAAGCATCATTCAAGAAAGCCTAATTAATTTTCCATTGAAAATTAGATAGACATGAAAGAAGAATTTTGAATTTTGTTTAAATGTCTGTGAGACCGATGTCGATGGCATGTGAAATTCATCGTGTACATTGAGATTTGGTACAATCTTATTATCAATTCTTCCATCTCGGTTTCCTGGTTTTTATGATTGAAATTATATCATACAGAGAAAATTCAAATATTTTTAAAACGACGTAATTACATCCAGTCTCCATCTGATGACATTTAGTCTCAGGAGAAATGTTGTTTTTCCCTTCAGTGAAGTCCTCCTTTATTTCCAGACGACGGATGCCTCCAACGTTGGATGGGCAGCTGACAATGGAGAAAACTCCTGGATACTTCGTTGATCCCCAAGTTCCAGGACGAGTCTATCAGATGAACAAAGACATGAAGTTGGTAATCGTTGTGAGAGACCCGGTGACAAGAGCGCTCTCAGATTACGCCCAAGCGGTCGACAAACGTCAGGAATCTTCTACAGCATCTTTTGATGATGACGTGACTGCGCCTCCTCCCAAAGTCAAGTCCTTCAATGAATTGGTCTTCCTCCCTCAATCTCCAGGCTATGTCGACACATCTTGGAGTGCTATCAAAATTGGACTTTATGCCCGTCATTTAGCCAACTGGCTTAAGTATTTTCCGGCCCGACAAATTCTCATAGTGTCAGGAGAACAGTTAGTATCACGTCCTGCTGTTGTTGTGGACCAAGTTCAACGTTTTCTTGGACTCTCGCCCATCCTTAATGAAAGACATTTTTTCTTTAATATTACCAAAGGTTTTCCGTGTGTTAAAAAACATTGGAAGTCAGGCCGACCACATTGTCTTAATCGAAAGAAAGGTAGGCGTCATCCAAAAGTTGATCCCAGTGTCATTCAACGACTCAGGGAGTTTTACCGACCCTTCAACGAGCAGTTCTATCGCCTGACGAAGCTCAACTTCGGCTGGGACAATGTGTGACAGGAGAGGAACGAATGTAGCTCGTAGTGAGGAGATTTGTCTTCCATCTCTCCCACTCCTGCTCTCCAAGACTCTCAACATCATTCGTGTTCATCTCTGGAAGGATGGAGCGTTTAACTCATGAATTCCGTCGCCTTCTCTATTCGAGGGGACATCTATCATATTTGGCGGGGAGTGATAAAATGCGATTGAATTATTCAAGTAACGATGAAGACTGATTAATCGCTTCTTCGTCACGCTCTTAGCGCCAACGGCTCCGCGGGGATTTCACTTTGATTGATCAAAGAAGAATTGCGGAGACTTCTTCAGAGGGGAGCAAGCTGACGCAACACATGTGCAAGTCATGGCTCGTCAGAATTTAAAGAACCTTCACGAATGACGCCAAGCGTTTAACACTTCTGACACAAGTTGTGGAAGAGATAAAGAGTAAAATTGTTCTCTCTCCCTCTATGCGGACATTTAGATGGTCTTTATGGCTTACAGATTCACAAAGTATTCATAGAATATTCACACAGATCGATTGCATCTGAAATTTTGTAATTCCTTACTTTGTAATCACTGTCATTCATTTCATTGTGATAAAACATACATAATACATGATCAATGAAAAGAAACAACAAAAAGGAAAAAAATATTGAGGCCAATTAGATATTCATTTATTTATACACCAGATATTCATTTATTTTTTTTTGTATATCACCATAAAATATTATTTAGTAGGATTTCACCTGTCGTTGGCGCTTTACCCTTAGGCCTTAATCAATTTTCAAATGTAATTAATACAAAACAGCGGTTTCATCTGGAATTTCAATGGTAATATTATTTTGGACTGTGAAACGCTTCAGCGAATTGTCTACAGCATTAGTTGATAACGTAAAGCAGACATTTTCCAAAGGCGTGGGGAATTTACATTGATGTTAAATTTTTCGTCGTTAAATCAGACAGCAGTTTTTGAAGGTCTAATTAATTTCACACGCTTCTCAAATTCTTGTTTCATGTTATAGACATATATATCGCCCAAAATTAAATGAAATACACTGAAACGTTTCGCAGTCCAAATTTGTTCAGATCCGATATTTTGCTTAAATAATTAAAGCGATGATTTATACTGTACTTTCATGAATATTATCGCTGCCCTTATCATTAATACTGCGAATTTGAATGAATATCTTCATTTTCTCATTAATAAATAATAAAAAGTGCAAAATTCAACTATCAGGCTTAGGCAAAATTTTTAAAAAATTCGAGCTTCCTTGATGTAGTTTTAGTATAAAATCTGCACGTCAATGTACGAAAAAAGATACATACATTTTGAATAGCTTATCTTTCGTAGATCACTAAGGTAAGGGATTGGTTTCAAAACATTTCGTGTTTTTCGTGATGCTACCTGCGTATTCATTCGAATCGCAACGGCCATATCTTGCCCTCTGTACAGTCAATTATGTATGTTTTACACAGTTTTCGGATCATTTCGTTTTGTCGAAATCTTTCAAATCTCATCAAACAAATAATTGTCTTTCTATCTGCTTCCCCCGCCCTCTCCACAAGTTAATGCAGTATTTTGTGTTCGATCGTGCTATGATTGATCACTATATGACACGAATATAATCAAACACACATCTTCAAATACACAAATGGAAGGATATTTGAGAAGACATTAATTCTTTTACGAAACGAAAGATGTTAAAAGCTTTGTTAAAAGTTGCTTTTTTCTACATGTATGATCGTCTGCATTTACATATTAAGAGACTGTGTGATGACATTGGATTTGTCCGCCATTTGCTGTTGTCTTTCAGTGGCAACAAAATTGGTTGAATTGTGTGGGAGTTGGATCTGAGTTGAGAATGCTTTCATACAATATCCGCATTCAACAACGAGAGTCAAATGTTGTTTATTTTTGCTTTTCAATTACTCTACATATTGATATTGGTTATCATGTATCTCATCATTTGTTATTATTCTTCTACACCAGACGTTCACGATTTCAAATACGTTGAAACACGTGATTTTATGAGAATGGTTCAGTCTCTCGTCAAACGCTTTACTCTTGCCTTCGTGAAGTACAAATTCAAAGATTTCCCCATTCCTATCGAGACTTGAGCGAAGAAATGTCAGCATTTTATTTTATTTTTCCTTTGTCTTAACTATTTACGTTTTTCAGCATGTCATTTCAGATTGAATATATGGATTGATAAATTAATTATTGTTATTACATTTTGAATCTCAAGATGTCTTGCCTGGCCCTTTGTTTTCATCCTTTTAAACTGGACGTGAAATTTTGTCAATAAGTGCTCGAGTTTGAGACCTGTGGACAGTGACTGAAGACAAATCTAATCATCTTGTAATCGTTTGTTGAAGTGAAATTTTGTAAATGTAACGCGAGAAATTGATTTGCTTTCTATTCTCTCTCCTTTATTACAAAGACGTGGGAAAATTAGAGAAATTGAGTTGAAGGAATGAGACTGTGACTAAACTTGTCGAATTGTGCTAAGAATTGGATTTTATTGTCGATTACAGTTTCGAAATGAAGAGATGGCGCCTGAACATCGAGACAGGCAGTAGACAGAGACATTGACTATGTAAGGAAGGGTCAAAAGTACGAGAAGTCTATTGTTTGAGAATCTTTAATGATAGTTTTAAATCTTCTGTAGCTCCTTTTCGGTTACATCTGAAGCGTTAACATAAAACAATTTAGGAGGAGAATCAAGAATAAATGATTAATTTCTATTACTACTTTCATTGGATGAATCGGAATCCTCACTTCTTGTTTATATCCACAGTCACTTAATTAATTCTTGAAAGTGAAATTAAAACAGTTTCTGTCAATCGTCGCAGTTTTGGTGTAAGCAGTCAGAGTCGGTCAACAATCACAATTTCTGTAGATGCCAACTACATGGCAGGAAATTTAGATATGATAGGTCTATTTAGTCGTATGCATTATAAGGGTACAATATTGCACAGCAGATTCATGGAATTATTCTTAGAAAATTGAGTTGGAATCAGCATTGTCTATTTATACACAGTTCACAGCCGAAAATGAAAACAGTAGAGCAAAAAAGCGGAGGCCAGTCGAATATATTTCATTTTACTTTCAGATACACCTAAAAAGCAAACGCAAATGTTGAATTGTGCAAAAGTTAAACTCTGATGTAGGTTTATTTTATGGCCAAGACTTATTTAATACAGTACCTAATGCTTCGGGATTTTTATGGCTACCGTATTTTATGATTTTTTGCCTGCATCTAGCTTAAGTCAGTAGCTTCTGGATCGAAAGTAAAATCCTACGTGCCACATTTAAGTATCATTCAGTCAGCATGTTCGACGACACCGCACAAATATTTCAAAAAATATTCCACATCCTCCTGTCCAATTGATGCGATCATAAACATTTCGAACATGCTGCAATGCAAAAATTTTCAATGTTAGATGAATGCATGCTTTTACGGAAGCTTTTAAATTCATTATTGGTCTCAGCTGTTAATTTCAAAGTTCATCGATAAGCGAGACAGTACGAAAATAAAAAAAGCAAATGTTCAAGTAAGCCTAGCTATATTTCGCATATCGAGATAGAATCAGATGTGAATACGATAGTTATTCAATAAAGCTTAAAGTTTCAAGACTCAATCCAATGTCATATGGTTTAGGTAATAGTCAATCACCGCAAAGCACCGATAGAGCGCCAGCTTCTCCAGCCTCTCTGATAATAAGAAAAGGGAGAATGTCCATCTTTAAAAAGTAGTTATTAATGAATTTACCGTTGATTGACGGCATCCCGATCCAAAAATTCCTTGTTAAAATATGGGAGCAACGTCTGACTAATAATAATAATAAAAAATGTGTATTTGATAGAATGAAAATCGAATCATTTCACAAAGTTTTTACAAAGATGCAAGATTTGAATTTACATGTAAGGTATACACAACTTAAGTGTCGAAAGCAGAATGCCGAATGCAGATGCAAAATTACGAGAATTCAAAATAAGTGAATATCACAATCGTCTCCGCTTAGTAGTAGGCTTACAGCAGTCCAAGGAAAGAAATTGAGTCGTCTGGAGCTAGAGTAAAAAAGGATGGAAAAATGATCTGAACGTGGAAGTTTGGACGAAGCACGATGGTACAGGGGATGGGCAGGAGATTCACATTTCTCAAAGAATTTTCGTCCATACTTGTCCTCAGTTTCTGTCACGTCAGAAAAGAGAGAACATTTACAATTGAGCTCACATATAATCCGATGTGCTCTCTTACGCATCAACTTGAGTTACTTTATAATGTTTGTCGGAAGCTTGCAAAAAAGTGGCGACGCACATAAAATGATGGACATAATGTACAATTGAACACTTCAAAAAACACTTTTTGTCAATAAAGGGCTTCAAAGTGCGAATCAGGCAAAGGCGACGAGAGGCTGACAGAATGATTTTATCAAAAATGGTCATTCCACTTTAGATCGTCACTTATGGCAACTCTAAGTATGTTCAAAGTAGAGCACACTTTCATATCTGGATAAGGTCATTGTGTTACTACGACACCGAACATGTAGCTGTTGACATTTGCCATAATTCAGAGTAATGTCATTCTGATGAGTCCACAAGAGAAGAGCTTGCAAATTATCGGGACATGGGTTGCTTCTGGTGCATGATTCGACAAGTGTGAGGTCATCAGCATACTTCTGAAAGGTTGTATGTATACGGCGTCTTCTCTGAGAGGTTGCCTATACGGTCACTTAGAAAGGCAATTGAAATGGCGTCCTTAATCTCGAAATATGTAATGATACGCATCTAGCGTCTTCTCTGAAAATATGCAAATAATCTAACATGTTGAATGAAATATTGCACGGAAGCTATTTTTGCCTTTCCTTGCAAAAAGCTGAGATTTGTGTTCTTGAAATCTGAGTGAAGCGTGATATATTCTGTAACTCAGCTTTGGTAGCATGCGCTTGCAAGTGCTATAAGTCATTTCAGAATACCTTCATATTGATATCATGCAATTTTAGTTAAATGCACACTAAATGGGACGTCTGTACTTTCCTAGTGAAATTGAACAAAAGCAATAAATTTGCAGAAAATTTTTGACTATCTTGCAGGCTAACTGAAAGGACCCAAATGTCTAGATTAGATTCAGAGGTCATACATTCTAGAAGTAATCAGAGATCTGCACGAAATTTCGTAGATTGAATTAAGCATATCAAATATCCTATTCATGTGTTGCATAAACAAGTCTCAGAACTAATTTTATCTAAATCACCATTATCTTTAAATCTCTAGATAAATCAAATAACAGAAACATAAAAAGTAAATCATCAGGATTGACTTTATGCCGGGTAAAACTGTGTTTGTCAATAAGTGGTAAATTTCGGCAAGGACTGGCAAAAACCAGAGCTTTCTAAAACTATTTCAAAGAACTACATGCAGTAAAAACTAGAATTCCAAAAGTCTTATGTTTGCGAAATGTTGGGGCTTTAGTTTGATGGCAATATTTGACATCAGCACCATTTATGTGCTATTTTGGCTACATGTATTAGAATGCTAAATTGAAAGCAGAAAGGAAAAACCCATGTGAAATTAATGAAAATTCAGAAAATGTTGACGTCCCTACCGCACTACTTCATTTTTATTGAATTTTTGGACAAATCACAGACCCAAAAAAATCTTCGGTTGATTCACGGAAATTACGGAATTTGCTGAAAATTGTAGTCAAAACATGAACTTTGATTGCAAAGAGTATCTATGGTTGAATTGGCGCATGTAGAGGTTCCAAGAGGAACATATCTCTTCTTATAGAAAATGTATGTGCAAGAGAAAAGCGCTGTTATCATTAAAACTACATGGCAACTATTCCACTATGCTCTGCAAATGAAGATAAGTTTTGCATCATGTATGAATCATTTCAATATACTCGAATTTTCCACTTGATGTGATTTGAACTAACATCAAGAACTATGCTGTCAAGGCAAAATTGGATGAGCCCTTTGAAGGTTTAAACTGAAAGGTTTAAATATACCTCTCCAATCAACGAATTATTATATTTCAATCGATCGATTACTACCGAATATATTCGAACAAAACAACGTCAATAATTCTTTGATTTGCATTTGACACCATGTCAAGTAGGCCTGTGTAGAATCAATACCATGACTTCAGAGACAGCAGCAAAATGTTAACATATTTTCATCTTCTATTTACTAATATAGAAATATATGATATTACTTAAAAAGCTATTGGAATATCAAGTGAATTGAAATTGTTTGGGAAGGGTATACGAAAACCTTCAGCAGCAATTGATCATGCGAAACACCACTAAGGTATATACCTTCGAAATCCTTCATTTAGCGTAAATTTACTGTTTTGACAACACCAGGTGTCTGTTTTCACACCTCAATTCCTCATGACAAGTAAGATCTTTGCTCATGCACTTACATTTATAGCTTGTGCTAATGATCTGTTTCATGTTGGTCACGTTGGAACATAAGTAATCAAGAATTTTCTTGTAATTTCATTAATTTATGATAGGTGCAAGCGTGTAGATTCCCTAACATAAAAATAACAATCAGCACAATACCAGTGAATTACTACGTGTAGGCGTTTTTCATTCGTTCCTTTTTCCGTGCGGATAAATTAAGGTTTTGATGCAAGAATGCGTCAATAGATATCATCAATGAATATACATGAAAATTGCTGCATACTTCATAAATCTCGCCTTCGCGTCGAAGTAGCTATTATTCATTCCTACAACTGGCAACTTTTGACAACTTCATTCATTAGGTTCTGCGTGTAAACTTCAAAGTGAAGAGAATTAATTTGATCAAAAACCTCATCTCAAAAGGAGTAACAATTATTCTTTTTTACTTGTGGATTTCCATCTCATAAATGGCTATAGGCTACGTGCCTCAAGTCCTAGTGCTACTTACCATGAAAATGAATTGTATAAGGGCTTCTAATCGATTCAGTTTACTTTGATAAAGTGCGATGTTCCAACCATCATGTTGTTAAATTGTTTCATTCCTCATGTTAAACATGTTCCTCATGTTAACCTCTTGTTAAATTCCTCATGCTGCATTCATTCACTTGGCTAAGTGTGAATTTGTGAATTCATGTAGGTATAAATGGTATAAATGTAGACTTACATTTACGCAAGATTCTTATCATAAATGACAAAATTATGTAACAGGAGAAGTTTACCATGAGAAACTTATCGCAAGTCTTGCCATGAACAATTGAATATTCAGTGAAACAAGATTTAAGCTTTTCCATAAGAAACTTGTAAACTAATGACAAAAAATTATCACAAGAATTTCGAATTAAAATAGACTCTAAGTGTTTATGTCTACAGGCCTGAACACGGTCTGTGGAGGAGAAAGTTTTTAATCTAGTCCACTAATTTTAGATTGATGAATGCTCAAACCTATCAAGCCTATTCTACAAGGTTGTCCGTAGGATGAGTCTCCCATTACGCGGCCCATGGGCCTGTGATGGGCCTACGACAAAACAGTGTTGCCATGGTTGCGCATCATCACTGATTTGAATAGCTTGTTCGCGAAATTTATATTTTCAACAAACCGATGATATTCACTATTTCATTTCATATTTCTAAGTTGCAATAATTAACACAAGAAGAACCAAGCAGTCAGAATTGACTACGTTGATTTTCAAAACTTTGTTGAAATCGAAGTTATGAAACTTCGTCTTAACCTTTTTACACCATCTAACGAACATTTATTATTATGTGAATTGAAAGGTAAATGAAATACTGCTACCACAATGACCAAGTAGACTAAGTTGACTACTTGCGTGGTAGTACGCATTCAATCAAGTGCCTATTTTACTTGTGAAAATGTTGTTTATGATTATTTCATAAATGCAGAATATATTTCACATTGTTTAAAGCAATGACATACACGTACAAGTGTTTTAAAACCTCACTTTTGAACATAAGTTTCATAGGCATTGCTGAAATAACTTGCTTTTAAAATGTTTTTAAAACCATGCTTCAACACATTTTTCTAATTGAATATGTGCTTAAAACATGCCTTTAGATACGTTGATTTTTAACTATAATTGAGATCCAAATTATTGATGGACAAGGCATGATGCAATAATAGGCAGCATAATTATATTTTTGAAAATTTTTAGGACCTACATACATGTGGATAATCACAGTGATGCTTTCTTCAAAGTGAGAGCAGATTAAGTGGTAATAAAACTTGGTCTGCGCTGGTCGTGTCTGTCACGTTCGCTGGTTAATTTCGGTGATTTTTCTTCTGTTCTATCTGGTGCATTTTCAAAATTTTGCTGCAAGTGAGCGAATTTTACTCTCTGCGGTTGGAGTGGTAACACCTTTCGTGTTCAAGGTCATCAGCATTCAGTCGTTCGTTGCAATTGATTCAAAGATCAAGTACATCCTATTGCTGCCTAGATATCGAAGTTATTATGGTGTAGTGGTTGCCGACGTTGGTTTGCTAACCTTAGGGTTGTTGTTCGAGTCCCTGTGTAATTTTGTTGATTCCGTATCGGTTGGCGAGTTGTTAAGTTATTATTTTGTCTATAACTTGCGTACTCTCGTTTTGATTTAAATATGTCTATGATCAACAAGAATGAAATTCCAGTCGGGTCTCAGTCGGTGATCTCATTGGAAGACATTCGAACTATCATTCTGAAATCAGAACAGAACATTCTCAAAAGAATTGACACTTTATACGGCAGATTAAACAAAATAGAAGAAGCTCTTGGAACCATTCAATCTCACCAAGTGCAAAACGATATTGAAATTGGTAAAATCAAGGATGTCCTTGTAGATCAGCAACGATATATAGAGAAAATTGAAGCTAACAGAAGAATCGACAAGCTAATTTTTTCGAACATTCCTGAGCATAGCTTGGAGGTTAGCAATACGGTACTAGCTGATGATATCGCAAAAGTTCAACACTTATGCAAGAAAATTTCGAAAAACTTTTCTTTGATAATGTTGTTAAATGCGAGAGAATCGAAGCTTCTAGTCAAAGATCCAAGCGTCTTCTACGTGTCCAATTCAATAATATCAGCATACGGAACGAGGTTCTTTTCAATCAAAAGATTATCAAGAATAATGGAGCTATCAAAGAGTCGTTTGGAACGGTTTGCATTAATAAAGACAGTTCTTACATTATGACAAAAGAGGAGCAACGACTTCGAGAAAAAGCAAAGCAGTTGAGAGAATCCTTTGATTACGATACCTATGAAAAAATATACGTTCGCTCTGGTAAATTATTCCATAACAATCAAATAATCGACAAGGACGATGTAGCGAATCAGCTATTCTGACTGATTTGCGACTATAGGCTATAAGTATATATGATTCTTTTCGTATCTATAGAGATAGAACGGTTGCATTTATAATTGAATGAAAGTATAACTTGTATTAAATAGATGCAGAATATTCTGCATTTCATTTCCATTGTGTTGAACTTTTGGCCAGCATGGCAAGTATACTACGATATACCGTAGACATGCAACTAATTAACCCAAAAATGTCCAAGCTGTTTAAAAAATCAAAAGAATTTGCGAGTGTTCTAGTATCGCACGATGTTGGGACTGCTACCATTAGAATTGTGCTGATTCCGCTTTCTTTTGTTTGCCCAATTTTGCCGTTTTGGGTCAAAAAGCTATGAGTCGAAATGTTGGTTTAAACGATCAATGTGTCTAAGTGAGTTATAGTTCCTATTCTGGTTTATACTTCCTCCGTTTTGAGAACGGAGATAGCTCCTGAAAACGCAGACACATCCGTTTTACGGAAACCTCACAAGTCACAGTAAATTCGTGTGGGATGCGGAGACTATAAAATACGGATGCATGTTTATAGTTTATTAAATCATTCGTATGAAACGGCAGATCGATTTCTTGTCATACTTTCATTTAGGCCTATCTGGTCGAGTATGGACGATCTGATATCTTTAGTGATGTCATCGCTTCAGCTTCAATCTTATTGGTTCTCAATCAAACTTCAATCAAACTAATGTCTGTGGATCTTGATTTTCGAGCCTCGGTTTCATGTCTGCTGATCGAAAAAATACGGAAACGTCTCCGTTTTCACGCAAAATCTCCCGGAAACATGTCCGTATTTTGCTAAATTATTCCCGCAGACGTCTCCGTACAAAAAACGGAGGAAGTATAAACCAGACTTTACATGCCACCGTGAGCACATCATTAGCACATTGAAGGTGCTTAATTTCGCACACTAATTCTGAAGTTGCCAACGTATTTTTGATTGAAAAGCAGAGATGCAATACACTGCTATCAAATAAAACAGAAAATATACTAAAAGCAAAAACGTTTAAAAACAAGGAAGCATGGTTTATTAAATTCTTTTCTAATCATGACGTTATGCGGCTGATGGCTATCAGCTTAAGTTAGCGTTGGCAAGCTAAGAGAGATCAATAGCTCCACCTGTGCAATAAATTCTCTGTTCAAATTTTCACGAACTGATTAGTTTTAATTCAATCCAAAATCATACTTCAATGACTTCTAAGACCATGTTTTTTCTTTGATTGACTTTGAGTTATTTTGTCTGTATCAACCAAAATTGAAAATATCGAGAATGTGCAAATTGCCAGGATTTATACTATAAGAGCACCGCCAATCTTTTACCTACCTAGCTACCAACTTACAACAGTCGAAAGTTTACCGTACACAGTCGTACGCTCTGTAGCGCTCTATAGTGCCGAGTGCTGTCCTGCAACGAACGTGGAACGCCGACTCGGAATCATGGAGACAAGGGGTGGAACCGGCCGTGGCCGGGCCGATGGCCGGTATCATCAAAACATACCGTTTGGCGGCCGGCATATTCAAAACGTATCGGTCGGTGACCGGCTAATTAAGAACCGGCCGGTCGGGGATGGGACGGTGACTGGTGTCTCCGTACCGATTGATTAAGACTTTGATCGTCAGACAATATTTAATCAGCTTATGACATTGCTGAATTTCCACATAGCGTACATGAAATGCATGAATGATAGGCCTAGGTACTCCGTATAAGCGAGAGTTACGTTTTACAATACAAAATTATGCGATGCAATTATTCGCACTTTGAGAACGTGTTTTGTGCGATGAGCAGTAATACGCTTAGTAACACTAGTCTATTGAGTTGTAGTCCTACTTTATAATTTATGATAATGCCAACTACACTTTCAAAGTCAATCGAACATAAGCAAATTGAAAACAGATGATCAAAATAATGACCCAAACGGGCATTGATGTAATATGAAAATTGATACAATATTAATCTAGGCTTATATCCATATATCGCCTCCACAGGAAAGCTTTAAGCAGTCAAAAAATTCAACGTTCCTATATAATTCTTTATAACGATAAAAGTTCAATGATGAACAATTTGATCACTGACTGAGTGCCGATGTTACGAGATGTTTAATCTGCGACGTGCAAAATTGATTTAAAGTGATTCACTGCAGTGAGATTTACTTCTTCACTTGTGACGGAATTCAAGTGACTTGCGACGTCAATTGCGAACTCTATCCACTGCAGCTTAAATTCAGACCTTTTGATTTTACATTAATGACCTCGAGCTGGCGAGTCTGGAACAATGAGCTCACCAAACTTGTCCTCATTTTTTCATTTCAATGATTGTTCCGGTACAAAGTAATCAAAATTTATCGCGTGTCGTTAACTTATCTTAAATTATCTACGATCCACTGTTAAATGTTCTGGCAATGGTAGGTTCCAGGTTACATTGAAATCCATTATTTATTGCTTCTCTAAGCTCCACGTGTTACATAAACTATTCCATGTAGTGATGTTATTCATGATCTGGAGTAATCTTACAATATGGAATACATAACATAAAGGCTGAAGAATACACAATGCTTCCAAAATTCATTCAGGTTAGAATATAGGATTATGGAAACTTCATCACTGATAAAGTAGAGTTTCGGCTACATGTACATGCATAAGTTGCCAGTAATCATTTTTTTAACTGTTTAAAGAGTAGCTCGCAATATTTATGTCACAAAACATGCGTGTAGATACTCTCAAATTATGTTACATTTACATGCTCTTAATGCTGTAATGATTGGCTAAGCAATTTATTCTAAACTGAGTGTCGTCAATGGTCGTCATGGGTCTCATTAAACTAATCGGCCGGCCGGTCTTCAAAACTTTCAACCGGGTCCGGGCCGGGCCGGCTCCAACCATGATAGAGACGAAGATGCTGCACTGGAGCTCCAGCATCACCCGGTTGGAACACGTCCGAAAAACGAAAATCCGCAGACGATATTGTGTTGCCCCAATTGCAGACAAGATGCGAGAGACACAGGAACGATTGTTTGACCATGCTCTGTGCGCAAATCACGATTCCGTGGCAAAAGTGGCGCACAACCTCAAAGTCGAAGGTAGAAGTCGCCGCCGAAAACAACGCTGGCTCGACACCTTGCACAACGACATGAAGTCGACCGGTGCCCATCTCGACCAAGCTCATGACCGAGTGAAGTGCAGACAACGAAACACCGCAGCTGACCCACCATTCTCAGGGACAAATGCTGAGGAAAAAGAAGAAGAAGTACCGCCAATTTTTCACAGTCCTGTACTTGTTTCTAAACTACATCCATTATTTGTATTATTATTGCATTATTATAGTTGTGAACATTTTGAATTCACATTGTTGAGGCTGCACGTTAGTGTTGCTTTGCAACTACTGATGCTTTTTCTACCCTTTGTGTAGAGCAAACTTGGATGAATAAATAAACTAATTCACTATTTCGTGAGTCAATGCGAAGGCGACATTTGAAAGACAATTTAACACGCAACTATGATTTTTTAAAGTTTTCATTGACGTATTTCCATGCAAGTGTGTCTTGCAGTGGGCAACGAAGCTCTGTTGTTCCAGACATGCCGATTATCTCTGACTTCAAAAAGTCGGACGAATGATAAATGTCAACATCGTGTAATATCTTCTTAAAAAGTTTCACACATTTGCTGTTCAGCATTTTCAGGTTGAGAAGGAATCGTTGTCACTTGGACATCTCCTGGCGACACGATCAAGCTCATCCAATTTATCAAAATGTATTTTGCCTCATACGTGATCAAATTTCTCGGTAGGCTACTTGCAACATCTACTGCAAAAATAGTAGCTATGGAAAGTGGTGAAATTTAAAACCCAATTTCGACTTTCAGGTCCCTAAGTAAAGCCTAAATCTCTCAGGACTTATTGTGTATGAATGCTTCGATAAACGCATCCCATTCGGTGAAAAAGTTATATTACAAGAAATGCCAAATTTTGCTTTAGACCAATAGACCTATCTCGAAATGTTTCTATCATTTAGCGTGAAAGATGTATTAAAAGATCATGAAATAGAGCCGGACCTACAATAAGAAAACAGATTTTGAATGTCTCTTGCTTATATTCTCAGATAGGCACTATTTTCCGTGCTTGATCTCGAGATCCATTTTTAGTAACTAAGCAGATGTAAATTGCAAAATTTACACCAAGGTGTTAGTATAGGAAAACAGCCATAGGCCTATTAAAAAAAGTAGCACCTTTTTCACATCTGCTTGTCGTACTAGAAACCTAATAGTTTGATATTTTCAATTTCTACTGAATCACTTAAAGGTTTTCTGGATGATGCATAAGGTTACTAATTATTTGACAGAAATTCACTTTCTATTTTTTCTTGCTTCAGGACTTTGCAGGCATGTTTGATTTCAAAATAATCTGTCATCAAATTATGAAACCATGCCGGCAGGAGGAGTTGATTTCGCGTTCTCAAATACTCACTGCTCACATTCTATCAAAGACATGTGAAATGCGTGTTTTCGGCAGTGTACTAGTCTGCAAATCAGCTTTACAGCAGGTGTTTATAGACTGTTATTTGTATGTGGCATTGTTGTTTATGGAATTACGAAATTAATTCCTCTCTAAGAAAGTGCACAGCTCGTTGCTGAAATTGCGCACTCGAATCACGGGTTCATTCGTAAAAATGAAAGCGGCAACTTGTTTCACCAACGTTTTTTGATTAATGAATTCGCTACTTGAAAAAGGTTATTTATGAAGATTATGCCATATATTGTATTCAATATCTTGTTGCACGCTTTCATGAAAATTTAATGAGTTTCTTCTGATATCAGCATCGCAAGAAATAGAAGTTTTAAATATTAGTTCACTATCAAAATTTTTTTAAAAATTTTTTTTCGGTGATGCTATAATGAATATTTGATGAACATTTAAGTAAAACACGTGAACTGAGTGAACGGTTATTTTTCAATTTTACACGAAAATATTTAGCATATATCTTCGACTATTTAAGAAATACATCAGCAGAGCTCGAGACACAACAATTACAAAATGCATGATTGAGAAAGTGAAGCTTCAGGATGAACAACATAATAGAAATGTGAGTCAGATGCAAAGTAAAGCAACTAAAACGAGAGGAAAGGAAAAACATTTGCAATGCAAGACATTTTGAATGAAATCATACCATCAATATATGAATAGAAACCTTGCGAATGGTTGAAGTAGTTAATGAAATTGGAGCGTCCAATGTCTTTGAAGGATCATGGATTTTACTTTGAAAAACCGACTTTCTGTAATAGTTTTCGTTTAAGATACAACATCCTCCCTCTTCAAGATTCACCAAAGCGCGCATGTGGACATGCTTTGATATTGAAGCTGCTTGATTTCTCTAGTAAGAAAAGGAGGGTTCCTCTCAGTGATAAATGATGAGATCAGAATTTTTCTGCTGCTGGGTTATTAAATGATTGCTACTTATCAGTCATGTAAAATTCAAAAGTAAGGAAATGCCAAGTAAACTTATATCAGTATAATGACTAAATTAAAAAACACGGCACCGTAAAAAATTCGAAAGATCCAGGAAGCTGAAGATACCAAAGTCAGTGGAAAATCCTCTAAATAATTAGGTAACTTAAAGTCAAGAACGATTGAATATAAATAAATAATAACTACATAGAGCAACCTACCCCAGTACAGAGTAGGAAACGTCATACATATAAAGGCTGACCGACCCATCTTAAGACGGGAAGGGAACTTAATTAATACTTATCAATTTTTATTTTATAATCTAAGAACTGAAATGAGATTTCGTCATGGACTTGACAAGAAGCTAACTAAAAATCAACAAATGGTGAAAACCAAGAAACCTAAGAAACCAAAATAAGATCGCTATGTACGGAGTCATCAGGGAGGAACCATTTGGCTGCATGAAGCAAGGTTTCAGCCCCTAACCTCCAACCTGTACCACATGGCGGGGTCAGCCAACCATGTCGAATGCACGATAAGGAAAGTTTCTCCATAGCTTGTGGAAACATAACAAAAAGCTAACCGTAAATATTTTTTCTGGATTTTTGAGGACAAAAGGAAACAAAAAAATCTGGAAGAGGTTTTAGTCCAACATACTTATGATGAAAGGTATCTGGCGAGGCGAAAAACAGCCAAACTTATAAACGAGGAGCCTATTCCTCGAGAAAGACTTTATGCATGAATGAATTAGCGGATTGACCTTGTAACCCCTTTCTTTGCAGATATTGAAAATGCCCCTAGCGCTTGATGTGAAGGCGGAAGCATCAGATAAAATCCTGGCGAAACTGATGAGTTGGGCAGCAAAGATGTTTAAGCCAGTATATAAAGGCATATTCCTTTCAGGGAAAGTATGTAGCACCACTGGGAAGCTGAACTCATCAACCGTATAGTAAACCTTCGTGGTGCATAGGCCACCATTTTGGATGTTGATTTTAACATCTTAACGCTTACTTCATTGAATTCTATCAACTACGAATATTTCTCTTGAATGGGAGTTCTCTCGTGCTTCCACTTGCTCGCATAGTCGAATAGAAATTTGATAAGCAGCTTCGCAATGCTTCATTTTCCATCGTTGCCTTGAATAAGTATTAATTTGAGATTGGAAGCTATGTTAATTGTCATGATGAATACGATATTTTAATATCAAAATGAATTGGAATTCAGAGTTTCTTTACTTACTGAGTAATGCTAGTCATATAGAAGTCTATCTGTGACCAATGTTCGCATTTGTTATTCAAAACAGAATATTCAAGACGATTAATTTAGTCATAAAACGTTAGAATGGGTAAAAGGCGCCGATGTACTCGAATTTACGACGACTTATTTTTTGTTAAATTGTCTAACGTCGCGACAAACTAAAAAGCAGAATCTTGGATTTGAAAATTGTGAATTTCATTCACAGTTAAAGGAAAGTACATCGCCGAATATCTACGCATCGCTGACAATTCTATATGTAATAAAACCAACAAACAAAGAGATTCGCTATCCCAATTCATGGCGAAAATTTCCGATCATCGTTGATGAATCTCATAAACAAACAGTTCTAATTTTTTTGCCAGCAACTGATTGGCGAGAAGCTGAAGTTTCATTTCGCCTCATCAGTTTCAATGAGAATCTCCCAAATATTGTTTTGAAAGGTCACAAAGGGCATTTTTCATGTCAGTGATAATAAACAAATAATTGCCATCGAAAATGGAATTAAAAGCTCGTTTATTATGAACTTATATGTTATATATGTTGCTTTATATCATAACATATATACATATGCGTCATAATATCATGATTATTATAGGATCATGCTCTTGCATAATATTTTTTATGACGTGTATGTTCAATGATGCGTCTAACATCATCTGCAAACTTGAATGTCAATGTAACGAAAGTGTCGCATTGAGAGATGTAGTCCGCAGCCACAACGAGTTTCTGTCGGGAACAAGGCCGAAAGTGAGACTTTCACAGAATGATGTACACCCTATGCCTACTTCGAATCGGGACGTCTGCCGAGTTCTAGTGAGTTCCTTTTCTTGTCAGACAGGATCAAAGAAAAACACAATGGGACGCAGATTGAAGTTTTTGACTAAAATGAAATTTTCTCTGTTTTCTCTTATCAACTGAGAAGTATTAAGTCTACATGTAGAGTCATAATTTTCATAATGTCTTCAGGTCATTCCTATCGCATGTGCTATCATCATGCTTCTGATCGACAATGCATGTGAGAATGTGGTTGAATGTGGATAAAGTTGTTCAAAATGTTTGCGTTTGTCCACATTAAGAGGTTCGCCAATACTAAATGTGTTTAGCTTTATAGACAAGGGTGCATGAGCATGAAAGGAAAATGACCTGAAGACATTCCATGTCAAAAATTATGACTCTGGACTTAGTACGTTTCGTTTAATCAGAGAAAACATACAAAATTTCATTTTACCCAAAAACTGCAATCTGCGTCCCATTGGATTTACATGTGTTTCTCTTTGATCTTGTCTGACAAGAAGAGGAGCTCACCAGAACTCGGCAGACGTGCCGATTTGTAGTAGGCATAGGGTGTACATCATTCTGTGAAAGTCTCACTTTCGGCCTCGTTCCCTGCAGAAACTCGTTCTGGCTGCCGGACTAATGGCTTCAGCGATATGTGCATGCATGCGAACTTCTGCCGACATGGAAGACCGAGTACGGCAGAGGAGCCGTAGAGGTCGGATTGTTAGATATCTATGTTAGTGGAAATGAAATATCCCCACATGTATTTACAACGGAGACAAAATCAATCATAGTCATCTGTGAATATGTCATTCACAGAGATGAATTGTCGTGTCTATGTGTTCGGGTCTAGTGATGGCATTCATCAACACTGATGGTAACGACCCACAGAATTAGCTTGTTTGATCGTATCACTTTTCTAGAAGTGTAAACTGATTCAAACAGATGGCACATGCAGGAACTTAATAAGTGGGCAAAAAAGAATAATACCTTACAGAGATAAGAAAAATAGTCGTGCGTCGCTTGCGGATTGCTCTGAATTCCTTCATAATGCTCCGATCGCCACGACTCCTTCAGATTCGAAGAATTCAGATAATTGCGCAAAAGTTTTCTCGATAATGTTGGGTCCTCCGATCATTTTTAAAGAAGTTAGCAGGCGCGTGAAAAAACGTTCACAAATGTCTCTGTAGAACTTTACTGAAACTTTGCACAATTTGACGTGTTTAATGTTGAACTGGCTGCTCATTGTTCGATTGCTATGGTATTTAGTCAGGAGATTGTGCCATTTCAATAATGTTACATGTTCCAATGCTTCCCTTCTAGTCAAACGGAAGAAGAGACGACCTGTCTAATTCTGTGTAACGACCAGAACTAGACACATGGGGCAGGAAGATCAAATTTTCATTGATCGTGATGCAAATTCAAGTCTGAATTCTGACAGACCAGAAGGCCACAACACTAAACGGACACAGTCAGCAAATTTAGATCGTGAGGAGCCGAACGGTGCGAACAATAATTCCATTTGACGAATTTGTAACTAAGAAAACTTGAATCAAAGATATGTACTTTTCACCTTCATGTTATCTGACTGTTCAGGTTCATGTGTTCGCTTCTGCAATGCGCGCGCTTGACCAATCACGTAAGCCAAAGAGAGACGAATCTCTATATTAATCGATATCGTTTGCTGCCATTTCAAACAATGGCTGGGATAGGATTATGTCCGCTCTAGACTAACCCACACGCAAATGAATCCATCTCTGCGTGTCATTGAATGCTGTAGGGCCTACAGAACGGAATGAACACTTTCATTCTTTATTGATAGCATACGTACGCAATTCAACAGCAATATCTAACTGTATCTCTCGTTGATCATTATATCAATGAATTACAACTGAAGATACCATGAAGTGATTCCATGGACAGTCTGACAAATAAGAGCAGAATATTCTTTATAAATTGGCAAACAGCGCCTGCGGATGCTTTATAGCATGAACCTAGTGACTTCTATGAAAAGAATTCATTCACAACGATTGTCAAGTTTTGAAGACCAACGATGTGACCGACCATTAAAGATGAAATCACAGAATCGCTTTCACCATATAATCGCTTAGATGCATGCTGGAATTTCACTCTGTATTGGATCGCCAGCTTGTATGAATTGTGGGAATCGTGTGTTCCTTAGCCTATCTATCGTAGGATTATTCCACACATTGAGCAATTTCACTATATGGGATAGTTTATAAAACACACTGAGCTTTAGATCCAATGAATGATTGGATTTGGATGCAACGTCATGCAATGCAAGTAGGGTCTGCTACCCGAGCATTTGACAGTGGATCGTGGAGCATTGCTTTACAAGTTAACGGCATATATGCGATTATGGACATTATACAGGTACCGCCAAAAGTCTTGGCAGACTTACTGAAATGAACAATTGATGACATATTTGGCGAACTCTTTGTTTCAGCCTCATATACGTCAGCTCGGTGACATAAATAAACTCATCAAATAAGAATTTTAACTTCTGTGTAGAGAATTATTGTTTCTTAATTGGTGCCGTAAATCACTGGATTTCCCTCATGCACAAGTTAAGACGTAATCATTTCAAATCATCTCAGAGTGAATCATTTCAAATCAAGTTTGATGATCTACTTTTGGAGACATGGCATTTTGTAGAATCAGCACAGCACTCAGTCAGTGATGATCACATTGTTCATCTTATCGCATCATTTTCATGGCCTTTTGGGTCATTATTATTTTGATTATCTGCTATCAATTTACTTTCATATGATTGACTTTTAAAATACAGTTGCTATTGTCATTAGTTTTATTCCAAATTATAATTCCACCTAAAACGCATTTGATAATATATGTTGCAAATATATGTTATTGCGTGTATTACTCCAACATTTCCATCGAACAAAATACATGCCTTAAAGTGCGAAAATTTTTTTGTAATTGGGAACTCTTGTTTATCCTGAGAATCGATAGGCCTACTTTTCGCTCATTTCATGTGCATTATATGGAATGGATTGATGCAACTTTCTAAGTTGACCAGAGGATGCCCAGAGACGCATTTTTTGACATGGAATGTCTACAGGTGATCTTCAGTTCCATGAACATTATTCATCCTTGTCTATGAAGCTAGTAGCATTCAGACACAACATTTTGACTAAATTCTGCAACCACATTTAGCCAAGTTCTCCCCCTTGCATCATGAAATAGAAGAATGATAATATACACATTGGGAATGACCTGAAGAGATTCCATACCAAAAGATATGGCTCTAGAATTTTCTCTTAATCAGAGAAAAGATAGAAAATCTCATTCTTGTCGATATCATCAATCTGTTTCTTATTGGATTTACAAGTGTCACTATTTCATCCAGTCTGGCAAGAAGAGGAACCGGGTAGATCTCGTCAGACGCGCAGATTCGCAATAGCTATAGATGTACATTATTCAGTGAAGGTCTAATTCTTGATCTCGGTTCTGAGAGGAACTTGTTGTGGCTGCCGGACGATAAGCTTAACGATCCAGACCAACAATTTATAAAATACAAAGTCTTCTCTTCGTTACGGAATAATTTGATAAGTTATGTCATAATTCTGGAATATATAACACCAAGTCCTGAATTTTCAGCGATTAAAATTGCATGTCTCTTGCAGCAATATAACAGTAGATTTTTTCGTTTATGCTCTATCAGTGCCTGATATTTTCAGCTATTTCTGAAATGCGCGCGCTTGGCCAAACACATATAAGCCAAAGAGAGACAAATCTCTAAATCAATTTTTATCGCTTGCTGCAATTGCAAGCAATGGCTGGGATAGGATTATGTCCGCTCTAGACTCCTTGTATACACTGTTAATCTTTCACATGCTTTGGCAAGAAGCAATATTCAATGTAGCTGTCAAAATATATAATTGTAGCTGCCAGCTTTATTCAGTAAACTACGAAAATCATGTGCAAAAGCAGAATTGGAAAATGCGCGAACGCAAATGCAATAGCACAAAACATAGTTAGGCATGGGATATAAAAAATGTTCAAAAAGTTAAAATGTTCACTTTGGCAGCTATGTTACAATTTAATGCATTATTAGCTTGCACAGTTTAACAGTGATGCTGCATAGGCGGTCATTGTCTGTAGTGTCACATCCATTTTCTAGCCATCCATGAGGATTTTAATCCGAATGCTCATCTTTCTTCCGCACATTCTATGTCTCTCATCTACTCTCACTCTTTTAGCGAAAATTTCGCTCATTAAAGGTCATCCACTGCGTTGTATTTTCAGTTGAAACTCCCACATTTCATCAAATATCGGCTGCTTGTGTGACTATAAGCCTATAATCCTTCATATCCTTTAAGGATGACTGTTAAAGAAACTATTTCCTTTTCCTGTTTCGTTTTGCAAAAATCATGAAAATTGGAAAAAATTCAATACTAAGCCGGAATATGAAATGGTGAAAGATGAGCCAACCACATTTACCAGAATGTCTTCAAGACTTTTATGAGACAGTGAATCCCCATTCGCGAGAGAGTACTTTTGACAAGCAGCAAAAGCAACAAGGCATAGTCGCAAATAATCGTCACATTCTTTGCGAAACAACGAGACAAGCCTCGTTGATCATATTTTGTACAAAGTCTGCGACAGACTTTATCTTCGACTTCATATCATCCGCATCAAATTACTCAAGTTACGTCATTCACACGTTTAAGCAGTGTTAGTGTTGCCCGATCGAGTCTCTCTTCGGTTCTCTTCAGCAAAATCGTTGCATATTAGCGCCATTCTTTTGTCATTTGATTGTTGCCATCGTATGGTGAATTTCATATCTGATGCAATTGTTTGCCTTATTCGATAAAATAAAAGCAGATGGAAGATTCTCATGGAGATATGTACTAGCCTACAGGCGCAATGCACACTGGCTTCTTCGATATGGTTGATCAAGGAAACCTGACTTGTGATGAATCCTTCGATGCCCTTCAAAGCACAACAATTGTACGGGTGAGTGTTGCTAAGTAATCATGATTCAGCCATACGCCCAGTAACACAACAAGGATAACTTTAGTGATAGGCTGGTATTTGCAAAGCGAAAATGTAATTATGGAAATACCAGGAATACTTTATTTTATCTTAACTGCTTCAATGCAACACAATGCAGAAGGACATGAGTGACTCTAAAGGTCTGGGACATCATCACTTGCCACCTGACATCTCTCAACCAAATCTCAAGTATGTTTAAAATAATTAAACCTGGCGGTTAAATAGGCCTACTAAACAGCTAAGCTAAATTATTCTAGAAGTATTTTGTAAATCATTCTAGATATTGTTTTCTGCTTTTCATGATACCGGAAATTCAATGTTTTGTATCTCTAAGCTTTGTAACTAAGCTATGAGGAAAACCTGATGTAGACGGGTTGACGCATAATAGTAAGCGAATTAAACATTTTATGACTTCGCTTGACTTATTGCTTTAGACTCAAGACTACACTAATCGATCACTATTACTTCTGTTGATAACAGCATAGGCCTAATCTTCTAAAATAGTTCTTTTTAAAGAAAGTTTTTAAATTTCTGATGTGATTCCGGAATTTGCAATTACTAATATGTGTAGACCATTAATGCACTACTGATAAGTAATGAGGACACATTTTGATATTTTGGCCAAATGCGATTGTCTAGTCATACAACAAAAATTAGCGGAATAGTATAGAACATTTTTTAAAGCAATTGTGTCCCGGTGTGATCTTGTAAATGAAGAATAACGGCAGAACTTTCAATTCACTTATGTATCGTCACAAACGAGTTTCGTCTGCTCTCAGTTCTGTCGGTGTGACACGCAGAATGAGTCAAATTGATTGAAGCATGAATACCGTTAGAATATCGATCAAGCAATGGGCAGTCACTGGAAATGCAGGCACGAAGTGAATAAGTGACAGCTAAAGTGCACAAACAGAAAAATTACTGAAGGAAAAGAAAGACATTGACAATATAAATAGCACAAATAGAGAGAAATGTAAAATCCAAAATTACAAAAATCAGGTAAAAGTAACGTTAAAGTTAACGTGTCCTTCTGAGCACACAAGTTTGATGTAAGTCGCTTTATCGCTGGGGGTCGCTTTATCGCTGGGGCCTCGAGTATGCGGGCATTTCAATGAAATATATGCAAAACGTGAGCTCCGACGTCTCCTAAACATCTATGACACTGCCAAGTGCATGCTCATCTTCTCCTCAGTTCGTGCTCCTGTTCGAACTCCCAAACACCCAACTCCGACTTCGGCTCAATTTTCATCAATCTACGGATATAAGTGCAACTGTGGAAGAAGTTACGTGGACTGAACAGGACGACGTCACCGGGTCCACATCAATGAGCACATCTCACAGTGGTAAAACATAATTGCGAAGAAGACCGCAATGTCAAAGAAGACTCTTCAAAGGCTCCATCACGAAGCATCTGCAAACGTGTAACGCTACTTCTCAACAGGCGAGGTCCCTCTTCAAGGTTCTCTTCCGTGATCACTTACGCATACTCGAGGCCGTAGCGATAAAGCGGCTTGCATCAAACTGACGTGCTCAGAAGGACGCGTTAACGTTACTTTTATTACATTTAACGTTAACGGTTGTGCACTTTAGCTGTCACTTATTCACTTCGTGCCTGCATTTCCAGTGACTGTCCATTGCTTGATCGATATTCTAACGGTATTCATGCTTCAATCAATTTGACTCATTCTGCGTGTCACACCGACAGAACTGAGAGCAGACGAAACTCGTTTGTGACGATACATAAGTGAATTGAAAGTTGAATGAAAAATCTTCATTTACAATAGAACAGTTTTACTGACCATACAATTCACAAATTCATCGTGTGATGTCAGTTTGGATACACTTTGGTTTGGATGCACTCTAGGCAATCATACATGTCCGCTTCATGTCCTCACTTTTCAAAGTTTTCTTGTCCTATTTGATTCATATGGTCCAGCGCTCCGGGTCCATGGAATCGCACTGGAAATTTTCTACTCTGTCGCTTTTTTGTAGTTTAGCAAGACGTTGTAATATATTTTAAGCAGCATCTGTTATATTGATTTAAAGGTTTTAAGCCAAACTGGTATAATAAAATGTGGCAAAGTCATCTTTTATTACAAATTTTCACCGTTAAGACGTCCTTCTCAAACAGATACAATGTTAAACAATACATATATTTTTGGTAGCTCTAATATTACATGGCCGCTGGCACCTGCAAAATTAGAGTAAATTGTTATGAGGAATTTGGAGATTTGTATGCATAAATTGTATGTACAGCACACTAACTGATGTCATTTTCTCAAAAAGAGTTTGCGTTGGAATTGGATCTCTTCCAGCGTGTTACTCGACGCTCTGACTGCTCTGACAGCGTGTTAGCGTTCACTCCAGAAATTAACTATCTTTTATCTTAGAACGATATAGAAATCATGATGTAAAATATAATCCGCATATCATCTCTTAGTTTGCCATTTGTTGACCATGCAATGCCTTAGTAGGCTATAGCCACATAACCACATGATGGTCTAATGGTCTATGACGCATGCCTATATAGAATACACGTAAACTAGGCTATAGGCCTAGCTGGATAAGGTTATTGAATCTTGTGAATAGGTTATCATAAAAAGCTTAAATATAGGCCTAGATGCAGGGTGATGCATCTGCAACACGGATCCGCCCTTTGTATAGACATAGGCCTCCTGTATTTTAATTACGAAAGTATGGAAAAATTTCCGGGTCCGCGGGTCCGTCCGGGTCCAGGTTTGTCCGGACCCAGATTCAACCCTGCTACCTATCATACAGATAATGCAGCAGTAAGTGAACTATATATGATATCAAACCGAACTGTCTTCTGCAATAAAGATTATCAAGGGCAATGAAGCGGTACGCTACTGGCATGTTAAATGAAGCAAGCCTCCCGTCAAAGCCAACATCGAGTGATTCATGAACTGAGCTGATCTGAACCACATGTAGGAAGCGTGAGGATAAAAATGAAACAAATAGAATTTCTTTATTCTCGGAAGCACATTGGGCACAGAGCCGTTCATCCATCTGATCGAGTTTTTGTTCATCCCACTCTGATTCTTTCAATGCTGAGTGCAATGCGAAAATGCAGACTGTACCTATTTTAAAAGTCTTCGCCTTTACCTGACCAATGTCTGAACCGAGGTCTTCTGGACGCAGAGTGCGCGCTCTACCGCAAGGCCACAGAGCCGGTACTACACTGATCAAAAGTAGTAAGCCTTCTTTTTTCGTAATTGTTTAATAATATGGAGAGAAATAGGGAAACAACGCTGTCTGCGAATTCGGAGGCCACATTTTTGGAGAAGAAGTTAATAAATCAAGATTAATATCATAAGTCCCGTAATCGTAATTTTTTGATTGCAACAATCAATTCATTGCAACCAATTGCTTGTATATAATTGGGGTGCAATTAATTTTTGATTACCCCTTGTTCACGGAAGATGGCCTATTATCTTAATATAATTCTTTGAAACTCTTTCCTTCTTATTTGAATGTGTAGCAAAGTTCACGCTATGTGAACTACACATATACGCATGCAATTACTCTGTGAGAGGACTAATTCAATTAAGGCGATGATCGCGTTGAATTTCAATAAAAAACTCCTTCGTACCGTAGCCTCATAGAGCAGTTGAACGACTCTTTCAAAGTCTTCATAAGTCGCCGCCTTTCGAACTAAGAGCTTGAGTGTCATTTAAGATGATAGAAAAACTTGAATAAGTGCAATTCATGTTCTGATTCAAATTACGAGTGAAAAGACAGCAATAGAACATTACAACATTTATTAAACATCATTATTTGAGGCGACAGGAAATATTATCCCGAATACACTGAGGTGAAACATCAAAGACTTGCGCAAGTTGCAATATGCGCCGTAGGCATAAAAAATTGGTAATAACTTCCTCTTGATGCGTAGTAAGTGAGCAAAAGTCTTTTGACTTCTTGATGATTACCAAAGATGTATAAGCTTGATGTAGCTACTACATACGCTTGATGCTTTTTGATTATAAGAATCGTGATGACGATCTTTTTACAAATCTATTTGAAGTTGTATATTCAAATACATAACTAATTATATTTCAATTATGTTTCATAGCTATCTACAATCATTTGAAAAGGCAAATAATAAGCCTTCATCCAGGTATGTAAACTGAAGACAAAACATTCCGAAGATTCTATTCTACGACTGTACACAATATGCATCAGTAATGAAATTTTTTCATGAGACTTCCCCATACATGAAGTATGTTGACATTTTTTTGATTTGCACATATCCAGTGCACCGCAAAATCTATGTATTCTTGATTCCATGCATTTAATCCAAATAGTAGCAAATCAGTCTATTTAACCTCAGAGTCATGTGGACAAGTCGTAGTCGTCAGGGTGAAATTCGGGTCAGAGTTTGGAACTGAATGACTAGAAAAACCTAGATGATATTAATATTATTACAAGTATTATTGTATATGCGATATGCTCATGCAGCTACTATGCGACAAATATATCAATGATAAATATTCGCAGAAGTCGTTTGGAACTCTTTCATAACGCAGTCAATTAACGGAATGAAGTCCTTTGCCAAAGGCAGATAATGTTATTATATTCTACCTGTATGTGCATTGCAAATACTTATGTACACAGAATGAAACTATTCTTAACTATCTACATGCACCATCATGTAGCTCTTACTTCTACAGGTCCGTGTGGAGTGCCTTAATGTAGTGTATATGTGTACCAGTCACGTGGATTCTTTCATTAGAAATCACATTTTATTGTGTGACCCTGATGGAACCCATTCATTGAGATGAATGGAAAATCTATTCACGCAATCTCATCGGAGTTGCATGTACTCATAATACTAAAATTCTAAGAATATTGATTTTTTATCTTTCACAGTAATCAACAAAATACGAAAACTAAATGACGAATAATAGTGCTGAATTGCGAACAGTTGCTAATGTGCGTGAGTGATGCACTTAAAGTATATTTGTACATTAAATGTATTTCGGGTATGTATTATAATCAATACATTTAAAGTGATTTATTTTTTCCATCTGAATGCAATAGAGAATCCTCTTAGTTTTTGTAATGCAGAACAACGCTGGCTTTCCCTAGTTGGCACGACTGGCAAGAAATGTGATGTGTATACCTACAACTTCGGTTCAGTCGGAGAGGGACTTCTCGGACAAGGCACTACATTTAAACATAAAGTCACTGGATTTAGACAACACATGATGTTTTGTATTCATCATAATTAATTATTTAATAAACTTAACAAAGCATGAAGTATTAATTATTTAACAACGTTATTTGCAAACCTTGAAAACACACATAGCCGCAAAAGAGACAGTTCATTATATATACATGCACACATATATATGATATATATTTTTTTACCTTTCTTAACAACAGCAGACTTAAAAGAGACAGTCGAAATATTGTCACAATAAGATCTTATTTATTGGCTTCGTCTTTCTTTTTATATACATACCGTACATATATATATATATATATATATATATATATTAATGTTACTGTAAAAATCTAGAAAAATTCAGATATAAAATTCCATTACTAACGGTACAATTAGTTTCACGGCTGAACCGATTTTCAAATGTGACATCAAATATAGAAGGAAGTTCACTATATACTGTAGTAGAGAAGAGAAAGAACAGGATTTGAAATTTTAAGTCTATGATTGGCGTGATATTAGACATGAATCACCTTGTGAATGCTAATTTGCATTGACCAAGATATATTTTCGCCTGTGTCGGCATGTAGAAATAATTTCTGACGTTTTGTTCAAAAGATTTTGGCCTCTATACATCAAGATATGATATTTTTCTGATTTCTATATTTTATCAACCATATATACTCGTATATATATATATACATATACAAGTCAGTGCGACGATAAAAAGTGCAAATGTTGCTATCACTTGATCACTGGTGAGCATATAAAACTTAACGTCAATGGCACCTATATTGACTTCAAAATTTGGCATTATTTCAATTGTAATTCTAGTAACATTATATACATTCGGAAATGCAAAGGTTGTGATGATTTCTACATTGGGCAAACTGGTGATATCTTTCGGAACCGCTTGACCGTTCACCGCCAACACATAAACAATCCGAATATCTCTATGTTGTATGTTAGCAAGCACATCAGAGAGTGTTGCCGAAATCAAGAAATCAAGTTTGAAGCTGCGCCTATATTTCAATTGTCAGACACAGCTCATACAGTAGAAAGGGAGCAAAAAAGAGAGATATTTTATATTGAAATTCAAACCTCCCTTAAACTGCCTATGAGCTCATTTTCTTTCATTCATGAAATGGTAACCATCAATAAACCACAGAAACCGGTTACGCAAAGACGTGTTTTTGGTTTCATCGCCTTTCATTTTTTATACATATATATAAGCTTATACATATATACATATATATATTTTTTTTATTTGTAAGTTTTTTATCTCAAGGCCTACAAGGCTTGATTGAAATTTTTCTGCTAATTTGTGATGTTCTTTGTGTTGATTCTTTTTACTGATCTTCGTATAATTTGGTAATAAATTGTTTTCTTCACATGTGATGTTAAATTGAATGTCTTTTTCCAATTTGATACATTTATTCAGTAGTTTTTCTGTTCTTCTATATTGTTGTAATTCTGCTGTTGTCAATGTTTTGATGATGATGAATGAGTACCATTTTATTGCAAAATATTTACATTTTATTGACGGTGACGTTTCGGTCTTCTGTACACAGACCATTTTCAAGCTAACATATTAACAAAATGATGAGCTGTGGTTGAAATTCAAAAAGTCTCAACCAAAATGCTATACAGACAGCTCAAAGATATAATACTGGATGTAGGTTACATGTTCATAGTATTTAATAACTTTAAATGCGGCATCACATTAATTTTAAGGTTTCCCGCCAACTGTGGGAAAAGTTACAGAGAAGAAAAAAGAAAAGGTCTGTATAAGAATCCTACAACCATTGCTAAACCAAGATCTATGATAATGAGACCGTACATGATTAAATATCTATCCTCCTTCTCATACCTACCCAATTAGATTTTGATCATTTGAAGTCTATGTCCATCTATACATCACATGCATGTAATTCTGGAAACTATTTGATGATTTTGAAATGTAAATAAATTTCATTTAGCCCTTGAGAAGCCTAGACATAAGCAGAAACCGGTCGGGCAAACAATTTGGTTTTTTGGTTTACTTCTAAGTGTCGTAATTATTATCGTATATATTTTACCATTTTTGAACCGTTTTCATTATCATATATATATATATATATATATATATATATATATATATATATATATATATATATATATGTATGTATGTATATATACACCAACGTTGCACTTCATGTATGAGATTATTCGGGTTATCAGATTGAAAATGAGTTATGCGGGCTTGGACGGGCAGGACTGCGGATGACTTCAGGTTACTATGCCGAGGACCGGGCAGGTCCGTGAAATCTCTGCCCGCATCTAACTCTCAATCGTATGCAAGGCTGCATCTATGGCGTTTTTTTAGTAGGAAGACATCATGCAGTTTTCGTATATGTCCGTTCTAAGCTTTATTGAAATTCTGTAAATTATAGTGTATCGTACATTAAAAAGCATGTGCAAAGTAGAATATATCATGCAACTCTATGCAATGCCGCTTGGTTTTATACTGTTCCGCTGCTTTTATATCTACCGCTGAATTACCTACGGTTTTACCTAGTGTATTTCAGGTGCAGCACCTTACTTTATATCTGGGTGTAACTACATTAGAATAGAAAGAAGCATGGAAATGATGGCATTTCATAAATGAAAGTAAATGAAAATTTTTTATTCTCTATCAAGGATTACTATATATCACATGGTACTAACAGAAGATTTAGTAACAATAAGCGTATGTTCCTCGTTGTATATGCTTAAGAAGTAAAATATATTCTATCTACATGCAATGAATGCTTGTTCATGTTGCTAAACTATCCCAGATTCAAGAAATTTTTACTACATGCATGCACTATGGGCTTCTCAAAAATGTACTTATCCGATAGCTTTTGTACTAGACGAAATGTCGTAAATAGACCGCCACACTGAAATAGAATGTCACTTGCAATAGACCGCCACTTCCTATATTTCAGGTGCATGATTATTGAGCACCAATATATCTGTTTGTGCAAGATGTGTGTTAACAGCAATTACTTATTTGATGCATACTCATGCCACGAATGCCCCATGCACTGCATTGTGCATTATCAATAGGTGATGTTTTATCATTAAGGGAATTGATTGTTCTTCCGTCCTTCCCTTTTCTGTGTTGCTTTTGTGTTGTTGGTCACCTTGCCTTATAGATAGGGCCTAGTGCTCACGTGCATAACAAGCTAGATAGATATGCAGTGAATTTAGACTTAAATGTTTATAGTCGATGATATTTATCAACCATTTAATTGAGCATTGATACCAGTAAAAAACATCATATTTTCATTCATAAGAATATGCCAAAATGTGAATACTTTCATTCTCATAATATAGCTATTGGCCTATATCAGGTGTTTCGCAAAACACTGAGTTATTTGACAGATGTAGATGGAACATGCAAGCAAAAACAAGCTTTACTGAAGCGATATTTCTCATTACTTCTAGACTCGGATAACATGTTGAAAAATTGACCGCCACCTAAAAGAAAAGGTTTAAAAATTGACCGCCATGGTTATACAGGTTTCATGGATATAATTCTTGTATTTTTCTCTGACAAACGTATCAATTGATTGCTTATGAAAGTTTATGATCAAGATGACGAAAGCAAACAAAGTCGATCAATGGAATCAAATCAAACTGTCTTATATGACACGCGTCACGGTATCAAATCAAAGTTTCGTCATATTCACGCAACCATGAGAGATTAAGAATATAGACAAGTCACTAAATCCATACAATAAAGAGTAAGCACAATGCGCATCAATGCATGTGCACATGAATATTCAAGAATTCACCGTAAGCCCTGATGAGCTTTCAGTTCTTCCGGTTTTCAAACATCTTCAGGCACGTGCGAAAGACAGTACAGCAAGTTTAATTCATTCTGCTAGTTGAGAACTTATAATTTTATCATAATCAGGTTTTAGATGTAAAAATCTTTTCTTTATGAAAATGAGTGGTTAAGCGGTTAACACAATTCAAGCAATTAAAGGGTTGTTTCCAATTAACCGATCACTGAGTGCGTTGTTCATCACCACAGCCATAATTCATCTCAAAAGAAAATAGAGCTCAAACTAATGTCTCACTTCTTTGTGCCTTCACTTTTAAGCTATCATTTGCTCTTTATTGGCTTGCAACATGTATACACTGGAAAGCTTTGGCAGTGTATATGCGTAATGCGTGGTATAGTGTGGCGAAATGCGTAACAAATCAGCAATTAAACAAACGGAAAATGACAGATGAAAAATAACATATTTATGACAGCTTATTTGTAAAAAATCCAAAAAACAATTTTCTGCTTTTGTGAACAATGCATGTAAAAAATTGAAATCAACCAACTAATCTACGAACAGTGTTGAAATGCATTTCCTTCTCATCGGTGTTGGAATTGGAATTATGTCTGCAACATTTTGCCCTTTTTGACCGCATTATAACGCGTATGTTCTGCCTATCCTTTATAGAATCAGAATTACAGCATGGATCCAGATTACACCCTGAAACTTTGTTCGTCCAAGAAACTGTTATTCACAAAGTCCCAGATGAGCACTAGAAAGAGTGCCGAGCTAGAGTACTAACTGCGACTAAAAAATGAGTCCCAAAGTCTAATAAGCCTACTATGTCAGCATGCGAAGTAATTATTACTTATTTTAGAACTGTTTGGGTTCGAATGCACAGTTCTTGATTCGTAATGATTTTAGTACTCATTTGGAGGTTGTTCAGGCAAAAATCCATCCCAGCAAAAAATACATCATTAAATCAACGCCAAAAACGTTGATGTTCAACGAATCTGTGGTTGATATTTTGGCGCTTTGGCCGCTGATATGACTTTCACTCATCGTTGCTTGAAAACGCTGATAGAAGTGTAACGATCACGTTTTTTCAACTATTTTCAGAAACCACTTATCAACTGAATTTCAGTCATCCCTGAACCCGTTCCGCTACATAAGTAGACTACAAGGAAGATGCCACATTTGGTAATAGATGTATTGATGTGCATTTACATTTGAATAACAAGCAATTACATGTAGACATACAGTTATATCAGCTATATAAGAATGGTGTGTACAGAGCGATTCAGTTTCATCTCAAGAAGACTTACAAATATACAGTTAATTTTTTTCAAATGTGAAATTGATGTAATTGATATCAGTGGCGGGTTATCAATTGTCTGAAATCAAGTATATCCTTTAATATTTAGGCTTAATATTGCCATTCAGCAGTTCATCAACTCACATGTGCCTTCGCATTTTCCTTGATAAGTCTCTAATTTAAATGCTGCCCATACATCCATCATGCATTGACTCGATTAATTTCAAGTATGATTCAAATACATTTTGACTCTTATTAGATTCAAATATTTTATCTGGTGATTCTTTTTTCTCTTGCACACTTCAAGCAATAATCCACATCGTTCTGAAAATTTTTTACGAAAAAGATTCCAGCACTAAAGAAGATATTTTTTCATTCATATGTCGAGATGAGCCCATCAATAAATAACATGCATACATTTAAAGAAGATTCCATAATTTCCTTGATAATAATGCAAAAACATGTGAAAACAAAATTAAATTCATCTGTTTAATGCATCTACGTAATCGTATTAAGTTTTCATTTAGAAAATATGACAAAATATCATTACGTCATGACAAAATTTCAGTCAAGTGCAATCAAGTGTTACTACATGTAGTGAAAACTAAAACTTTAACTAGAACTCATGTGTCACATGTCTTTGAAAATACTGTGCACTGTTATTCATAATCCCAGATGAGTACTAGAAAGAGTACTGAACCTGAGTACTAACTACGATCAAGAGATGAGTTCCAGAATCCAGTACTCTTTGAGTTCGAAAATATTAGTAGGCCTATTCATGTTAGACCGCTTTGTGTTCGAAAGAGCAGTGATACTTAATTAGTACTCATATTAGTATTCATTTAATGAGTTGCATATGTGTGCACCTCCACTAAAACGAAAAATGCCATGCGACATATTTAACCCGCTACGCACTTCTATCGAAGAACTGCTTTGGCAATCAAACACAAATGCATTTGGATCAATAAAATATGCACAAGAATCAAAGCACAGTCGATGAAGTGGGCTAACGCTTGGCAAGACTAAAAGCAATGTCAGAGACGATGGAAGGCGTTGGCTGGACTCAAATTAGAGTCGCAGACGTTGGCAAGACTCAAAATGTAGTCGGAGAAAATGATAGACGTTGGCAGGGCTCAAAGCACTGTCGCTGACGATGCTTTTGTTCAAAATTGATGTCTTATAGGTTCATTAAGAGGATATCGATAGAATGCTACAGGTTGGTTTGCAGGAACATGTTTCACTGCACCCACATCGGTATGCAGGAACACAGCAAACCGTAACTTCCTGTTGTGAGCAGATAACTCGCTACCTAAGACAGAAGCGACCGAGTGATCATTTTGCTGCATGAACTATGAACATTATGTTGACGTTTGATAACCTTCACTTGTTCCCACACTTTTCTCAATGGGAATAGACAAGTAGTCTATTATATCGAAGCGCACGCTGTCAGAGCTGCCTACTGACTCATTGAATTCCGCCTCGTGTTATACTCAACAATCATTTTAGTACTTCTGTGAATTTAAGTTCGGTAATTCTAGCACTCTTCTGTCTAGAACTCAGATTCATGCTTGAATAGGACTTTTGGTTTGCAGTGTAGATTGCTAATGAATTTGCACCTCAACTTTTACGATTATAAAAATGACAAATTCACATGCATTTTATACAACTATTCAAGTTAATGTCAGCATTGTTCAGCATGCCGGATTCCATCTTAATCGTTGAAATCAAATGAAACTGCTTTTTAATGCTTGGAATATGCAGAATCAAATCAAATCAAATATTACATCAAAGACAATTTTCTGATTTTAGTTGTAGGCCTACTTTTCAAATCAATATTTAAATGTTTTCAAGTAATGATATTGATAACAATTTCTACAATATCTTTGTTATGGAAGCTTTAACAGTGCTTGTTTTAAATATTCAAACTATCCAAGGTCATTAGCATTTTGGAAATCATCAAATGCCGTTTAGCGTATAATGCATAATCTTACATTTTCTATCATTTTAGAGGAAAATTTCAGCTGCAGAAAAGCGACGATGGAGCGATAACAATCAGATTGCGGAGGAGATCAACACTGTCTCTAACACAATACTAAAGGAGCCTGAGATAGCCAACACCATTTGTTGCCTTCAACAGCGGCTTCAATTGTTGCGTTTGAAGCTTGATGATGTCGCCGAAATGGTTCATATCAGCTGTGATCTCCGAGTACGTCAAAGAAGACGGTGTGAATTTCAAAAACTGATGAGAGAGCTCACTTGTTACTTATTGGTACTCACTTTTGAAGTGATTATTCTACTTCTAATTAAGCACTTATGGAAGTAATCTCACTTGCATTGTTGTATTACATTATTGTTTCGAATATAAATTTGAAGTATTCAACCAATCATCTTATAGGTACAAATTAGAGTCAGCTATGTAGGCTTGAACCTTTCAGGGTTTCACAACACCCTCTTTAGCATGTTTATCTGATGGAACTCTTAATCACATTTTGTGGAAAGAACCGTCACAGCAAGTGAAGCACAGATAGATGTGAGCAGAACTTAAAGACCTCAAATTGATATTTATGTTGGACGTCGTTATAATGACAATGGACAATTACTACTCTAATTGGAATTGGAATTTTTTCATAATTGCTTCTCCCTTTATTGAAGCAATTTTCGGACAGTGCAGCTTTACCTACTTTTCGTGGCGGCAACACGACGGCTTTTGAACTTACTTGATGCTTTAGATGACGCCCAGCAGTGATGCCTCAATAAATAATGTAATAAGTGGTATAAGATATAAAGATTAGAAAAAGCGAACAATATATATAAAATTACAAGTTAGTTGAAGAATCTTGAGTTTACAGACCAAAATCAACTAAAATATTCAATTTATTTCAAGTTTGATTTTAAGAATTGCAATGCAAAGAAATACACGGAACAAATAAAAGGCCTCATGAGTCCTCATGAAATTACAAATCAAATTTATAAAAGGTTTGAGCACCTGCATATCTTCCAGACAATGATATGCCTGTGATTATGATATATTGTAAATTACTGTAAATGAATACTGGCATGTCTAATATCGGTATATATTATACGTTAATGCAAAAAATATTAGCCTGCAAATCAGCTAATAGCAGACATTACCAACAACAACAAGTATGCATTAATTGAAATTGACATCTAAATATGAAAAATCTGATTGATGTCTCATAGAAAATCTATGACCACGACGGGAAATGTCCTCACCAATCCTGATAGATTCAAGCGCATGCACATGTATCAGGGTATTTACAGACAAGGGCGACGCATCGTATCCTAAAGTGTGGGGGGGACAAGCTGAAATTGACATATTATGTAACATATCATGTAATGCGAGTATATTCATGTCAAGATCTATCACAAATTGCCACTGCTGATACAAGAACATAACAGCATTGACTAATCTGTTTTTCTGTTGCAATATTCTCGTGGACATAGGTTACAGAGAACCTACCGTACCACAGCGTATCATTTTACCACTAAATTTAACCATTATGCAGAAAAAGAATTATACCTTTTCAAACTTTGTATGATGATTATGCAATGTGATTATAGTTATAGTGGCATAATGAAGAGCCTTCGAAATGAGGTCACTCATATCGTCGACATTTTTCAAGAGTCTCTAACTCTTTGGTCTGAATTCAAAGATTAGACTTCATATTTTAAAATCTGTGTAATTACATTCAATATCTCCAGCTAATCCAATAACAGAAAATTGGCTTTTAATTTAGGATTTCAACTCACTTCGGAGATCGTAGCTGTATGTTATTTTCCTTGATTTGAGACTCGGAGGAGCAAAAATTAAGCATGAACCTCTATGATTATAAATTGATCGACGTGACCAAAGTGACGTAGAAATGAAAAAGCACTCACATATTGAAGGGATCGAACGTGTGATGTCGAAGACGTGGAACTAAATGAACTGATTCGATCTAGTAAAGCCATAAACCAGGCGACGCAGCCCCATGGCGAATTTGGAGATGATTATGATCCTTTTACTCAAAAGTCAAGAAAATTAGCCAAATATTCTGCATTTCGTTTCTGAAGCAATCGTCTTAAAAGAGAGCAGTGAAACACATGTTTACACACACTGTAAACCGTTGACTGACAAACTGGCAGACATTTATCCTACAAAATCTATTTTGTCGGTCATTGTTAGTTCTTGTAGGATGATTGCCACTGAACACCTACAATATCTGACAAAAAGCGACAAAATCAATAGCAATGAATTATAGCTTAAATTTTATCAAAAATGTAGGTAATTAATTAAATTATGTCAACGGAAATCATGGCTTTGCCACACAATAATACATATTGCCCAAAAGTCAAGCAATCACTAATCGTCAATCGAAAAAATCAATCAATATTCAACAGTTTTTGTTTACTTAATTTGCATACAAAGCATCTGTTCCGATGTCGGTGGAGAAACTACAAATTCATCGGATATCGCAGGATATTGGAGGTGACAATCGTCGGTTGATTTTGTCAGTAATTTTGTAGGATAATTGTCGGTCTGCGGTTTACAGTGCAATGGATTATGCCTTCAAAACTTTGCAAGCCTGTCTGCCAGATTCATTATGTATATGAGCTAATCATCTTCTGATTGAATGAATTCCTAATTTTAGTCCTTATTCCGCTATGCAGTTCTTGGTCGAAATCCCGCTGCGCGTTGCACAGATGTAAACGTCACTCGTCAAGTGACCGTCACATTGCAAGCAGCAATTATTAGCTAATATACGCCTTAAGAGATTTGTCATTAATTAATGTTTATAATTTGCAATACGCGATCGGATGAGAGATTTGTAGGGATCGACTCCTATGTCACCTGTGAAATACATTTCCAAAAGATAGTGAAACAGTGACGGCGACGATAATAGTGAGACGAACGGCGACGATGACTCCAAAAAATGAAATATGAATAGAAAGGCGATCGCTGGTATTTACGAAAAATATTCGAGAAGAGAAAACGTCTATTACACAATTTACGAAGGCAATGGTCACATCAAATGATGATCACAGGAGAATGAAATGAAATATTTGATTTGACTGAAACGATTGCGTTAGTTGATATTCAAGACGTAAACAGCCTCTTGAAGGAGATGGCGTTCGAAGCATTATTTGCATTTCCGACTATCGTCCGATCATTGCAGACCTGCAAGTTAAATCCCTTAGCCATGCCTTATTCGACATTGTTTGTAATAGCAATCTTCCTTTCTTGATTGAAGCCCTACTGTTCTCAACAACTGTGGTCAGTGTACTTAACGCTTCAAGATCTGCAAAGTTCATGCATGCCTGCAGGCTGAACTGCTTGATACATCAAGATGGACAAAGAGAAGTCAGAGGGAATCAAGAATTATAAATTATGAAATATTCTGCCTGAGACGATCATCTAGTATTTTTTGTAGTAATGAAAGAAAATGTCAGAAATATGTTATAGACGGTTTAAATGTGTGTGTGGGACAAAACTCAACCCCTAAAAAAGTGTGGGGGACAATCACCACTGCTTTAAAAAGTATGGGGGACAATGTCCCCATGCCCCCACGGATGCGTCGCCAATGTTTACAGATACCTACAATATATTGCCCCATGATAGCGGAAAGACGACGCGACCCATCTTCCCGGTTTCGGCTTAAAAATAGCGTCGATAGAACGAATGAAGGGAAGTCAAATAACAGCCAATCAGCTGCTACCTACACTGTTAATGCATGAGATAAAAATTCCCTAACTAAATCTACCGTAATCGTATATTCTCAACGACTGATTCATAGAGACACGTGATTAACTGTGACAACATTTCTGCGTAATTTTCAATGCGACGTCAGCTGCATAGACACGCGCGATTCCTTGTACTCTCGTCAATATTTATCAGACAGTCACAATCGCCTGCAGCATTGAATGCTAGAGAAATCTCATCACTATAACGATGGAACGTTGGCATGGTCGAGCTGCTCTTGTAACGGGTGCCTCAGTCGGCATTGGAAAAGCCATTGTCATTGATCTTCTCAAACATGGTCTCAATGTTGTTGCATGTGCAAGACGTGTCGAGGCAGTGGAAGCAATAAAGAATGAGATCGATTCATCCAAGGAAGGAGTAGGTGAGTTAGTTGCAGTAAAGTGTGACGTTGGAAGGGAGGAAGAAATCCTAGCGATGTTCGAAGTGATCAAGGAGAAGTTTGGAGGAGTAGACGTGTGTATCAACAACGCTGGTTTCGGCAAGAAAGCCAAATTATCTGAAGGAAAAACTGAAGACTGGGCTGGTATGTTGAATGTGAACGTTTTGGGTCTATCGATCTGCACTCGGGAGGCACTGAAATCGATGAAGGAGAGGAACGTTGATGATGGACATATCATTCATATATCCAGTGTCGTCGCTCACAAAGTGTTTGAAAACATCGGCATGTATTGTGCAACAAAGCATGCTGTTCGAGCTCTGACAGAAGGCCTACGACAAGAACTGCTAGCCGAGAAGTCTGGGATTCGAGTGACTGAGATCTCTCCTGGTCTTGTCAAGACTGAATTTGCTCAAGTCCTGAGTGGTGATCCGCAAAGAGCTCAGCAATTTTATGCATCCAGTAACTATCTAAGGGGTTGTGACGTCTCAAGCAGTGTTATCTATGCGTTGTCGGCTCCAAAACACGTCCTGGTGCACGATCTAATTATGTATCCTGTTCGTCAACCGGAATAGTCATGAAAGCTTGTTTCAGTCTTCTATGACATGCACCATCCTACAGAAAGCAGTTCATCATCGTGCTGTCTAGAATTGCGTAACACTACACCTGTACAAGAACTATCAATTGCAGTATATAATTTTTGCAAAGTCATGGCATATTTTTGAAGGTAGTGCAGAGTCGTGTTGGGTATAGAAAGTTGTAATCTTCATAAAGAAATGATTGCTCCTGAATTTAATTGCTATAGCTACCGTAATTGTACTTTTAAGCACAGTCAATCTATAAGGTAAAGGCAATATGCTAAAATGAAAATGATAAATGCCAGTAATTAAATCAAAATATAATTTTATAATCCATGATTTCTATTATGTCAATCAATTAAGCACAAAGTAACGTAGCTACTACCCGGTAATGTAAAATCCTATCCGTAGTCTACATGTATGTATCTTATAAGGCTTCAGTAGGAAGGGGACTAATACATGCACATGCGATAGTAAGGATTTAACTTAGTTGGAATTACTTATGCGAATTATGAAAAATTGCTCACTTGAACCGTCCTCGATTACGACTTCTGCCGCTATACTATAACGCGTGGGGAATCAATTTGGTCAACTTTGTTCTAGCGATGATGGTCAATTGGTCATTTGAAAATTGACAGGAGATATTGGTCACCAGACCTGTCATCTGCCGACTAAGGCTCCCTTCTGTGATTGAGAAGGAAGAGTGAATTGTTTGAGATTAAGATGAAAATGAAGTTATCAAATCCTGATTTCGATCATTATCAAAACGTGCTGTAATTTGTCTGGCGGCATAAAATCCGAATATTTCTCAAAATCTTGTCATAGGCTACACGTGTGCAGTATTCTTTCTGCAGATAATGTTGATTCTTTGCCCTTGATCTTAACAATCTGAAACTTGTTGGCTATTTCATGAGCTGACTGCTGAAAACATTAGCACCAATTTTGTGAGGCATATTCTTCTTATTTTGTTCTGTAAAGTGGCCCAGCAGTAGCCTACCTGTACGGTGCGCCACTATAACATTGTTCTGTGAATAAAGAAATATTCTCAGGAAAAGTCAAAAGTGCTACTTTGAAGTTGAAGTCGTCCACTTTGTGATATACGGAAGTCTTAAGACTTGTGCTGGCACGTAACTTTCAGCTTAACATCAAGATAATCTGCTTCTTTATTATCAAGTCCACTTCTGCTAGCTTCTAAGCTATCTGGATAGATGCTTGGTATAATTTTGACGAAGTGCTTGTAATTGAAGATGCATAAGTCATCGATGTATCTGGTGGTCTTGGACAGTTGTCTTACTAATCCAATCTTTTTCTCTTTCATCAGATTTTGCATGTAACTAAATTTACAATGAAGAAGGGAGAGATCTGCGAGTAGGCCTAGTGGACTGCAGTGTTACCCCACAGGAATCCCACATTTTGTTTGAATACGAAGCTACAGAATGTAATGTATATACTTCGTTGATGGAATTGATTGCAGCTTTGAAACTTCCTTGGGTAAAATTGGTGAAACCTTTATATTACTTGTTTCACAGAAGGGCTTTATCAAACTTAATGCAAAGAAATTTCACATTTTTGTCGTTGAAAACGATGTCCAGAAACTCGTTGATATGCTTTAAGACTTCCGTTTGATCTACTTGTAAATTGGTATAGTGCTGAGAAGTCAAAAATCTGTATGTCATAAAGTGTAAAGATTACGTTCTGGATAAGAATTCCTCAGTTGTGAGAATACTTCAGAAACAATTTATACCCGTATTGTTTTTAATTATACCCGTATTTGCATTTTAATGGAATTTTAAGTTGATTATGATTTATGTTGTAGGCCTTGCTGCTGATTGTTGAATAAAATATTTGATAGAATTACTTCATTTTATTAGTTTTTAAACAATATTTCGGAGTTATGACTCCATTCTCAAGTTATATAAAGATAGAAAAGACTAAGCTAGCTAAATACAGAGAGAATACAAAATTTGAGATAATACACAGGAATTAGAAAATCGGAGTGTGAAAATCTGCTTGCTCATCTTTGTTGTAGATAGATGGCTTCAAATTCTTGATTTGCATAGCCTCACGGAATCTAGGGTTTATTAGATCTCTATCATGGTCTATAATGGACACTGACGTTTGTTGGTCATTGGTTTGGCATATCTTGAGATGTTTATACATTGATGAGTCTTTTGATTTGAGATGTTCAGTGATTCTGGTATGCCGTTTTCTTATTATACTTCCGACGTTGCGCTCTTTGCATTTGTTACATTTTATTTCGCATACCACCATTTCTATGAGATATATTTCTTTTTCGGGATTCGTGCATGATTTCCAGTTGTATATGTTTTTTGTTTTTGCTGTTGCTTGTTCGGTGCATTTCTGAGAGTGAAAGATTCGTGAGTCATTCTCACAGGAAGCTTGAACTCTTGAAATATTGCATTGATTTTGTTGTTGATGTTATCTGAGATGTCAGGGATCTTGTATCATGAATATTCTACGGATTCATTGCGTTCCTGTCTGATATTATTTGTTGTTACATAATTCAGATCTTTCGGATAGTCATTCAGTTCCAGTACTTTTGAGAAGTATTGTAGGGCTTTGAGCTTTCGACTTTTGGTGCTGCAGCGTTCTGTAATTCTTCTTTGTTCGTTACGTACAAAATTTATCTTGTTTTTTCATTGGAAGGGCTGGCATGTAATTCACGAATAATGGTTTTTTCGCCTGCTTCTTGTAAAAGTCAAAATTGATTGAATCATCAGAGATAATCACAGTGAAATCAAGTAAAAATATTGTACCATTTGTTGAGTGTTCAATAGCAAAATCAATGTTCTCAAGTTAATGAGTCTCATCAAGCAAGAAGTCTATGAATGTTTGCAATGTGAATATATTTGAAATTCAGATTTCTATCTAAAAATGATTTGAAACATGCATTCACCGATTCATTCATTATGTTTTTTTACTGTTTGTTTGATAAACAGGGTTGTATTTGGAACAACAAGGAAAAAAAGAAGGTACAAAAAACAGCAAAAATCGTCTTACAAAATAAGTAAAGTCAGACCCTTTGCTCAGCCCCAAGAACACAGGCCGCATTGACTCTCTGAATATCAAGGCTCACACGCTGCATTAGCCATACAGATTCTCTCGCAGCGTGGGTTACATCTGTAAGGCGACTCCCGATCTGCTGGAGAAAGTGCAACGTCGATGAACCCATCGAGCCTGAGGTTTTCACCGCGATTGGTTGAAAAATGGACCGATCAGCTAGAGAGGAATTTATGTGTCTTACATCTCTCTGCTGATGAGGCTGCGGAACCGGCATGGGTGGCCGATGCATGCAGTGCTGTTGAGGATTCATTGTGTTTAGGTTCGTATATCTTCCCATGTTAAAATATTGAGCCGCAATTTACCTGATTAGCACATTGCAGCTCAATCATAGATAACCTTAACACAATGATATTGCAATTCAGATCCCAGATTAATAAGCTATGGCTCCTGGTCTGACGGCCGTCAGCCCTATAGCATATTATAATTGATCCTAGCTTTAGATTTCTACATTCTGCCGGACAATATTGCTCTTAGTTGCAATATTGTCCTGTAAATGCTATGCAATTCCTATGGAAGAAAAAAACCCAATATATGTCCGCTACCACAGATGTTTCAGTGATTCATTAATCACATTGAATTAAGCATTGCCCTTGTAGGCAATAATGTTATTACTTCAACGAATCACAAAGCAAATTTCTCCATGACCAAAGAATGAGATCATTTGTGTTTTTTTACGTTTCCATTGGTCCGACATTTGGATCCACCCATCGCATATTGGTGTTGATGTAAATCATGGATTCCAGGCATTCAAGTGCGTAAATGAAATATTTATTTGGGCCCTGTGATCATGTGACTTCACATGCAAAATGACACTGCTGGCAGAGATTCGTCAAACGATTTGTGTCTAAGTCACAAGATACCATTTGCTTTTAGAATGAGCGAGATTTTTATGCACATGCTTCGTCCTCTGGTACATTTCATGCATCATATAGTATCCTACGATCATCGCACCCTAAATTTTGATTTTGGAATTTTAAATCGCATCAATGGTTGTTGAATCAATTACTTGAACTACATGTTAAAATGTGCGTGGATGATAAAAATCCCTTTTCTCAAATCCTTCCATGAAGATTAGCATTCTGGATGAATATATTCTCAAATTTGCTCTGTCATTTTCACTAGAAATGGTGTCAGTTAATTGCTATCCATTAATGAAATTCACATCATAAAGAAATTCTCCTTTCTTATTCGGCCGCCATTTTTTGAAATAGAGTTGATGAAACTTAAGAAAGTATAGATAAGCAAACCGAATGAAGCATAAGTACTCGTATTCACACCATTCTGTTCACGTTATAGGGTAGCGCTACTTTCCTTTTTTATGTTGACTACATAATGGAACCTGCAGTCGCTAACGCGTCCTCGGATAATCTGCATTATTGTCTCTAAACTATGACAGTATTCGTATATTATAATTCATCTTAGCATAAAATTTCTACATTTTGCCGGACAATATTGCTATGAGTTGCAATATTGTCCGGTAGATGCCATGCAATTCCTATGGAAGAAAAAAGCCCAATATATGTCCGCTACCACAGATGTTTCAGCGATTCATTGATCACATTAAATTAAGCATTGCCGTTGTATGCTATATTGTAACGAATTGAAATGCTAATGATTGAAATGAAATCACCAAATAATGGAATCATTTATGTTTTTTACGTTTCCATTTGTCCGCCATTTGGATCAACTCATTGTCCATTGATGTCAATGCCCTGCATTGAATCAGTAAATTGAAGTGCGTAGATGACTTGAAAGAAAAGCATGAAAACATTCATCTGGGTACTGAGATCATATGACTTCAGGTGCAAAATTACACTGGCAGAGATTCGAGGCGGTGTACCATGTACCTGTAGAGTCACAGGGTACCATATGCGCTCAGAATGAGCGACATTTTTTCGCAAATGCTTCGTCCTCTGGTAAATTTCATATATGATATCAGCATCCTGCGAACATCGCACCCTAAATTTTGATTGGAATCTGAAATCGTAGCAATGGTTGTTGAATTAATTACTTCAGCCGCATGTTGTAATGTCCATGAATGATGATAAATCCCTTTTCTGAAATCCTTCCATGAAAATTGGCATTCTGGAGGAAAATATTCACAAATCTATCCTGTCATTTTCACTAGAGGTTGTGTCAGCTGTTATCCATCAATGAAATTCACATTATAAACATATTCCCCCTCCTTGCCCAGTCACCATTTTTTGTTACGTTGCTTTTCCTACTTATGTTGACTAATCATTGATAAATACAGTCTGTATTCTGGGAAGTTTTGATCAATGTGACATGGAACCTCCACTTCTAGGAATTTGAATTTTGATGTTCTATGTCATATTGAAACATAATGTCATCATTTTGAACATAGCCCGAGCCAATAACTTGGATGAATTATGATAGGAATATTGTTATATAGTTTTATCGGACAAATAATGCAGATATGCTCGGACGCTAACGCGTCCTCGGATAATCTGCATTGTATTTCACTCTCGATGGCTTTGGAGGTCATAGAAATGATTGAAATGAGTTTGAAATGTATTAATGCCCGGCATTGGAGGGTATACAATGCACCATTATACGCCCGCCAATTTTACATAGAATTCTCACTGTACCAGATAGTCATGAACCGTCGTCCATCACTCCAGCTTGAGAATCCATTACAGTCGGACCCGCGTATAAGGAAGTGCGTGGGATCAGCAAAAAATGTCCTTATAAGCGGGTTGTTCTTACATACGAGGTTTCTGTAAATTTAATATTTGGGCTCCTTTCAATGAAGAGATGAGTAGTAAATATAATATGTGTAATATCTGATTTAATCAATGAGATTTATTAAGTAAGTTTTATACTATTTTTCAATTTTGACAGTATTTTTTGCTGTACTATTGTAATCTGCAACAGTATGCGCAATTATATGCATGCAAATTTAATTACAATTGTGATGACAAAATAATAATGCCCCCATGATTAAACCTTTCATCCTAGCTGAATTCTATATATCAAAAACTCAGTATCCAATAAGAACATCAAAATTGTTTGAATAGTAAATTATTTGCGAAGTACAGAGATTAGAACAGTCATAAAGGAGAAAAGAAGTCGGTCAATTTCTTTTGTGTACCGGTACCTTTACAACTGGAAATTTTCACTAAATCACGTTCCAAGTCGTCAAGGCGATTCATAGCAAAAGACCCACTTGATTGTTGATCAATGAAGATGCGAATTTGATCAACACACTCTAACACCGTAGCAAATGACACTGGAGCAACAACTTCCGTAATACTTTCACCATCGCTTTCGTCATGTTGATCGTCACTACCAATATTGCAGCAAATTTGATCACAAATTTCAGTGTCAGTCATAGATCCATGCGTTTCGCAAAGGAGATCAAGGTCAACAAAATCCATGAAATCTTTGTTCTCCAGACCTTCGGGCAATTCACTCACATCAAGCTCCAGTTCGTTGGCCACAATATCTGGCGAGTGCTCTTTCACGGCAAATCCGGCCTTTCTAAAACAATTTTGAATTGTCTCTGGTCTGACAAGCCACCAACTTTGCTTCAGCACGTGCATTGCTGCAAGCAGGTTGAAGCCTATCAAAAACGTTTCAACGGAATTGTATTTCTAGATTGCTGCAAGCTGCCAACGCCAAATGTTTTTTCGATAGTACACTTTTGTACAGTAAATGATTCCCTGGTCGAGCGGTTGAACAAGAGAAGTCGTGTTTGCGGTTAGGAAGATAATCTCTATGTTTCTCAGAGAAGTTCCAGAATACTTATGACATGCCGCGTTGTCGCAAAGTAGAACAACTTTGCGGGTCAGACTTCTGTCCCATTGCGCCAATATTTGAGTCCAGATGGAACTAGTCATCCATGCCTTGGTGTTATTATAATATGGCAGAGGAAGTTGCTTTACACCAGTGAAGCATCTTGGTCTTCTAGCTTTGCCAATAACGAATATTTTCTTATCACTGCCATCCTGGTTTGTTAAAAACAGGGCCGTTATACGGTCTTTGGGAACTTTAGTAGATGTGGGCTTTGAGCCAGCAACAGCCATAGTTCCTGAGGGGAGGGCTTTGTAGAATAGCGCAGACTCGTCAGCGTTATAAATGTTACAGGCTGCATAGTTCCTATACAAGTTCGGTAGCACATTATCCACCCAGTTATTAGCACCTTCAGTGTCTGCAGAGGCTCTCTCCTTGCATCTTTTGAAAGGTTATGTTGTTGGATGTCTTCCACCTTTGCAACCATCCATTGTTTGGTTCAAAATCTACATTCAATTCTTGAGCAAGTTTCTTGGCTTTTTCCATTATAAGTGGACCACTTATAGGAATACTTGAAGCTCGAGCTTGGTTAAACCACAATGTCAAGGCATTGTTGACACTTTCGTAATTACTAGGGCGGAAGCGCTTGGAGCTTAAATTCTTGTTTTGAAATGCTTCGTTTCGGAGTTTGGCCTCGTCTTTAAAAAATTTCGAAATTGAAGAAAGTCCGATGCCATATTCCTCGCAAATTTGATTCCTCGTTTTCACCTTTCCATTTAATGAATCGATGATGCTTAACTTCGCTTAACATTTACGCTTGTTAGACATCGTTGGCTTGAATGACAGCACTTCGGAGATGGCGAGATCAAATCGAGGTTTTGTGATTGCAACGCTAATTCGTAATGTGTTGCTCTGCTTTGCTTTCCTCGATATCTTCTGTCGTGTCCATAGAAGACTTTCTGTGGTATTGTTAATTTCTATGGTCGTGTCAAGCCAAAACAACGTTGTTTTGGATTGTTGGTTTGAATTTTCAAATTCTGCTTCAACAATTGCATTCATATGTAACTACTGTACAACCATGGATATCTGCTACAACAATCAAATCACGGATATCCATGAATGAATAAAGAAAATTGCAAGGTATAGATAGCTACAGAGACAGTATACATGTGGTCATAGAAATTAACAATACCATAGAAAGTCCTAGAATGGAAATTGCATGAAAATTATGGCACACTCCGGGGGAACTTAGTTGGGGCAAAAAGCAAATTTTGCGGACTGGCTTTCTTGTTTTCTGGTTGGCATTTTCAATTATCAAGTCAATTTGTGATCTGGATTGTTGGCCCTTGTCCAAAGATCATGTACACAAAAGCAATAGTAAATTTACAAAATACAGCAGCGACAGGATGACAAAGAAGGAAATCCCGTAAAACGTTCTGTACGTTCATTATTTTGAAATATCGCTCCTATAATCAATCAAGAGTATGATCAGACACATACGCAACTTGTAATGTCGATTTTCAGAGCATGCATTGCTCCAGCTTGAAATCAGAGGCCAAGAAATCTCAGAGTATTCATTTTACTTAAAAGGGTTCCCCTGTTCAATATATTTGAGCAATTCTCGAAACCATTGCATGCTTTCGAATATGAGCTTCCAAAATATCATCACACTATATCACATAAGTCATTTAGTGATTAATATCATTTATCATTTATCTGAGAAATGACTGTCGGCAAAGAAGCTTTCAATGTGTTTATTCCAGAAAGTGCTAGGTTTCTTAACCGCTAGAAGAAGAAATTATCCAATAATTAGTATTTTTATCTTTGAATTCTTGAGATATTCTTACAACCAGTACACCGACCACTTTCGATTATGACTCTGAACCAATTTTTGATTCGCATTCCACTATTGAAAAATTCGAAAATAGTTGTGAATAACTGCTACAAATAGACACAGTATATTAATCCATTGAATAGTAGCCAATTGACATGAAACAATGCTGCCATCTCACTTAAAGTTCTATTCATGAAAATCCTGCAATTTGTTGTCAACAACTTCCACAACCAACTTGGCAAATAGTTTGACTATGATGCAATGTTTTAGATCGAAGGAGATCTGCAAACCATAGATTTTTCCATGTGCCATCATTGCACATAGGCAAGATATCAAACTTCCATTCTAGTGTACTATTATCCACTTCTATGCATGTGGTAGTCTATATTGTCTACGGATAGTTGAAATCATAGAAATGCTTGACAAACAACGATGTCCCCACTGACGGGTAGTTCCTAATATTCCTTTATTCCTTTATTCCTTAGTTCCTTTATTGTGAAGTTTTACTGTGGATGGGATATGAAATGCCCTTCCTAAGAGCCGGGTTGTCCTTACATGCGGTTTCCTTATACGCGGGGCCGATTGTGCATAGATAAATTGAAGTGTGAATGGGATGCACAGATATGTTCCTTACAAGCGGTTTGTTCTTACATACGGGGTCCTTATACGCGGGTCCGACTAAACTAATATTGGTAACTGACATTATTAGATATTATTGGATATTATTGGATATATATTGGATATTTAATTGGTAAACTGATATTTCAAATCATTTTTAGATAGAAATCTGAATTTCAAATCTATTCACATTTGTGAACATTCATAGACTTTCAAACTTTTCATGAGTTAAAATCTATTGAGAGAGCAAACTTTCACAGACTTCAATAAAAGTCGGTCAACTCTTTCTTCACCTCTCCAATATCTGTTACTAACAGCAATCAATAATTTCAATTTTCATAGACTTCTCAAGAGTTACATACAATCATAGAAATTAATAGTACCATAGAAAGTCTATTATCCACTTCTATGCATACAATAGCATTATATCATGGATTTTGCGGGCAGAAATATCCATGATATAACGCTACATTATCGTCTCTAATCTATGACAATATTCCTATATCATAATTCATCTCAGCATGCGATTTCTACATTTTGCCGGACAATATTGCTCTTAGTTGCAATATTGTCCGGTAAATGACATGCAATTCCTATGGAAGAAAAAAGTCCAATATTATGTCGTTCATGGCTATCTGGTACGGTGAGAATTCTATGTGAAATTGGAGGGCGTATAATGGTGCATTATATACCCTCCCATGCCGGGCAATAATGCATTCCAAACTCATTTCAATCATTTCTATGACCTCCAAAGCCATCGAACGTGAAATAAATATGATTTCAATGCCTAGTAACATATAGTTGAAAACACTTATTAATGCCGGTTAGACTTGATTAGATAATACCGATAATATCCACATCTATCGGCCAATAAAGTATACATACCCGTTCAAAAGTCTTGGAGCCCGTCTCAGAAGGCGTAGAACTTAGTGAATTTTCGAATTCTTTCACTTATTGCTCAACAAAACTTGCTTCAGGTTAAATTCTAATGTTGCATAGAAATTTTATTAATCATGATATCAGACAGAAATGAAAATTCCTATGATATATGTCGCATTCAGTCATGCCGCTTTGTCAAAAACAAGGTCGTCCAGAAGTCTTTGCGCCTAGAACGAATATTGATTTCAGAAGAGCTGTACTAATCGAATATCACCAACTTATGTAAAATACTACGATAGAATGCAACAGACGCGTTCAACTTCATTTTTAACTTGCAAAACAAGAAAATGCAAGTTTTAAATTTCACTTAACAACGTAGTTCAGTCGTTGAACTATCAAACAAGGGGATTATGCAAAACAAATAGCCAAATTTATGAAAATCAGTCGGTGTTCGGTCAAAAATATTTATTTTGAAGAAGTTCATGTATGCCAAAATTATCATAGATCGACCGAGATACGGGAAACCTCGTCTCATAACCAAGCGAATGAAGCGTCGAATTGTTTGCACTTCCAAAGCATCTCACACTTGGACAGTAAGACGGGTCCGCCAGGAATGTAATGTTTCCTGTGCTAAAGCCCTCGGGATGCATCAAACAATGTCCCTCTCTATATCCCAGAGAATCACATAGCCATCCTGCATCCATTACATGAAGTATAGCAGATTATTGCAGTTGTAGAGTCGCATTCAGAATCCCTTCTATATTTGATAGAATTTGCTCTCAGGGAAAATCTTAGTAGAGAGGGATTCCATCGCGGATATCCATGGTCCTACTTCACAGTTAATAATCTGGCATACTTTATTGCGGATAGAGGATGGCTATACGATTCTCAAGGACATCGTTCGAGAAATTACTTGATCTATCCCTCGGGATTCATCAAATAATTTTCCTTTCTGTATCCCAGAGAATGACATAGCCATTCTCTATCCATTACCTAAATGCAAAATTCTAACGTGTCCTGGAAATCTATGCATTTATGTCCTCTAAAAGTGGATACTATTCCTCAATTCATATCTTTTGTTAGAGGGCTTAAATGTCATTTTCTAATGCATGCAAATCCAATGAGTTTTGCCAGGCTTAAATGAAAAAAATGACATTTCGGCCCGCTGTGAATAGATTTCTTATTCGGGTATAGTGACCATCTGAATCGGACTTAAATTACGAGATTGTGATTAACTCTCCTCAGATGGTTGTTATTCCTATATTGTAAACTGCAAACCGTCAAAAACAGCTAAAATTGCCGCTTAACTATAAAGAAAACTTTTACTTATCAAGTAAAAGTTTTCTGTACAGTTATTACAGTTTTGTGCCTATCTGTCGCAAGGTAGCACTGATTAAGACATTGTTCACAAGGGCAAACAGAATTTGCTCACCAAACACTTTAACAGATGAGCATAAACTTTTAGTACGCACCCTGATCAGTAATGGATATCCTCGTGAATTCATTGAAAGACACTGCAAGTGCAACGAAGCTGATCCTCTGTTCGTGCCTCAGAAGAAGGTTATCCTTTTACGCATTCCCTTCAAAGGAGATACTTTCCACGACCGGATTGCACGCAAGCTTGGTCACGAAGTCGCCTCGGTGTACTCAACGGTGCAACTTCGAGTGATGCCCATCACGAGACCTCAGTGGCACTGTAATTTGAAGGACAGTCGGGCTCTTAATGCCGAATCAAAAATTACTTATGAATTCAATTGTACCTACGGTAGCCGGTATATCGGTAGAAAAGCGCCGGTTGTGTCAACATATTTCTCATACGATGATGATAGTCATCCGAGCAGCCATTTATAATAGAATATAATGCATACTAATTCAAATTATTAATTGAAGTAATCCTAATGAGGACTGATGGCGTTCTCCAATCCTGAAGTGTACAGGTGCAATGCTACTGTAACAATTGGATTAATCAGTTCTTTAAAGAACTCAATGGAGCTTTCTCGTGGCAACGAATTAAAATTGATTAGCTTTGGCCCAATATCTGGCAAAAATGGAAATCTTAAGACTTGCAACACTACTGACTGATTCTTACTGTAAATATACTAATACCATAGATTCCAAGCACTGCCGCATACATGTTCAAAGCAGACGTCTAATATACCAATTACCAACTACAGATGCTGGTAGTGGAAATACAATAGGACAATGGTCACCATAGGTTAAGGAAATTAAAAATGGATATTAGAGCATAGTATAGCAGAGCATGACCCACGCTGGCTGTTAAATGGAGATTCCCGCCGTCGCTTTAAGGCATGGATCGTGCTATCACGAGACATCTGATCGATTGTGTCCCAACTAAGCCTCCCAGATCCTGCTTTCGGATCCTTCGAAGGCGCAGAAGTAAGGTGCACCTGAGTGTGTATGAGGCCATTCTAATAAAACGTCTATTTTAACGTCTAATAAACGTCTATAAAGCCATTCTACCTGACTTGTGTACTCGGAAAGAGACTGTTGTAAACTTGATTTTACCATGTCAATTATTTTCCTCTTCCTCGAATTTTCTTTTCCTTTTCTTCGAATTTACTTTATTCACTGTTTACTTATATTTGGCTTTTCTTTGGCGGCTGTCTTGTAAGTGTGTATTGATCTATGCATGCAACGATTGCGTTAACGATGTTCAAACTGTGTTGCAATTCTGTATCTGATTCATTCCGGTGTTGATCATGAATAGAACCGGCGAAAATATTCGATCATGATGAATAACTTGGTGCTGTTTTTTATCTACAGAAAACTTCTACTGTAACTAACTTAAGCCTTTTCAGCAAAAGCTTCACAGACAATATCCGCAAATATTTGTTGAAAATGATGACGTCACAATTTGATGATTGATGACGCAACAGTATCAGTAAACGGTGTCTGTTTTTACAGGTATTTTCAAACAGTAGAAAGCAGTGATAATTATTTTTTAGCTGTAAATTTTAGCGGATATTTATTGGTTACAGTTTACATGTACAGTGATGCAAGCGAGTCACATAGCAATATACCGTATATATATATATATATATATATATATATATATATATATATATATATATATACTCATTGACATAATTAATGCAACAAACTATCATTGGCTTGAATTGAAGTTTGTTTCATTTTTTTCTCAGGTATGATGCAATATCTCGCTTTCTATGTATTACCATTCAACACATTAGAGAATGGAGAAAGATCTATGGTGGTCAAATTTCAAATTTTGATATCGATACAACTGTCACAATTGCTTTTACAAATTGAACATAATGCATGATTTTGCAAGGCTTTCTATGTCAACAGGTTAATAAGTTCCACGAAGCAGGTAATTATTTTCCTGGCTGGAAATTATTAACCTGGTGCAGACTTCTATGGAAAAAGTCATGCATTATAACAGACAATGCATAGATTTCTTCGGTCATTATTTGTCATAATAACCTCGAGCCTTCGGCTCTCGGTAATTATAGCAATAATGACCTCAAATCTATGCATTATCTATTACATAAACTTAAACTGAAATCCAGCTTTTGTAAAATAAAATGGCACACGATCAGTTTACCAGAGGTATGGCTATTGGAATGATTCGTTGTGGTAGAAGTTGTGTGAGTGTTGCCGAAGAGCTGCAACTATCGAGAGTCGTTGTTTGGAGGTGGTAGTGTCGATGGAAAGCAGTAGATGTTAAAAAGAAGAAGGGATCTGGTCGACCAAGAAAGTCTGCAGGAAGGACATACGCACGTCTAGTTTTTTAGCTGCAAAGAGGAATAGATTTGTGTCAGTCCCAAAGCTAGTCGTACACTGGAAGAGTGCCTCAAATATATAGACTGTAGTGTGCGAACGGCTTACCGAAGATTGCGAGAAGCTGGAATTCAATCGCCAGCTGTCCTAATTCCATTGAGTTTTGAGCACCGCAAAAGACGAGTTGTCTGGTGTGATGCCTATCGCTCATGGAATGACCATCACTGGCAGAAAGGCTTGTGGACCGGTGAATCGAGATTCACTCTGGATTTCCATGACGGTCGTGTCAGAGTACATCGTGACGTCTTCCAGGTGAACGCTTTGCCCCATGCTGTATTAAAGAACACGACAGATATGGTGGTGGAAGTGTTATGCTGTGGGATGGCATTTGGCATGGCGGACGAACGACAGCAGTCATCATCAAAGGCACGTTGACTGGAGAGAGGTATCTCAATGAAATTGTGCTTCCTGTTGTTGCCCCAGTGGTCAGGGTGAAGGATCTCGTCTTCCGAGACGACAACGCAAGACCACATCGCTCCTCGGCTGTCATTGTCACTGTTAGGAGATTGAACATTCAAACCCTTGACTGGCCTGCACGCTCACCTGACTTGTCACCCATTGAACAAGTCTGGGACGAGCTTGGGCGGCGAGTGAGAGACCGCTATTCACTTCCACCAGTGTCCCTGAAGATTCTCTCTGAAAGACTGACAGAGCAGTGGCTTCTCCTTGAAACATCCTTCATTCAGAAACTTTGTGAATCCATGCCATCTCGGATTACTGAATGTATTGGAGCTAGAGGGGCACACGCGCTATTGAAGTTGAATCTGCCACATGCGTTGTTTTTCTGTGCTAGCGACTTGGTGGAGATTGTGACTAAATTATCAAGGTATCATACATGCATGTATATATACCAGTCAAAAATGAAGGAAGTTAGAGAAGTAAATGTTTCAAAAATTTTTTCAATGAGTATATTTCAAATAGGAGAAAACTCGCTATCTCAAATTAAGGCCAATTCATTAGTATTCGATATGAAACTAAAAACAATAATTTAATTACTCAATGTATAACTGCACAGGCAGTAAAGAAATGACAAATGCGATGAATTATGATCCTGACAGTGATTCATTTCAAGTAAAAGTCGAATCTGAGGAATATTTTTAACTTACTTATCTTGATTTTGGATTAGACATAATGCATCGCTTTGGATGCATGTACCTTTGCATGAATGGATAGCCAACATCTGTCACTTCAGGTTGGAACGCTTTCTGTTGTGAAATTAGATGCCATGTCTTTTGTGTGTGTAGACACCATAGACCTTGCAAAGTTTAGGATAAACTTCATTCCTTCATTCATTAATTCAATCATTCACCCCTCCATTCTCATTGGCTGAAAAATTGCGATGTCATCGAATTGATTGCACAAAATTTATGCAGTAAAATATCATTTGTCTTTTCCAATTATTGCTAGAAAGCTATTGAACAATTAACTCATTAAATAAACAGTTTCGTCCATGTAGTGTGGGAAATATTAAATAGGGTATTTTCATTTCAGATTTTTAGTTTGAGTTTCCTTGCCCGACTGTGGCGCTTGAAACGTGTCAATCATGCACTTGCCAAACATACAGCATCTTCAAATATCTTTCTGGTAGAAACTTAAATTGTGTGCCAAGGACACAAATATTTCCTCAGTGTACTTCATATGATCAAGGTAGCACTCTCATTTTAGCGACACCCATCTTCTTTTCTTGTCTCGTCTTTACTCCTCTCATCTCCGCTCCAATCGACATTGCTGGTACCGCGCCATCTAGTTCACATCTCACATCTCAATAGCACTTCTAGAAGTCACTGCCAGCTTTGTCATCTAACTTCAATCGTGGGACCACCTCTGCATGCAACTCTATTTTGCATGAATAATTCCAATTTCCTTATTAAGTTGCCGGTTTTTTATGTTCAGTTCTTCATCTCTGTCGTTTTCAAATCACAGGTATTCTGATTTTTAAGTTTGAATTGTTTGACAACACAAGCATTTTTACGGACTATTTCATCACATTTTTCGGACGTTTCATGCTCTTTGCTGCCCAATGTGATGTTATCTGCTGATTGATGCAACATGGAGGTCTTCATGTACATTTGAACGACACTGATGTAGATATGTCGCACAAACCGAACATTCACTGCACTTTGAAGTAGGGTGGAGGGGTTTCCTTTCCCTCCCTCACCTCTACACTTCCTGTCTTGTGATCTGGTAGTACGCCTTCTCCACATCATCAACACATTAATTTCTTTCTGAGATCTGAGAGATGTGAGCTAGACCTGCTGATGATGCTTAATGTTGATTGATTAAAATTGTCCAATTCTCGTAGTCCGTTCCTTTCCAAATCAGATTCAGATGTCTGTTTGCTACTAGTGGTACTCATATGAAAGCTTATGTACAACAAAAGATAAGCTAAGTCCATCTACGAACATTTCATTGCTCGAATTAGACAGTCAGTGCTGTAATGCATTATAATATGCCTTTGAATAATGAAGACGAATTCCCAGTCTAATATTCTCGTTCAATAATTCAACGCAACTAAACGTAACCATTTGTAATCATTGGCTACGTAATACTCATTGTCAAATGAATATCAACGGCGACAGAGTCAGTTAATCCCGTACGTTCTAATCAGTATTTTGTCCAAGTTTGAAGCAGCTAACCACAGAAACAATCTCATCATCAGCATTATGGAACATTGGCATGGTCGAGCTGCTCTTGTAACGGGTGCCTCAGTCGGCATTGGAAAAGCCATTGTCATTGATCTTCTCAAACATGGTCTCAATGTTGTTGCATGTGCAAGACGTGTCGAGGCAGTAGAAGCAATAAAGAATGAGATCGACTCATCCAAGGAGGGAGTAGGTGAGTTAGTTGCAGTAAAGTGTGACGTTGGAAGGGAGGAAGAGATCCTAGCGATGTTCGAAGTGATCAAGGAGAAGTTTGGAGGAGTAGACGTGTGTATCAACAACGCTGGTTTCGGCAAGAAAGATACATTATCTGAAGGAAAAACTGAAGACTGGGCTGGTATGTTGAATGTAAACGTTTTGGGTCTATCGATCTGCACTCGGGAGGCGCTCAAATCGATGAAGGAGAGGAACGTTGATGATGGACATATCATTCACATTTCCAGCATTGTAGCACATAAAGTGTTCGAAACCGTCGCTATGTACTGTGCAACAAAGCATGCCGTTAGAGCTTTAACGGAAGGCCTACGACAAGAGCTTCTTGCAGAGAAGTCTGGGATTCGAGTGACTGAGATCTGTCCAGGTCTCGTCAAGACTGAATTTGCCGAAGTGCTCACAAATGATCCACAACGAGCTCAACAATACTATGCAGCAAGCAACTATCTGAGGGATCGTGACATCTCAGACAGTGTTATCTATGCCTTGTCGGCACCAAAACATGTCCAAGTGCACGATGTCATCCTGCTTCCTGTTCGACAGCCGGACAGCGAGTGAAAGTCTCTTCAACAAATGCTTCAAATCATCTCCTTAGACTACCCTAGTGATCTTGAGTGTAATGGAATCTTAACGCTGTAACATGCAATTCTATTAAATGATATCTACATTTAAAAGTGATTTTAATAGCAGAGAAAAATGGACACTATAGAAATCGGCGCATAACCAAATTTATCTAAAAAAAATTATTTACGACTATTTTTCAGAAGGTATACACTTTGTATTCATTTTCTTTATTTAATTCAACTACATGTAAATTGCATTTAGTAAAAACTAAGAAGCATGCTGCTACAGAACTTTTTATGCCAAACATGTTACAATGCATAATATTTATCGTAACTGAAATCAGAAGAAGAATTTTAGGCCTTTGTCTACATATTTACAGCGGGAAAAATACTGACAAAAGCACTGTCAATGAAAAGGGACATTGCATGGCATCTTAACTTGACTACGGAATCCTGACACTTGCTGAAAAGACACTAAGTATTTGTCAATCTAGTACAAACGTTTTTTCCTCTTAGCAGCTTTTATGCGTATGCTTGTGGTGAAAGAATTATGTCTGATAAAGAACCGGGTAAAGTTAAGCAGACGCGCAGATTCGTAGTAACCGTAGTTGGGTTCAAACCATTCCGCAAAGTCTCATTTTCAGCCTAGTTCTCTGCGCAGAGCCTTGTGATGGTTGATGGACAAGTGTACACTGTACATATAGAGCATAGTACATGTGCATGTAGATCTAGAAAACACAACAGAGTTTGCAGTGAGTGTTCATTTTATTGGATTCGCAAGCGTTGTAAAAGTGATAGGCATGACAGAAAACCTCGATACATATTTTTTTGAAGTTATAAAATGACATGAGGACTTCAAACTCATAACCGACCTTCACTCATCCATCCATGAATCTTCATAAGTCTTCAAGTTCACATCCCTGCTTGCCATAAAAAAACATTGCACCCTTCAACATCAATTCAAATCCTCTGAAAGCCAGTCCCTTGGCAACTTGAATACGGAAAGCACACAATGTTGCTGCTGAAACTTGAATTCCCTGAATCAATATTCATCCACGCTATCAGTGTCATTAGCATTAACTAACAATAAGTCTCACATGTCTGACTTTTTAGATGACCTGCTGAATATCGCAAAAGTCTTGGCTACTTTCCGTATTTTAGTTGCTGAGTTGACTTTTAGAGGAGTCGCTTCGATATCTGAAACAGATGGACAGGGACGTTGCCAGGGTGAGCGGTGGGATTGGTTCTCCCCCATTTGCTGAAGTACTGGTTATAGAAAAATGAGACTAACAGAGCTGCTTACACTGTACAAAAAATTAGCGCAACTGAGCGAAGGGAAAATATCAATCATAAGATTCAAACTTATGAAACATGAAATTGATGACTAGAATGTCGAACGATTAATCCAATGCATCCTTGTTATTCCTTCATTCTACTTCATTCATCGGATGAAGGTGTTCCGTATGTAGGTTGAAAAATTGCAGATCTCAGCATTTGTCAGTCAGACTCCGTCCACTCTAAGATCGCCGACAGAAGATATGTCTACTGTATCTACCTGCATTGTTCTCCAATCCAATGCATTCCCTGGTTGCATTCGTCGGTTGAAGGCACTCCACTCAATTTAATAGTGTAGCTATTCGGGTGGCTCTCCGATCCCATGCATTCCTCGGTTGCAGTTGGTTGGAAACGCTCCGCTCCATTTGTCTAGCTGGTCTGAAAGCTCATCAATCCGCTGCCTTTCCCGGCTTGGGGCACTCCGTTCTATTTTTCTACTGGAGCTGGTCTGGATGTTTTCCTTTCCAATGCCTTCCCCGGCTTGGGGCGCTCCGCTCTATTTGTCTAAAAGAGCAATTCCGGTCGCTCTTCAATCCGATGCATTAGATGGTTGGAGTCAATCCACTCAATTTGTCTAAAAGAGAAGCAATTAGTGACTCTCGAATCCGCTGCCGTCCCCGGCTTAGTGGTCTTTGCTCCATTTGTCTACTGGAGCTGATCTGGAAGCTCTCCCATCCGATGTATTCCCCGATTGCACGGGCGCTCCACGTCATCTGTCTATTGGACATGTTCTGATGATTCTCGATAAGATATTAAATGCGTGCAGTTTGTCAAAAACAGATTACGTAGTGTAAAGAACTACCCAAGTATGATAGATTTATCACATTTTCAAACACATTTTTAACACATTTTCAAGACTTTGACATATAAAGGCTTTTAAGAATTTTAGCTGCGTGCTTCCGCGAAAATAACCATCGTGTTATGTGATTTCTTTACAATTTATGTGCAAGCTCTTTTCAGTGCAGGTTGTAATAATAAATATTCGAGTTTGTCATCTAACTCCACATTTTTGGTGATTAAATAGACATTGTGTGCATTGATGATGAGGTGGAAAGCGAAAGGGAAGAAATCTAGGAGAAAAATAATTTCAACAGTGACGACGAACTCAGGACGCAAAATTTGTACGACGTAGAAGCAGCAGCATATTGTGAGTGACGATACATCCATTGACCACTTTGTTGTATTAATTGCTTTATATCGATTTTCATAAGCATCAGTTCAGCGATAATCGCTTCTATCATTTTGATAAGAAGTGTAAACCATCATAAAGATAGCAATTAATGTAGATTTCTTAAACGATTATTCGATGATTTTTGAAGGAAGCAGCGGGGGCAAAATTATGGTATGCTGATTATGTAAAACTCAAGATCTTACCGGTATATGCAGATAGGCCAACTATTGAAAAATAATGAATATTGACAATTTGTGTGAGGGTTCTATTCGAGAAAATATGGTATGCTATTATGTTCAAGCAGAAAGTGGTTCATTTTCATAATCTACTTGATATGACAGAAATCAATGCATTCACTGTAAGCTTATACAACTATCATTTGCCCAGTCATCCACCAATGTCTTGAAGTATGTTATTACTCGATTTGCACGACCTGTGGATTTGCATGCTTAGGTCATCTACCTCACGGAGCAATTTAATGATCGATTGTGAGCGTTAAGTTCTGAGGTCACTGCGTCATGTAACGGTAGAGAAAGGCTACCAAGATGTTAGAGATGCTGCGATGCTGGAAAACTGTCAAGAAACTTTAATATTGCAAAGAGGCAATATTTTATAATTTGTGGCAACTATGTAGCCTACGTCATGAACTATAACTCTCCCCAAGCGAATTTAAAGAAACCAAAAAACGAATGTTATATGCTGGCTCAATCGTTTTTTGTACTTGTGAATGGAGTTCTTCGTGAGCTGAACCTTAGCAATTGACCCCTAGCAATAGCCTTTGGCCTCGTAATGTGATAGAATTTTTCAGTTTCATTAATAAATGTTTCCTCATTAATCATCAAAGCTCACACCTACATTCACTTACATTGCCATCCTGAATGCTCTCCACTTAGAATAACTATTATATAACTCATCAACAGCCTCTTGGTCGAGGAAAAATACTACTATTTTTGATTATGAGGGTTTAAAATGAACACATCTTTAAAAATATCCCATGATTTTTAGGGGTAACATGACATGACAGAATTTGAATTTCATTTAATGTCACACTGTATTATTATAAAAAATAAAGTAGAGGGGGCAGTGGGTTGAAGATTTTCAGAATTTAAAAATGGCATGGAAGCAGAGATTTTTAAATTTCTTAAAATTGTTACAACTGACTTAAAGGAAAAATATGGCAGTTTCAAATGTCAACTTTATACTAATCAACACAATTAGAAAGTCTTCATATCGAAATCGCGAAGTTCTAACTCGTTGTGAGAAGCCTGAAATATCACAGAGAACCTACTGGTTAGGGAGTTGCTTCATCGACCAATCAAATCCAAGCAAGAAGTTCGACGTCACAAAGCACCCTACGCTGTTGATCTGTGAACCACGCAATCGCCAGCCAGCAGCAAGCAGTAGCCTTGACTGAATCACCCCGCATTCGAGATCTTGATTGTGAAAGTACATGCATGGCAAGTTTAAACAGAGAATCAGATATTTCCAATGTTACTCAGCCTTATTTGTTTGAGCCCACAATGTCAATCCATTCTAGTGAAAGTTTGGTTGGGCATTTCCCAGAGTCACGGCAAGGTAACGATAATGCGAAATGTACTTGCGGCAATTGTCAATCTACTTTGAATTCAAATGAAATTTGTTGCTGTAGGCTTAGCAATCTTATAGAAAGAAAGCTAGAATCACGTTCCTGTATAACGGAAAGAGAATCATTCAAGGTTGTCTGTCTTGATAAAACTGTGCTATGTGTGAGCTTCAGGCGTATACTGACTATACGTAAGAAGAGGAGAAAACAACATACAGATGTTTTCAATAACAAAGCATGCCGATGGACAGCGTATGGACAGTTTATATTTTGGATTTATGATGGTCCTATAGGACAATCAGTGAGGAAAGTGCTACCAACTTGCGTTTACAACGCAATTCGATTCAAATTTCCCTCGGATGACGGTATATATTCGGATTTCAAAGTTGGTGTGAATGATGATATTTTTATCGAATAAAGCTTTTCAGTATAAGCAAGAAATTTGTTTTCATGATCACTATGCAGGTGCAATACATGCCCAGTGATCGTAGCTACCAATACGATGAGAGCGATTGCCATTAATGTCGAGCCTACCGGTGAAAGAGATCGATCACTCAGAGACTACCGGTACTATTATTTTTATAGTGTGCGCTAGCTAGTAACCAATAAACGAATTTTACTAATTTAGACATAAGTAGGCTACTGGACTTATTACCGCTTAGGCCTATCGCTAGTATATAAGATATGAAAAATCTCTACATAAAAGAGTACCGCATAACTACGGGTAATGCAATATTTTTCTGAAATTGAGACTATCCTTAATTGATTTTACTTTATGATAGTGTAGCTAGGCCTACACATATTCTTAGTTAATTTCAAATATAGGCCAACTGTGCTTAACCTAAGATGTTGAATTTTAAATTCCATAATGCCTTGATACTCAGTTTCATCAAAATTCATTCAAAGCAGTTTAAGCTAATACCATGTTAGGTTACTTAATACAAAAATCCTCCATGTATATACGCTAAAAAGGCTTAATAAGTAAACTTAATTGATGTGTGGTACCGTATGTCTATAATAAGTGACATTAAATGATAGGGGTCCATTGTCTTATTTATTGAACTTCATAAAATCATTTCAAAATTAAAACTAAATATACCGGTGATTTATTAACAAAACGTTGATTGCCATATAAATTGATTGTAAATTTACTTTAAACTTTTGTTGATTAGATAACAAGATAAGATAAAAAGTGACCCACAATCAGACTCAAGAAATATGCCGACTGTTCTGCTGATGAGAAGAACAAAGCTCTTCTTTTGACGGCATGGGTAAAGGAGCAATATTTTGTGGAACAGGCAAATTCGAGAATGGAGGATCACTGTCCAGTGGGAGAAGACCAGATTTGCGAAAGTGGATTATCTCAGTAAGCAAATCAGTTCTCCACTGATAACCTTTGCGGCGATAAACACATCGAGCATCCCATTGACCGCTCACTTTTGAAAACTGAAATTTGAAACAGTTTTGTTTTGCTTCTCTCTGAACATTGGCATTGTGGTCAATGTAGGTCAGACATATTCGTATATTCATTGCAACTGATCGGAAATGCAGTCTTTTAGGGACATATTTAAGCATGATGCTATGTAAATTTTCGTGCGAGGCAGTGGAGAAACCTGGCATGATGCTATGTAAATTTTCGTGCGAGGCAGTGGAGAAACCTGATGTACAATGTTGTAAAGCAGACATGAACTTTGGGGCAGCGACGATGCTCTCTACAATTTTGAATGCTTCCGAGCTCGATAGAAGATAAGACTCCTTTAATCCGTCCTTCGCTAAATTTTCGTCCATATCAATATCATCAGCACAATTCAATACTCGACGAAATCGTGCACTTTCTTCCCATTGGTGAATTCCACGGATGTGTTGCACCTCAGAGAGCCACAACTCTCGTAGCAGATCGGGATCTGAATTACAATATTGTACGCAATAATAAAGGTGATTGATGATACTGCGTATCCATTCATTCAAAACAGAATTGGGCTTCTTCTTTCCAGCAGCCAGCAACTTTTTCTTTAATGACTTAGCAATATGCCAAATATCATATTGGTGGACAATGTCAGGGTATTCAGAATTCATTGCACCGATTATCGAAGGACTTCGGTCAGTTGTGATGACATCCACTTTAGTATTGCAGTTTAATAAGTAGTCCAGACACGACTTGAAGCCGACTTTTTCCATTCTAACACTCGAAGAAGTTTCTTGTCCAAGTTGAACGGTTCTTCCACATACAACTCGACCTGTATCACAATCCATAAACGTGTATGTAGAGTATTTCGCACTATATCCAGGTGAGTCGCAACGAGAATCACCGGCTAAACGAACGGATGTCTTATTTTTGAGTTCATCAATCAACACAGATTGTTGCGCCGACCAAGCACTGAAGATAACGGGTGCGACATACTTCGACTGAAGGCGATGGTAGACAGATGAAGAAATAATTCCTAAACTCATTGTGTCTGAAACTGCTTTTATAAGGGCATAAGTTCCCCCACAAAATATCACAGAAACTGCGAGTTGAAAATCTCCACTTCCGCTGCGTGATCGTTGTCCACTGAGGGTTGGCTGTGAAGTCCACAAGTAATCACAGCCTTTGAGACAAATCAATTTTATGCATAACATGCCACCATCGAATCGGAGATGTCTCGAATCAACAGGAGCACCGCAATCGGGACAGAATTTCAATAATGGAAGTAAATATTCGACGAAGCACAATACCACTTTAAAGGACGATTCTTTCGGCGGCTGGTGTGATTCTGGTTGATCTTCAAAGTTAATATCCATATCTGAATCAGACTTTAAAGGCGGCTGGTGTGATTCTGGTTGATCTTCAAAGTCAATATCCATATCTGAATCAGAGTCAAACGAGGAGTCACAATCAGAAGATGGAAAATAATCATCGTCGCTGTCATCGGAATCGGATCTGTCTGTCTGACCTTTATTCAAAGATTCTACATCACTTTCAATTTGAATACAGTCACAGTCGGGAGAGGTAAAGAGGTCAGTCTGGGTAGACACCGTTCTCAGCAATGGTAATGTCGTCTGAGCCATTACATGTGAAGTGGTAGGATGTACTTGAATCCTCCTATCATGTGTTAAAGTCTCGCACTGGATCATCACATCAGTCGTTGCATTAAGATTTACTGCAGAAACACTGGAGAGATCTTCGTCGTTGGATGAGAAAAGAAGCTTTTGAACGCAGTCCTCGTCTTCCAATCTTTTCTTCTTTGTAAGATAAGCAGAATGCCTGGGAGTTGATGACACCGGCGAATGATCACGCTTTTTCCCTCTAAAATGAAGGGACGGAGTGGCTTCCGGCTTGAGTATTCTACCCTTTGATTCAACGCCCATAATTTTCGCTCTTATATCTTCTTCAAAATCATCTTCAACGAAGTGGATGGAGCAAACAACAGAATTGTCAGACGGTGTCCAATTTTTCCGACTCAATCGTAAAATCCATGCCCGTCGAAGAGCAGGCTTCAGTGGAAATTTATGATAGGATATTCTCCTGCCTTCGAAAGTTTTGTCCTTGCCAGTCTTGTGGGAACAGCATTGGAGCATGTCGACGTGAGAATGATGAGCGGTGCTGACTCGAAAGAAAGAATCGATGGTTGTTTCTAAAATAGTGATACAAGCTTCCTACCGCTTCCCACTATGTTCATTGTCACTTGGTTCATTGCCATCCATTATTCACGGCCACAGAATTCTGTGTTCACGACATCCGACTAGTGCTTTCCGACATCATGGTATTACTGTCTTGTGATTGGACGCGCGCGCACTTATGGAAATTCCTTGTTTACTGGCAATCCGAATGCGCCTTCGTGGCGTGACAATCGTTTTTGTCCTCCATCAACCATGCATGACCTTAAGATTGAGGCTACCTTGTAAAAGCGTGACATTTCCCTTTAAGTCATTCTTTACTGTTGACAGTTTATCTAACTGTTGAGAATAAAGGACCAGACATTATGAGTTGGATGAGAGAAGTCCTTTTTGTATTGATAAAATACAGCTGTATTAGGACGAGGCATTTCGGACGCACCAAGCGACCATCATCAGGTGCAGGCAGTCATGAAACTGAACATCAGTTGATCATGCCACATTGCTGAACAGGAGTCATGTACGGAACTGGACGCCAATGCATAGAACTATACAAAATGTGTTAATCATGTTGCGTATACAATATTAATAAATAAAATGACTACTGTTTAAATAAGAAGTAGACAAAAATATGTACATAAAAAGTCAAGAGAAGCAAACGAAGAACTAGAACTAGAGAAAGTACTAGAGAAAGAACTAGCTAAAAACTCCACAAGTCACTCAAAGAATGCTTTTTATGAATTTTTAATATTATTATTATGAACTATATTAACTTATTTTTTTAATGAATCAGTTTATCTAACATTAGACCGAATCAAAATTCAATCGATAGAGAATGACTTAAGTCAATTGCAACAATTGTAAGAAATTTAAAAATCTCTGCTTCCATGCCATATTTAAATTCTAAAAATCTTTAACCCACTGCCTCCTCTATTTTGTTTTTTATTGAATTTATGGACGAATTGCCGGATCCAACAAAATTTTTGGCTGATTGACGGAAATTGTAACTGAAAATTGTAGTCCCTGATGTTACGTACAATGTAGCTCATATTAGGATATATGTGAAAAGTTTTGAATAAAAATGGTTGTTGAAAATAAGGTTTTATTGAATTGCATATGTTGCTTCTTTAATGTATTATAGATATGAATTGCATTGAGCTAACATGACATTCAAATTGCAACAAAGAATGTTCAATCAAAATCCAAAATGAAAAAACATATGGGGATAGATAGTGAAGATCAAGGTATTTATTAAAGATGATAAATTTAACGCACCTTGGTGCTTCTAAGTTGTGCCAGGTCTTGGTAATCCGAAGGTAAAGTACTCTACCCCCAGTTTAGCGACTTGCCGCTATGTATATTCATATGTGGTCGATTTAATAAGAACTCAATAGACTGAATAGTACACGCGGTGACGTAAGCTATTGCGAGGGCGCAGTGGGCACCGCCCATATTTTGCGCAATCGAGCTTTGGCGTATATCTTTCTTAATTTTAAGGAATTTTAATTGAAAGATTTTAAACGCCCTTCTCACATAATTCTTTACATGGCGCTAGTTCTGATATGAAAAGGGCACCCAGCATCTCCTATGTTCATGCTCATAATCCCCAGGGCGCGCGTGTGTCAATTGTCAGGAAAACAGGAAAGCTAAAATAGAAAATAAATTTGCTCTGTTACCTACGCCTATAGTAGATGTTACCTATTAAAATATATAATTGGCATTTTACTTTTCCCTCAGTTAAAAGCATTCGAGTAGGAGAGAGCGGCGCACATTCTTGGATGGGGTACATTCGTTTAGTGCAGTTTACACGAAAATGATCATCTTAACTTTCAACCCCATTGCTCCCATCGTCTTCAACCATTAGATGTCTCACTGTTTGGTTCAATTAAGCGCTACTGCCGGACAGCATTGTCCGAATCCATGTTAAGTCATCACAGTCAACGGCCTACGATCTATGAACTGCCCACAATTTTCCGTTGTCCTTTCAGAATGGAATGACACACTCCAGTATTTCGTCTGGCTTTCACGTTACCGGAATTTTTGCGCTTGACTCATCCATATTCTCTGATGATGCGTTTGCAGCAGAATGAGTTTTCATTCCCCAACTGACAGATCAGGCTTTGTAGGATAATGTCTCGGCGAAGAATTCAGTTTTAGAGTCAATCATGCCTCGCTACCAAGTGACCCCGAGCGTAAAGCAGGTCGGAGAAAGGGGTACCCAAGAATTTTAGTGTCGACACCGGAAAATGAAGATCGTGTAGTTAGAGAAGAACAAACGCCGCAAAACTCTAAAATGTACCAGGGAGCTGGACATCCCCTCGAATCGGATGACGATGACATTCCACCAGCTTCATCGAAGGGCCCCAAGAATGTTCCTACTCTTAGTGTAGCTCCGAATGAGATTTGTGCAGGAAAATGGTACCTTGTTTCTATTCGCGGCGGTACAAGAAGTAAGGAAAACAACTTCCGCTACGTTGCCCGCGCTATCACCAATATCGATGACAACGGGGACACACTGATGAACGGATACCGAAGCGTCGACGACGGCTCTAAAATGTTATTCATTATCTCCGACGATGATATCTTCGCAGTACCAAGTGAAGACATAACAAGTCAATTGCTCGAACCAGTTGACGAGATTCATAACAATGGGCGAAAGGTTCACGTGCGCTTTAGTCACAGTGTTAGCATCAAAGAGAATTAAAACTTATTTTTCGGTTCCTTTTCTTACAAGTTAGTTTCTGGTGTTCTTTGTTACATTTTATGGAGTCTATTTTTATCAGAATTTGCCAAAGAATAGAATTCATATTCTTGCTAGTTATATAGTCGTATTTATTGATAATTGGAGTGGTAAGAGCAATTCTATCACATTTAAAAATTGCACGAAAGTAACCCCCTACCTGCAGGAACCTACCCCACACATGGGGCAGGTTCGTCCAAGTTGTCACACTTTACAAAAATAGGTTTCATGAAATTACCAAAGACCCTAGCCTGAAGTTACTATTATGAAAAGCATCCTCAATATCCACTATTAATAAATCAGTAATCGAATTTTTCATCTCGTAAACAGAGGCATAGATATATAGAATTTTCATTTTTAAGTGCCCCGTACTCGCCTCCACCTGGGACCTCGTATGCGGTCATCCAGGCCTAATACATTGGTTGAAAAACATTTCTGTGTTTTCTTTGGATGGTCATCAGAACATCTCCGTGAAGAGTGGTCAAATGAAACTCTCACTCCCATCTGCCTGGTGCCACTCGTGTTCATCTAATCGAGTATTCTCGTTATTTGATTCGATGTCAGGTACACTTTTATTAAGCTTGCGCAATATCCGATAATAAGATATACGACGCCATTGTCAATATGATGTTGAAAGATACAACAGGATCACGCAATGCCATGCTTTTAATCAGTGTTTTGTACATTTGTTGCAATCATCAACAAATATTGCACACACCAGCATTAGAAATCTCATCATCAGCATTATGGAACGTTGGCATGGTCGAGCTGCTCTTGTAACGGGTGCCTCAGTTGGCATTGGAAAAGCCATTGCCATTGATCTTCTCAAACATGGTCTCAATGTTGTTGCATGTGCAAGACGTGTCGAGGCAGTGGAAACAATAAAGAATGAGATCGACTCATCCAAGGAGGGAGTAGGTGAGTTAGTTGCAGTAAAGTGTGACGTTAGAAGGGAGGAAGAGATCCTAGCGATGTTCGAAGTGATCAAGGAGAAGTTTGGAGGAGTAGACGCGTGTATCAACAACGCTGGTTTCGGCAAGAAAGATACATTATCTGAAGGAAAAACTGAAGACTGGGCTGGTATGTTGAATGTAAACGTTTTGGGTCTATCGATCTGCACTCGGGAGGCGCTCAAATCGATGAAGGAGAGGAACGTTGATGATGGACATATCATTCACATTTCCAGCATTGTAGCACATAAAGTGTTCGAAACCGTCGCTATGTACTGTGCAACAAAGCATACCGTTAGAGCTTTAACGGAAGGCCTACGACAAGAGCTTCTTGCAGAGAAGTCTGGGATTCGAGTGACTGAGATCTGTCCAGGTCTCGTCAAGACTGAATTTGCCGAAGTGCTCACAAATGATCCACAACGAGCTCAACAATACTATGCAGCAAGCAACTATCTGAGGGATCGTGACATCTCAGACAGTGTTATCTATGCCTTGTCGGCCCCAAAGCATGTCCAAGTACACGATGTCATCCTGCTTCCTGTTCGACAACCGGACTCCGTGTGATAAGAGAATTTCTGATACCATGTTTCAAATCATCTCTTTAGACTCTCCTAGTAATCTTAAGTACTATGCATTCCTGTGGTTGTAGCATTAAATTCTATTAAATTATTCATTTTAATAATGAAAATTATAATGATAATAATAGTGCCTATATTGATGATGAAGATCACACAGCAGTGCAGAAATGACACATGAGCACGCATTGATGTCATACGCACATTATAAGTGAAAAAAATGCCAATTACAAGATCTCTGTACATGTCGTCGCTTTTTTGACTAACTAACATATCTGAAATTTCATAATTTTTCTAAATTTTGTTTAACAATTTAATACGTCGACCCAAAGGAGTTGAGTGAAAAAAATATTTTGAAGTCTTTTTTAAATTCAAATATTCCCATTTTAACGAAATAGCGTAACTGAAATCTTATCATTTTCACTTTATTGATTCAAAGAACTATTAAATTAATAATATACAAAAAATAATGACATAGCTAATGTATCTATATAAAGACTTTCATTGAAAGGTTACTATTTCTTTTTTGCCTAACTAACGTAAGTGTCATCACTTAATGATTATGAGCAAAGTACGAAATCATTTGCTTTCTATCTCAGACATAGATAAATATCATGTTTCATCTCTTCAAATCCGTTTTAATAATGCAAAATAAATGATATTAACAGCTTACTTGATGTGATATAAAATAGGATCTCAACATTCCAAAATCGTTTTTGTCGATTTCTCGTGAATATTGTTTTTTCGAATTTTGTTAGTTACGTTAGTTAGTCAAAAAAGCGACGATGTGTGAAATCCAAATTAACCTGCTTCTGGCCAAAGGATTTTAATTTTGTTTGGCGGGTGGAACTGTGGGCGTGATTGTCCCCAAGTGAGTTGTTCTACGGAACCGAACTGTTGGCGCCATCAAAAGTAGAATAATTTTCAGCATTTCTACATTGCTTTTACTCAGTTGAACGATGCCAAGTTTACTTCAGTCATTACTATGGGAAGGCTTGAAAACCCTTTTCCTCCAAGTTCAATAGACGTTTTCAGCCCCTTCTTAGTGCTACTTTTGCATTCATCAAACGTAGTCTTTGCTTACGACTGTCAATTAAGTGTCCTCTTGCAATCGAAATATGACAAACTGAAAATTCGTGAATTCAGTCTTATAAATGCATGAATTATTTTACCATATTTGCTTTAATAGATAACCAGGGCTTTTTTGAATATCGGAGCTTGTAGTGGGTTACTATAGGGGACTGGGCTATTAATGGGGACTGAATTTACAGAAAATTTGCCAAAATTACAATTTTCCATTCATGCACTCCCTATTTAATTTGACTGATCACTGTCACATACATCTGAATCTGCTATGCATCTGGTATCACTGTCAGTGTCAACACTTCCCGGTACGTTTTCATTATCGTATTCAAATCTGAGAAGATCAATTGTGAGTGACGAGGTTGTCCAGGTTTAAAACAAGCAAATTTTGTTGTCTTCAGAACAATCAGAAGCGACAAAAATTCGACATTGCTTCATAAAACTAAGTAATTGAGATGATGGTAAGGAATCCTTATCCAGGAAGCGATAGTAAGGAAACTGGACGGTTTCATGTTGCCGCCAGAGGTAAAGAAATGCGGTCCATCTTGCAACCAGCCATATTACATGCAACTTTTCTGGAAATGTGTCTTTACACCATGGTTGGAAATGGCCAGGTTTTTCGCGGCAGGAGTCGAGTAGGCTGCCGATATATTCAAAACTGGCCGGTCGGGGATGGGACGGTGACTGTCTGCTCTATACCGGTTGGTTAAGGCTTTGATCATCGGACATTATTCGGTCAACTTATGCCATTAGACATTATTCAATTTCCACCCATTACATGAAATGCATGAATGGTAGGCCATCCGGTAAAGCGAGAGTTACCTATTACAATGCAATGTCATACAATGCAAACATTCGCACTTTGATATCATGTTTTGTGTGTGATAAGCATCAATACGCTTGATGACTTATTTACTGATCTAATGAGTTGTAGGCCTATTTTATAATTTTTGATTATGTTAGCTGCACTTTCAAGGTCAGTCAAACACAAGCAAGTCGAAGGCAGATAATCGAATAATGATCCAAACGGGCATTGATGTTGTGATAACATTGATGCGATATTAATATATGCGTATATCTATATCCCTACTTTTATACCTACTCACCTATGAAGCAAACTCCGCTCTATGCTGAGATACTGGAGCTACTCGCCGCTAAAGAGTATACATGCTCGCTCATTCCACCATGGATTAAGCGGTTAACAAATCCTAAGTTCCAATATAATAAAAGTTTTTCTATCTATAAAAGCTCTGAGATGAACAATTTGATCACTGACTAAGTGCTGATGCTACGAGATGTTTTGTCTGCGACGTGCAAACTTGATTTGAAGTGATTCACTGAAGTGAGATTAACTTCTTCACTTGTGAGGGAATTCTAGTGATTTGGGACATCAATTGAGAATTCTCTCCACTGCAGTTTGAATTCAGATCTTTTGAGTTTCCATTGATGACCGCGAGCTGACGCATACTAGTCTGCAACAATGAGCTCACCAAACTTGTCATCAATTTTTCATTTCAATGAGTGTCCCTGTACAACGTCAATCAAAATTTATCGCGCGCCGTAAGCTTATCAACTATTATCAACAGTTATCCACTATCCAATGTCAAATGTTCGTGTAGTAGGCCCTATGTTGCATTGAAATCCGTTGTTCATTGCTTTTCTAAGCTCCACGTGTTACATAAACAATCCCATGCAGTGAAATTATTCATGATCTGGAATAATTTTGCAATAGCTGGGTTGAGGAACGCGCAGTGCTTCCAACATTCATACAAGCGAATACATGATTCTGGAAACTTAATTTGAGATAAAGTAGGGTTTGAACTGCATGTATAAGTCACAGGTAATCATTTTTAGCTGTTTAAAGAATAGTTCGCAATATTCAAATCACAAAAAATGTGCGTAGACACTCTCAAATCATGTTGAATTTACATGCTCTTAATGTTGTCATGATTGACTAAGCAATTTATTCTAGAGTGAATGTCGTCAACGGTCGACATGGGTTTAATTAAATTAACCAGCCGGCCAGCGATACTAAAACCGTCCTGCCGGCCAGTCTTCAAAATTTTCGGTCGGGGCCGGTTCCAACCCTGCTTTACACTTCTGTTCCAACTTACATCTGCAAGTAGTTTAGGGTATGACATCCGGTGCATCGCTTCGCTTCGCTTCGCTTCGCTCGCACCGGATGTCACTCCTTTCGAGTTTTTCAAAAATTTACGTAGTCTATAAATTTCAAAAATTTAGGTAGACTCCAAATTTCACGTGGCCGAAAATTTAGGTAGTGACAAATTTTTAAAAAATCAAAATTTCAAAAATTTAGGTAGTCTCCAAATATCGGAAATTTAGGTAGTCCAAAAAATATCACGTGGTCGAAAAATATCGAAAATTTCACGTAATCGAAAATTTAAGTTGTCTCAAAATATCACGTAATCTAAAAAATATCACGTGGTCGAAAATTTCACGTAGTCGAAAATTTAGGTACTCTAAGAATTTCACGTAGTCTCAATATACCAGAAGATTGTATTCAAAATATTTATTAAAAAAATGGAAGAAACCTCAACGGGACGGCGACGACGAAAATGGAAGAAACCTCAAGAATATATCCTTCGTTATCACAATTAAAAACAAGTGAAATGAATAAAGAAAAACACAAAGAAGATTAGAGCATTAAAAAAAAATTAAGAAGACGCAATTATTACTTAGACATTCTTCGTTATTGTACTCTCAACATTGTTTATAGTACTAATTGTGTGAACTAGAAGATCATTGCAACTCATAAACACAAAATTATTCAATGAACCCGTACACTGGCTGATGAATGAAGAGAGAGAGAGCTTTTTGCTCTAGCGACGGAAAAAATCTAACAGCTTTCCCCTAAAATTATCGCGGAATCTCTTGTCATTTCAATTTACGCATCGGTAATTTTTTGACAGTTCAATTTACGCGTCGGTAAAATTTTGACGGTTCAATTTACCCCTACGTAAATTATTTTCAGAATCAGTTTTCAAAGTCTGTTTTGCAAATATATTTATAAAACTCACATGCATTCACAAAATTCATTTAACGTTTCCTCTCTACCAAAAAGTACCTCATTTTGTGTATTCATGGATTGTCAACACATAAGGGTAGCAATAAAAAGCAATTCTTCTTGTGAACTCAGAACACATAAGTTCATTAAAGATTATTTCCTGTCAGTGACGGTTGTACCAAAACGCTCTCGTCATATATTTCTCATAATGAGACAAGAGTTTTCCGCTACTCAATCAAAGATAATCAGAGAAAATTTGTCAAATTTCTTCTGTGAGATTGCAAATTTGTTTATATCTTCAGAAAAACACGGTGATTATTTCGAATTTGTTAGAAAAGAGACTGCGAAATGCCCTCATTTGATTGATCCAGACTTCATCGAAGCATCACGGATAGAAAGAAAAAATTTCAAGAAAAAGCAAAATGAAGACAGAAGACAACAACAGTTGCCGGTGAGGATGAACAAATTACGAGAGAAATTAATGGAGACTATTGGTGAAAGGTTTGAATTTACAGATTCTTTTGAGAATTTTATAGAGCCAAATGGTGGAGAGGATAATAAAATTGTAAACTTACGCAAATTCTTGTTGCATGAAAAAAGAAACAATTCACTCAGTGTTATGTGTAAAATTTTTATCGGCAAACACATCAACCATCTGCTGTCTCTTTGTGGTAATGACAAAACATATTTTTATAGTCTTTTGAAGAAAAATCAGATCAATTATTCACGCGCCGAACTTTTATTTGCTATGAAATTAGGAAAATTAGCCGACAAATTTCCTAAATTTTGTAGAGTGTCTGTTCCTCTTAGACTTTTAAAACGCATATTGGAAGATTGTCTACAAAGGGATGGAGAATTTTGGTGGGGCAACTAGAGATTTATTGTGCAAAGCAATTGTGTGACATTCAAAATGATTCCATTCTTCTCGCAAACAATGGTGCGTCATTCAGCTACAATACCGCGCTGACATATGCAACGGAATTTTGCATCTGAAACTCCGCTATTGTTGCTGCGATACGCCCGCACGTCACTTCATTTTCAATGTTAAGACCTATGCTATTTCATTATAATTTTCCTAAACAATGGTGCGCCATTCAGCTACAATACCGTGCTTCAACCAATTAGATCGCGTCCACGCGTGGAAAAATGTTATATGAATGCGTAAACTTTGTATCGGTTATTTGATTTGGAGATGTAGATTCCTCTTCTGTCAAAGTTTATGAACAGTATATGTTAAAACATTATTTTATTTTCTGTTATAAAATTGCTTGTTTTTAAATTTAAAGAACAACATATGTTAAATATATTATTTTTGTAAAAAAATGAATAACAAAAAAGAAACAATGAAAAACTTAAACATTGAAAACTCCGAGCTTAGCTCGCCGACCTTCGGTTGCTTCTTAAAGCAATACGGTAAACAAACCACGACAAATTTCGATTTAAATAAGATCGCAAATCAATTGGGAATAAAGAATTTTCACATATTGATGAGAGACGAATTACAATTCCTAACAAATAAGCCAACAATAACTATAAATTTCATAACAAATCTTCACACGTCAGATCAAAAAGGAGTACATTGGTCTGCGGGACAAAGAAACAAAAATGGTGACAATTACTATTTCGACTCTTATGGATTGCCTCCAACGAATGAAGTCAAAGAATTCCTTGGCAATGGAACATAGAATACGTTTCAAATTCAAACACCAGGAACTACTTATTGCGGTCAGTTATGTCTTTATGTTTTATTTTAATTACAGGAAGGAGTACCATTTTTTGATATTATGTTAGAATTGAATAAGGGAGTTGAATAACGGAATTGAATAAGGGAATTTAATTCCCGAAAAACGTTAGTTCCAAAAATTAAAAATCAGTTATTTGTAATTCGTTTTGACAAAATCTGCCAGTGATTTTATCATCATCTAAATCTCTAATTTCATAAGTAATCGGAGTAGTTTGATTTATTTTACAAACTTCAAATATCTCTTTAGTCAACAACCCTTTTTCAAATTTATTCTTATGCTTAAATATGCGTACCCTATCTCCATTCTTAAATTTCGGCTTACGTTTCTGTAAATTCGGATTACTCTTATTCGAATAATTATTTTCGAATATTTTCTTTCGTATCAAATCAGGATCATCAGAAGCATTTTTTTGAGTTTTTTCAATACCTGAATGAACTTTATTATTGTACTGATCTACAATTCCTGGTAATATATTCAACCATTTCTGATTACCTTGTTCTGTAAATTTCTTGAATATTTTATTTTTTAAAGTTGTATTGAACATCTCTATTACTACTGCTTTGCCAGCATTTTCTGTGGAATAAACAGTTTCAAATAATGGCTTAACATTTCTGTTATAAAACTCAGATCCTTTGTCAACAAACAATTTCTTTGGCTTTCTATTACTTTCCATAAAGATTTCTTCAAACGCATATTTAACTGACAGAGCAATTTTGTTTTTTAAAGGCTTTGCCCAAGCGTATCGTGTATATAAATCTATAACGCTCAATATCATCTTTATTAAATACTTTTACTTTCAATAGATATTTCGGCTTTCTATATTCTTTATGAATTTCTGACGCGTAGGTTTCAGAGTTATGAGTTTTGTCTAAACCCTGACCGAACAATATTTTAGCTTGTAAAACTTTCTTAACAAATATTCTTTCAATTTTTTCTCTAAATGTAGGATTTTGAACACTATCTAATTCTTCTATCATTTTCCTATCAGCTACATGACGAGAACTTAGGTCATGATTTCGATAAGCTAGATCGTGTCTATAAGCTGCTGCATCAACTCTGTTTATTGGTTCTTCACCTGGTTTTGGATTATTATTCTCATCTAGTCATATATCTAATCGAGTTCCTGGACCGGTATATGAATGACCAGGAAGATGTTTTTCTTTTGAATATTTACTCCAAATAAAACCAGGAAAGTTTTCTAATGTTTTCTGTATGTCACCTCCAATATGCTGACAATTTGAGGTGAAATGGTGACTTAATGTTAAATGTACTTTTAAGAGATAATCCATTAGATCTAGATTTGAAATTCTTAAGTTATTCAAATTCATTTTTAAGGACAAAATATAATAAATGTTTTACCTAATCATACTAGGACTTAGATATATTCCAGAACCATCTTTAGTTTCTTTAATTTCTATTAAATCATCAACATTATGTAGAATGTTTTTGAGAACACGTTTTCCTTCATCAACTAAATTTAATTTACTAATAAAATGATCTACTATTCCTTCTCCCCTAGCAACTTTCTCTAACTCTCTATTATGACGCTTTTGTTCTTCTAATGCTGCCTTCTCTGATTTATTTTTATTTACTGCTTGGGCAATACCAGCTGTCCCACCTGCAACACTTCCTGCTGCTGCTATGCCACCTATTTTTAGTGGAATTAATGGGAGAATTCCACCATTCTTTTCTTCTTGTAATTTAATATTCTCTATCATTGGTTTACTTATGTAATATTTCTTTTTGCTAATCGTAATACTTGTAGGTGTATTTTTGTCAACAATGTTACGTAATTTTAATTCAACAGTTTTATTATTATTACTTTTCGCTTGCGACATTTTTAATAAAAAAATTTAAAGTTAGGAAAAACTTTAATCTATTCTAGTTATGTAAAAATTTTAAATTAAGAATTTTTAATAAAAAAAAGTTCAATCTATTCTAGTTTAGTTATGAAAAAATTTTAAGTTAAGAACAAATTTTAAGTTACCAAAAATTTTAACTAACCTATAGAACTTTGTTCAGAGGCTTTAGCCGATCGGACCAAAGGTCCTCAGGTTACTAACCTATAGAACTTTGTTTAGAGGCTTTAGCTGATCCATCTTTCGATCAAGAATTTCAATGGAATATTTTTCATCTTCTAGCAATAAACAATAAGCCATCAATGAAGTTGTGGAATCTTTCTTTTCAATATTAATTGTTACATCACAACCAGTCTTGATAATATCTTCAGATAGTCAACTAAAATCGAAACAGAAAATAGGATATAAATGTCTCCAATCTCCAGGAGTTAATTGTGCTTCAACTCCAAATTCTATACAAAGATTTCGATAAGCATCATATCCTTCCATAAATTGATTATTGGTATCATCGAATCTTAATGGATCAATTGGATATCGGGTTTGATTTAAAGCAACTTGTAAACTTCGAATTGTATTAATATGAAAAAGATTGTTGTCCTTATCAAAACTTGGAGGATTATTTCTTTGAAATGTTAGTAATAAATATCTTGGAGTATTCGAAGTTCTAGTAAAATGCCAGTTAAATCTTTGTTCGGAAAACGTTACAGAACTAGCAGTTCGCTTTAGAAAATTTACTGGAATTTGTTTGTTGGTATTTAATCTTTTTGCAATAGCTGTTTCAACCTCTAAACTAGGAGTAATATGCTTAATCCACCATTCAAGTCTATCAATTTTTAAATATGCCTTTTTCCAGTCTTACCATAAAAAATTAATTCATTATTTGCTGTACGATGAATTATTGATTTAAATTTTAATTGATATGATATTTTATCATAATCTAAATATCCGAATAATGGAGACAATAACCAATTTACTGTCTGTTTACTTTTCTTGCTAAATTCACGTCTTTCTTTATATGCACTATTGTTTGTTTTATTTAAATGATTTGCAATATTTTCTACATCTTTCGCAATTCCCGCTGCATCTGTTCCAGCGTGAGTTAAATCATCAACAATTATACCATCATTAGTATCAGGAAACCAACCTTCGATTTCATGCTGTTTATTATTTTCACCAATTGTTACAAATCTAAGCATTGTATCAATTACACCTGGAGAATCACTTATTGTTTCTATATTTTGAGTTGCAACATCTAAACGCATTTGTGTAAATAATCTTGGAAAAAAATTATTCTCTAATGCAATATTATCGGTTTCTGGTAATGGTGTTGTAAAATTGGCATCACTATATAAAGAATATTCACAGTGTAAAAAGGAATCAGGTAAATATAAATAACTTTGTTAATTATCAACTTTAAAGATTAAATCACCTCCAGCATTTACTCTAATAGAAGATCCGGGATTCATAGCAATTCTTATATAGTCATTCTTTTTTTGATTGTAACTAGCGAACGGAGGATCGTTCAATCTAAAATTATGTTCGATAAGAGAAGACATTTTTATAAAAAATAATTTGACTTTTTTTTCTCACACACAGAAAAAAATTTCTTAGGTTTCCTTTTCGAATATATTTTAGAATTTTGCTAAACCAGTACCTCTCATTTCTTCAATTTATTATTCCTCGTGTTTACTATCAGACGGAGTACCACTCCTCAAGGTTTCACCCCCCACAGCTATGTTGGCAATTTTGTTTTTTGTTTCCTCTGAAAGTTTTTTTAATTTTTTTAGTTCTTCAGAATCATTCTTAAGTTTACGAATGGTTTCTAGTTGTTTTAATTCGTTTTGAGACTTAACAGCATTTGGTATTGCATTAGCTGTACTACCTATAGCAGCTGCTCCTTTTGCAGCAGATGTAATAAAATCTTTATTATTTTTAATTAAGTTAACGATACTTCGGATACCAGAAAATATTCCAGCTCTGCGGTTTACACCAGCTCCGCTGTTTACATTATCTCCTTCTTTTTGAATAGTTTCTACATTGTTATAATGATAAACAGATTTCATAGATGGTTCATGTGCTAGTTTTTGATTTGAAGCAAAATGTTTAAGATTGTGTTTATAAATTATAGGCATTTTTTAGGATTAAATTTGACTTTTGGGAAAAATATTTACGTTGAGATTTACGTGTCCGATCAAGATTTACGTGTGTGAATGGACAACAACCGCGTGATAACTTGCATTTTCTGCTGATTCATCTTCAAAGCCGATTTAAGAGCATTCAATTGAACTTTAAGAACATCTAACTGATTTTTAACAGCATCTAACTGTGCTTATTTCCTTTATAATTTTTCTTTAATTCATTTTCTAAATTGATTTTAAGAGTTTTCATTTTATCAACTTTTTGATTAAGTGAGTTTTCTTCATTTATTATTGCTATATCTTTCATTTGTTGAGTAATTTTAGTAATTAATTCATCAACACTTTTTTGGAATGTAGTTTGTAACTGCTTTAAATTTTTTTAAATTCTTTCAGGAAGTTTTTCTATTTCATCTTCTAATTGTTCTTTCAATAATTTTATCTGATGTTTATTTTTAATGACTGCAGATTTTAACTTTATGGAAAGTAATATTAAAATTTTTGATTGTTCTGAATTTTTTTTTAAAAGTTTTGCTATATCTGCTTCTAGTTCTCTATCCTTTTTATCAAGTTTTAACAATTTTTCGTTTAATGATTTGTCATTAAGTTTAAGCAACTTTAATTCATTCATCTGTGGAACCAAATTATCATTTATATATTTTTCTTTTAAGTCATTGATTTGTGTATCAACATATTGTTTATTTGTTAACTCTGTATTTTGTTGCGGAAGAATAGGGAGATGCAATGGACCAGATAAAACGTCTACAGTTTTCATGATATAATTTTCTATTTTTATTTCTGATTCACGATTATTCGGGATATATGCACCTCCACCAACATTTGGTAACATTTGGATATGTCAGGGAAATAAAGATAGAAATTATTTTCTCATGAAAATATAAAATCAATTTTTCTCACAAAAATAAAAAATGGAAATGACTCAAATTTGTCAAGTTTTGTAATATGCGTTTTAAAAATGAAGCGTCCTTATATTCGCATATGAAATATACACCTTGTGGTTAACTTATAAAACAATCTCAACAAAATATGCAACCTATTCAAAATATGCAACCTGTTCAAGAAATTTGATCTGTGACAAATATTCAACAATTACAACATTTGGTATAGCAATACCTAACAGGTTAACAAATAATGATACATTAAAATGTTTAAAATCTGGAATTGATGATGAAAGAAATGCCTTGAAAAAAGCAAAACCAATAATATCTGATGCCAAATCTACATTAGCTAAAGGAAAACAAATAATTGAAGATAAAAACCAATAACAAACGGTGCGAGTGCTATAATTAATTAACTATATTTTTAGACATAAATTTTTTAGATGCAAGTTTTAGATATAAATTTTAGATATAAATTTTTAGATGTAATAAGATTTTTATATTTAATGAAATTTTTAGATATAATAAGTTTTTAGATGTAATAAAAAACTATTATTCCCACGTGTCATCATCATCACTTAAATCTCTCTCACTGACGATTGTTTGAAATATTTCAGCTTGAATATCTTCTCCGTTAGAAGGTAACATAATTTCAATTTCATCAGGTGCTTGACGTTTAAGAATATTTATTTGACCAGAAAATTTTTTTTCTTCAGTATTATTATTTTTATCAGGAATACTAATTCCAGTTTCTAAAGATCTTTTCCATGGTTTATTAACTGTAGTCGATAATGTTTTACCCGAATATAATTTTAGAAAATCTTCTACTTTTACTTTATTTTGTGAATATCCTTTAAATGTTTTCTTTTCACTAAGTCTTCCTTGTTCATCTACAGTAATACAGTATTTTACTTTAGATGCAATAAACATTGCAAAAATAATTCCACCATTTCCATAATCATTTTTTCCTTGACACAATTCCCCCCAACATATCCAGCAGCATCTAATTTATTGTAGAGGTCATTAGAAATGTATATTGAATCAGTGTTTTTTACAATTAATGGAAAACCACAATTAAATGCGCCATCTTCTGTTTCAATATCATAAACATATTGTGGGTTATTATTTGAATATCTTACAGTGGTAACTTTTTTGGTAATATTTTTTTTAACTTGACACGCACTAAAGCATAGTGGTTTATCTTTTCTTTCGCTTACTAGCAAATTAATACCTAGAGATGATGCCAAGTTGTATAAACCACTAAAGGTTTTGCATACTTCCTTTTAAAAAAAGATTTCTTGTCCCCATCTGCTGCATAAAATCCAACAGAGAACCAATATCTAGTATTATATTCAGCATTTAGAACATACCAAGGAACACGTTTTTCTTTAAACTGATTATAATAATTGTCACTAAAGTAAATGGCATATTGTTTTGGATTTTGAAAATTAAGTTTGTATACTCGAGATTATCTCATTGTATTATATACTTTACAATCATTTTTATAAACTTCATTAATATATGTTTTTAATTTAATTAAGAGGTTAAGTACTTGGTTATTTAAAGTACAACAATATCTGACTCCTGATTCATAATTATAGATTCCAGCAGAACCATCTCCCAAAAAGAACCCTTCTATAAATGCTTGCTTACATCTTAAATTAGGTGGATCATTAACATAAATATCACTTACAATTTGTTTCAATATGATTGTATTGTCGTGTAAAAATAATTTATTATGTAGTAAATTTGTTCCTTTATTTAATTCTTGTGGCCTTATTTCATTACCTCTTTCATCTAACAATAAATGATCTTCAGTAACATCCACTATTCCCATTTTTGTTCTTATTCGATAAATACTTTTATTTGTAAGATGTCTAATAATTTTTTTTACTTTACTCCATCCATTATGAGTATAAATTTCTAAATTATCAACTAATGAAATTTCTTTCATATCACCATTAATTTCAAACGGATTAATTTCATAATTGTTTACAATACTATCTATTCTAGAAATAAATATTGAATTATTATTTCTCAATATTACAGGCGTGTCAGCTGTTACTGAATCTGTATAATGAATGTATTTTTCGTTGAAACCATTAATTTCTAAAATAAAGTTATTCGTGATTCTTCTAGAGTGAGAAAGAATAAAAAAACCTAAGTGTGATGGCATGAATGACGTCTTCCCATCTTTTACAAATATTAGCTTTAAGAAATTCATCATCTTCCATTTCTACTTTCGCTAAATATTGTTCATCTTTTAATTTTTCATAATCTGTTACTTCTTGAGTGAAATTTTTTCTCAATGTATTCTCATTCCATAAATGATATTTAGTGGTTATATCTTTTTGTACAGTTTTGCCATATAGCGAATTCATCAATAATTTAATTAACTCATCGCCTGCGGTGTTTCCTTCTGTTTTATATTTTTTCTCAAATTAAAAAGTTTTTCAATATAATTTCGAAATGGTGAAACTTGATAATTTTTTTCATAAATTATACCATCAGTAATATGTAAGATTTTACACCTCAATTAACAATTTCTTGTATGTCTACAGAAGTTAATACATCATAACATATACCATTTCTAAACCTGATTACTTTTACATGAGAATTATTATTTTGATTTTTAACTTTATCTTTTATAGGAACTGGTTGAAAAAACATATCATTCGGATATTGAAACACAACTGTAAATATTCCAGTTTTAGGTCTAAATGTTTGAGTATTAAATTTAGATATTATTTCTCGTTCTTCTTCTTGACGAAATTTTCTAGCTGATTCAGATTTAGGGTATTCTGAATTTTCATCATACATAGCTGATGGATATAATGATGTTGCATCAAAAGCCATTAGAAATTCATTTTTTTGTTCAAGTAGTTGATTTGAAATCTTCTTACAAATTTCAGTTTTATCTCCTAAATCTCGATACTGTTTCATTAAATCTATTAAATTACTTCCGGGTAAATACTGTTTTAATATTGGTAACAAGATGTTACAGAATGGAGATATGTATTTTCTTATATTTGCTGAAACTCTTCCACCTTTAACAGATTTTCTAATATAATTTCTAGCCCACAAATCTATATGAGAATGAATATTTATATTGTCATTTTGTACGCTTTTCATCCAACCGTTAAATGTTAAAGCGGAGGATGTTAAATTAGTAGTTATATCTTCACCAACTAAATCTCGCATAACATTATTATATTTATAGATACAAAAGCTAAAGAAAGAATATCGTTAACTAAATATGGTCTCCATTCATTTTCTTTTTCTTTATAATTTTCATGTGTTATGTCTCCAATTTCATAATTTAATTTAAACACATTGGTAGGAATTTTAAAATTCTCACACCATTTAGAAAGACTTGTTTTTACATGTTGACAACTACATTTCATTATAATAGTTTGAAGTGCTAATTTACCTGGAGGTGAATTTTTTTTCATATTATTATTATTGTTTTTAAATCTAAAAGATTTTTGAATATATCTACTAACCAATTCAGTTGTATGAGGATTTTGTAATGAAGCAGTTAATATTCCTCTTGAAGTTTTAAGAGGCGGTTTACATAATTTAAAATTAGCTTTTATCGGAAAATAGGAATCAAAACCTGATGAATTGTGAGCTATTACAGTTACTTTCGAACAATTAAATTTTCCAAGAGATTTAAAAAATTGATGGATCGGACATGCGTCCTCTGGGTTTCCCCCGATTGGACATTCATCATTCTCAGTTCTCGTAAATATTTTCACACAATTTTGAAGTTTATTAATTTCTTATTCAGTTAAATTATTATACTCATTAATTTGTTTTTTAAGTTTTTTAATTTCATCTTCATCTTTTGATCGTTTAATTTTACTCATATCACTTAACAAACGTGTTTCTAATTCCTTCAATCTTTGTTTCGGTAAGCAACATATAAATTTATTAAAATTAATAGCTCCTACAGCATAAGGAACAGGATGAGCTGTTGAACAGTTAGGATCAAGAAAAGTTTCGAGATCCCAAATATATGTTGAACTATAGTCAATTTTTTTCTGTGTTATGATTTTATATGGACGCGTTGTTAGATTTCCATCAGTAACTGTTTTATATATTGGTTTGAAATTATTTTCAATTTCTCTAATAACTTTTAATTTATGATATTTATTAATTAAACAATAGTGTCCAATTGTTGAACCTTCGTGAAAATAATTGTAATAAACATAATTATGAAGCGTTTCAATTCCTCTAGGATTTAAATGACGATTCGAAGGACTGTAATACTGAACACTTTCTCCAAAAAATTGAACTGAGAAAATTTACAGTTTGACATTACTCCTGTTCTCGATGTGGCTTTCTCTTTATATAAAAAATTATTAAACATTTCTTTCATCATTTCTCCTTGTTCTTCATTAAAACCTCGTAAAACATTATAACATTTAATAAAACAAAAATCTTTAGAAGGAATATAACAATATTCGCCGAAATATTCTTTGATTCCATATTTCATATTAATACCTGCACCTCTATGTGATCTTTGTACTAACTTCATTCCAAAATCTTCATATTTAATATCACCTATAAAAATCCATTCCTGACTATCTGATTTCTCTTCCAGATTAGAAAACCATGTTTCAAATGATTTTTTATTATAGAAGGTTACGTAAAAATTTTGAATTATATTTTCCTGATCTTTAATGACTTTTCCAAGTAAATTAATAATTTTACCATTTGCTAAAAGTTTCCGCATATCATTTACTACATTAATAAAAGATACATTTTCATATTTAATTTCATTTCGATTAAATAAATTACATAAATCATCATCAAGCTCATCCTTAAGTCTATCATCAAAAAAAATATCAGTAAAAATATTTCTTTTGTTCCACGTTTCTGTTTATTAATACTACGTTTCTGTTTTTTAATACGTTTACTACGTTTAATTTGTGCATCAAACTCTGCAATTTGTTTCTTGTTTAATTCATCAATCCTCTACGTTTGCCCGAGAGACATTTCACGATTCATATTTTCTAAAAGAAAAAATGTATTTTTTAAAAGAAAAAATGTAGTTTTACATATACACAGGAATATTTAATTGCTGTAATGTTTCTAATTCATGTGTTGCTAAATTTTCTTTCTTGAGCAACCACCATAAATTATTGTATGCCAAAAATACTCGGAAACTTCTTAAACAAAGTGGAAAGGTGTTTGATTTAACACACGGATTGATACCATGTTTTGTTTTATAATCTGTAACGAACGCTACGTATTTATGATGATAATAAAATCTAACTTCTTTCTTCGAATTGACAGGGTTTGTAGGATGACGATAATCTTTTAAAACTGGTACATGTTCTATCTTGTAAGCATTCAACATATTTTTTTTATTTTTATTAATAAAAAATTTATAAGAAAAAATTATTCGATCACTCCGCGAAAATATTTTCTATCGACTTTCAGTCAGAGAACAATTGTTCGATAACTCTGTCATGAATTTTTTTATCAATATTAATTTTAATGAAGCCATAATCTTTTGACCAAGCAGTGTTACACGATTGCTTAAATTCATCTTTATTTATTACACATAAATCTCTTTACAAATCACTTAAGTTTGTTGCATTTATTTCAAATTGTATAAATATATTTGCATTCTTTCTAATAACACTTCCATCTAATGAATACATACTTTGTGTTAAATACAAAACACTACAGTTATTATGTCTACCTCTTGTGAAATAATTTCTCTGAACTGACTGATTTCTATCATTAACACAATCATCAAAAATTACACAATGTTTCATTGTTTTATCTAGTTTACTGGGATCTTGCATATTACCTCTATCATCTATTAATTGTATTTTTATATGCTAATTTTTATTGGATTCTACTAACTGATTAGTTTTTGCTGCTTCTTCACACCACGAACTTATTTCTTCTTCATATTCAGATTTTTCATATTCTTTGAATAATGAAGCAATTGCTGTTTTTTTAAGATTATTTTCAAATCCATATTTTAAAAATTGATAGACGGGTTGTTCTGCTGTTGTTGTATAAATTATAAGATTGTTATAATCCAAAAAATTTGGAGTCGTTAAAATTTTAAATAAGAGATATGTTTTTCCACATCCTGATCTTCCACAAATAACTGACAAAACTTTATTAGATAAATTTGGATGATGATTAATTTTGAGTTTTTTTATTTAATGGGGGCACTTCACTCATTTTTTAACAAAAAATTTTATTTTTATTTTAAAAGAAGAAGAAGAAAAATTAAACTTCTCTAACCAAAAGATCTATCATTATCTCTTCACCTCCAAAATTTATTTCTTGTCCTTTCTCATCAGTGATTCTAATGTTGATGTTGTTAATAGTTTTTCTTGTAATAGGGAAATATATTAATGTTTGTGGAAATACATTTAATCTATAACCAATGGGTACAGTAAAAGCTGGAAAACTGAATATTAAATTTGACAATTTCCATTTATATATCCTCCTTCAATAATGTCACAATGTACAACAATTTAATTTATTTCAGTTATTTTTGGAATCTTCTCACCTAAATGATAACCTTGACTATAGGTTTGTTTATTAAATCCTAATAGTTTTGACAATGATCTATTATGATTAAAATCATGAGAAAATTTGTTAACTGCCGGTTCAACTGCAAAATGTAATTGTTTCTTATCTTTAAATGGTATACCTAAATGTCTCTCAATTTCATTTGATATTGACTCAACTTCGTAAGAACCAGGAAGAAAAGTTAGTATTTTCCACGTTTTTCCTTTATCAGTAGAATATCTAAATTGATCATTCACATCTTTTATAACGTTTTGAATAGTGTTAAATGTGGAGAAACTAGTCAATACAATTTGATAATTTTTATTTTGTTCCAAATGTAGAATGGGTTCTAAATTACAAGTGTGTGATGAAGTAGTTGTTATAATTTTTAACGTCGTACTAAATTTTGATGAACCCAAAATCTCTGTTAGATTTTCTAAATGATTATTAATTTTGTCTAAATCTGCTGAACACAATTTTTAGTTGAAATTTTGAATAAATATTTTTTTATAAAACAATTAAAAGCAACAACATATTTCAGCTATACTTTTGTAATCCTCTTCATTCAGAATCTTCTTTTCTAACAGTCTTTTCAATATAGCATGAATTTCATTGAAACTAGAATTATGTCCTTCTTTTATTGCAGATATTAAAATATTTCATCTATTTAGTAATTCTTGTGGATCATCTGGTAAGAATACAGTTGTTTCTGTTTTAAAACCTTTTTCTACTTTAACTCCCGTTGATAATAAATTTTCTAATTGTTTATAACGTCTAAGAGATTTTGCTGCACCAACTCTATCTAACATAGCTTTATATTTTATGAGATCTTCTACAGCATAATTATTTAAATCTGCTCCGCTTAAAAGATCAACAAAATTTCTATCTAAACTAAAAGAAGCTTTATCTAGAGAAAAAATTAAACCTCGAAAAGGTTGTGGAAATATTTCTTTTTGTCCGAGATAAAATCTAGGTATTGTTTTTCCATCTATAAATGAAATAGAATGTTCAAGTTGCATAGATTTTGGTAATTTCTTATTAATGTTTGATTCTAGTAAACCATAGTCATCTAATATAGTTTTGTGAGCTGGATCTGTTATAATAATTTGTTTATCCTTATTTGTACTTTCTTTTTCAAGAGTTTTAAATGGTTCCATAGTTTTTTCAAAATCAGTTTTTACTTGCTCGGTTTGCTGCATTTTTTCAAACATATCAGATTGAATACCAGCTTTCATCATTTTATGCTGAAGATGATTTTCTTTCATAATATTTCTTTGTTTTTTTAACTCTTCTAATTGTTTAATTCTTTTAAAATTATCAGCTCTAATTTTATCCATTTTTTATATTATATTTTTATATTATATTTTTTATTATATTTTTCATATTATATTTTTTTAAATATAATATTTTAATTTTGTGGTACCATTGGAATACAACAAAAACATTTTACTGATCAAATTATTTTTTTATTGCTTTGGCGTCTGACATCTTTTCGTTTTAAGTTTTGTTTAATAAAGTTTTGCTGAATTTTCGCTTAAAGTTTTTAGCTCTTCTAAAAAAATTTTATCATTTTCTTCATTAGAAATTTTGCCATCCTGTTTATTCTTGTCATCAACTTTTTCTGACTGTAATTGAAATGATATTTGATTTACTTCATTAGCTATTTGATCAAATTTTTCAATCTCATCTAACGTAATAACATTATCATCACATACTCTTTGAAAGTAGTAATGTAATTTGTCATGGACTTCTTTAATATGCAAATGTTTAGTTTTTAATGATTTTCGTTTCTTAGTTATTAAAGATTTATCTAACATTGTAACAAGTGAAGTTGTAAAAACACCCGTACCTGTTAAAGCAGTAGCAACTACTGGAATTACTAAAACACCTGAAGATATAACAATTGTTAAAGCACCTAAACTTATTGTAAAAAAATATTCCAATACCTCGTGTTACATTCTTAACTTTAGACCATCTCTTTCTTAATTTATCATAATGCTCTAATGTTAATAATAATTGAGATTCCTTATCTTTCATATACCTAACTCTATCTTTGTGTTTTTCTTTATTCATTTCACTTGTTTTTAATTGTGATAACGAAGGATATATTCTTGAGGTTTCTTCCATTTTCGTCGTCGCCGTCCCCGTTGAGGTTTCTTCCATTTTTTTAATAAATATTTTGAATACAATCTTCTGGTATATTGAGACTACGTGAAATTCTTAGAGTACCTAAATTTTCGACTACGTGAAATTTTCGACCACGTGATATTTTTTAGATTACGTGATATTTTGAGACAACTTAAATTTTCGATTACGTGAAATTTTTGATATTTTTCGACCACGTGATATTTTTTGGACTACCTAAATTTCCGATATTTGGAGACTACCTAAATTTTTGAAATTTTGATTTTTTAAAAATTTGTCACTACCTAAATTTTCGGCCACGTGAAATTTGGAGTCTACCTAAATTTTTGAAATTTATAGACTACGTAAATTTTTGAAAAACTCGAAAGGAGTGACATCCGGTGCGAGCGAAGCGATGCGCCGGATGTCATACCCTAAACTACTTCTGCATGTTAAATCAATCCCGTGCATCGCCCAGGAATAACAGCAGAATCATTTCGAATCGACGGTAAATGGGATTTAGTCCTCTGCGACGTGACTTTTGAACGAATCCCACAGCATGATTCTTCTACACTATAGTCTGTCACCTCCTGAAATCGAAGAAGCCTGCATTCTAATGCGCCATCCTCTGCCTCATTAATCGATGCAATTTTAAGTAAAAATCAGTCTGACGGTGGGTCTTTATTGGAGGCTGGTCTATTCATGCAGTTTACATGTATATTATGGACTGGGCTGTAAAGGAGATTGAGTTACAAAGTAGAGTAGGCCTAACTGTATTGTCTGTTGCGCGCTTGCTTGTCACTCTATGTTGCGCATAGGAAAAGAAAAAAGTCACCATCGCTTCCTGCTGAGTCGCCAAGCACTATGCATGGCAGTCTTCAATCCAAAAATAGAGGCCGAAAGCCACAATTTCCTTGACCGAATGTTAATTTGGCAGCTGTTAATAATTTCATCCATACGGTCTACACCATCCATGTTTCTCTCTGCTACTGAAACATACAATCAGGTGTGTGCATCAATATTTTTTTCTCTTGGGAGTTTGACCACATTGAGGACGTCGTTATAGGATCGATACCGTAGACATTGCTCACAACAGAACACGCTTCTGGGCAGCATCATATTTTCATCATAGAGACTATCAGTTGAAATATTTTTTCATAACCGGCCAGCAAGTCCATTGAACGAGAACTTATGACTTTAAGGAATTTGCGCTATTCGACAAGTAATGATCAGAAAATAATGAATGAAACACCAATCAGCAGCTTTTGTTTTGTGCTATAATTTGACGCTTCGTTCATCGCCATGAGATAACTGCGCCAACAGATTTGTCAGTTTAATTTCGTTGAGTGATGACTCATGGATTATTTGTGTAACATAATTTTGCCTACTTCAATTCGACTGAGTTCAATTCACTTCAATCCACCCCTGTAGAGAAAAGGTATGAAAAATGTAAAATATTATAAAGTAAGTCACTTTTCATTTATTCTGCAGCAGTGAGAAAAACATAGATTGTCTTCAATAAATTAGATGCACAGATTCCGTAAATATCCGGCGACTGAGGGTCTTTTTCATTATGTCTCTAAGATCCTTTTTCACTGAAAACGTGCAGTACAGAATTACCTTTGTCAGTCTCAACGGTTCCGCGGATAAAACGACTATAGAAGCGCTGGTCTAGGGCCACTCGTGCCTCACAAGTAGGCCTATGCGTTGATTGACAATCATAATGATACAATATGTTGCATATCAATACACTAGGATAGATGCTCTTGCTAAGACTGTCATGAATCATGATGCCACATAGATTTATTTGTGTTTGGGTTAGTCGAGAGCGGACATACTGCTAACTCAGCCATTGTATTCGATAGTAGCAAGCGATAGAGATTGACGTAGCATTGGTGAAGTATAGTTCACATCAGCGTAGTCACGAACATCAGCTGCAGATTGTAGACAGTCCTGTCAACAGTGCGTATCTTCAACTCAATTTTCTCCGTGATAAATTAGTCAAATGGAAATATTTTCACCGCTCGACTTCCAACGATCTAAATTTACTGACTGTGCACGTTTAATATGGTGTCAATGTTCTAGTTGGTCAAAATTCAAACTTGAATTAGCAGTACGTTCAATGGAAAATTGATCTTCTTGCCCCTCGAGACTAGTTCTGGACTTGACAATCAGTATAGAGGAAAGTCTCCTCTAGATCCAAACACGCAGACAAGGCAATTTATCTCTGTAAATGGTGCTTTCAGAAATTTACATAAATATTTTCATATCAAGCATGCTACCAGTTTTGCCAATAAAAATCTCAATCTGAAAAAAATGTTGCTTGATATTGCTAGTTCATTAACTGTAGCCATAGATCTGATGCATAACGTCTCATAAAGTTGAACATGAGAGCAACAATTAATAACGGTTCAATGTGCTCAAGAAATGGGGTACATTGAAACACTTTTATTAAAAGTTTCAAATTCGAATTGTGAGGAATTGAAATGTCATAGAAACATTCAACAACTTAGAGAATATGTGCCCTCGACTGTTTCATCAGAGATTGATTATGTCTCATTTAAATTAGCATATTCAACTATCGAGAGAAGTTCAAAAACATGCTCGATGTGCCCTATCCTTCTCTGAACTAAAAACTTGTGGAGTGTAGGCCTACAGCGGATGCATTGATAATATTGATAATAAGCGTTTATTTACAGAGGTGCCTCAAAACTGATGATCGTGAGGCTTATGACAAGTATGCAAGTTTAATAAAAATGGAGAGAAAATGTAGACATAACTAGCAAAGTAAGGAAAAGCATTAAACCGGCAATCGAGACAAAAGGTAAGGACTTTGAAAAGAAAGATAACATAGAAGTTAGTAAGTAAAACCACAGTAGACGAGTCATAGTGACTATGTAACTTCTCCGGTGAAACGACGAATTACACTTCTGCAGTGTTGATGATATATTTTTGTCACTTATTAGAGATATTTTTTTATAATCATTGAATATAATTCATAAATGCGACCGTTGCCCTGTTCATGGTGGCCTTATTATGTTTAGACATTTGGTTATGAAAAGCAAAAAGAACTTTATCTTATTCAGAATAGTTTTGTTCGTCTTTGAAATGGAGAATTTGCAGTTCATAAAAGTGAATTCCACACTCTATTGTTCATAGAAAACTAAGAATTCAAATAGATGTCAAAGACTAGTAGATGCCAGTTTTACACCACTTCATCATAATTTCTTTACAGCATTTCTTTATGGCAACATCGACCACCGAAGGCGCCAACATTGTTATGGACAAGCAGAAATAAACAGGAGCTTCTCGTTCCATTTTGTAACAAAACAGCGAGATTGACAATCAAAACTCACTGCTGAATCCAGAAATCAACAGCTATACAGATAAACTCAAATGGAGTGCAAAGCTCAACCTGACTGAATCATTGACAAATCCCTATTCCAACAGGCTTTTGCATCATTGACAGTTACAGATAGTGACGCAACTTCTTATTATCAGTATTTCATCGGACAAGTGTATTGGAAAACACAGTGGACTGCGGGAATCTGTTTAGCAGCATTATGGAACGCTGGTGTGGTCGAGCTGCTCTTGTAACAGGAGGCTCATCTGGTATTGGAAAAGCCATTGTCATTGATCTTCTCAAACATGGTCTCAATGTTGTTGCATGTGCAAGACGTGTCGAGGCAGTGGAAACAATAAAGAATGAGATCGACTCATCCAAGGAGGGAGTAGGTGAGTTAGTTGCAGTAAAGTGTGACGTTGGAAGGGAGGAAGAGATCCTAGCGATGTTCGAAGTGATCAAGAAGAAGTTTGGAGGAGTAGACGTGTGTATCAACAACGCTGGTTTTGGCAAGATGAACAAACTATGTGAAGGAAAAACTGAAGACTGGGCTGGTATGCTGAATGTAAACGTTTTGGGTCTATCGATCTGCACTCGGGAGGCGCTCAAATCGATGAAGGAGAGGAACATTGATGACGGACATGTCATTCATATCTCCAGCGTCGTTGCACATAAAGTGCTGGAAAACATCGGCATGTATTGTGCAACAAAACATGCCGTTAGAGCACTGACAGAAGGCCTACGACAAGAACTGCTAGCTGAGAAGTCTGGGATTCGAGTGACTGAGATTTGTCCAGGAGCTGTTAAGACAGAATTTGCAGATGTGCTCACAAATAATCCAGATCGAGCACAACAGTTTTATGCAGCAAGTAACTATCTGCGCGATTGTGACGTTTCAGACAGTGTTATCTATGCCTTGTCGGCCCCAAAACACGTCCAAGTGCATGATGTTATCATATATCCTGTTCGACAACCGGAGTCTGAATGATGTAGTGAACTTGCAGGCTTCTATAACTAAAAGGTTATCATAGCATACTCTAGATTTATGCAATCTTACAGCACATGTGATTTCAATACATAATATATTCTTTCAAAAGGATATTTTCAAACATACTGTAAATTGCATCGACGTCCAATGTTCGAGTATGCCGCCATCAGTCTATATTTGCATGTTTTGCTTGCAAGTTTGACATACATGTAATTTCTTGAAATTGACTGCTACTGATATTTTTGATTAAATGACAACAACATTCTATTTATGAGAATGAATGAGTGACGTAGCTTTTAGATATGATGCATATCTTTTATATTTAATGAAGATAAGTAATATAATAATTTTATATTATATCGTTTGAGGTGCATATCTTTTATAATTTCTCCACACTGTTGTAAAGGGCATCGTGAGTCACATAGGTTCATCAATCATAATGCTGGCTTGCACTTGCCTGTAAAAGGTGCGAGACCAGCCTTCGCTTGAATAGTCGTTGTTGGACGCACCGCACCTACTTACTGCGTCCAACATACAACAAAGATCTGTCTACGACTGAAATAATTAAGTGGAATTTATTTTCCTACAAAATTCTCTCTCAAGCGATAAAACATGTTTACTAAAACCTTTTAGTGTTTGTGTACAATTTGAATACTCTTACTCCTATTTACTATCCATTTTTATGACCAATTTTGGCGGTGTTTTCAAATTATGCATAACTGACGTGATTACTTAATCTACCGTACTTGGCATATAAGTCTAATTTCGGAGAATAGATAATTTGGAAGAAGACCAGTGTCAAGACAGTCGATAAATTCATTATGTCACAATATGCTTATGTCTTTATGATGCTTTCTCGACTATCAGTCCTGAATTGCTACATAGGATGTCTGAAAGAACATGGAGACGCATCCGATTGTGCTTTGAGCACAATAGTGAGCATACTGATAATCTTGGTGTTTAATTGTTCTCCTATATGAATTAGTACATGCTAAAATTAAATTCTACTTATTTCTATTAAATCATATTTGCTTTCTGTCAAAACTAACCAGGGATACGGTGACTTCTCGGACAGTCTGTATATATGTTATCATCATTGCATCCTTATCTCCAAATTTGAATGATACTTGATTGTGAAGCTTTTTTCTCACGAAAAGTTGATTAATTTTGGCTGCTTTGAGTTTTATAGAAATTTTGCCATAGACCAATTCAAAATGCTGTAAATTAATAGCTTATTAGCAGACTACATTAAACATTGTTAATGAATTACCGGGTTTAAACAAGCACTTCAAACTAAACAGCTTCACTAATCGTGATATAAATAAAAAACAACGAAAAAATGAAAAGGATTTATTATGAAAGACTTGTTCCTGGCACGAAAAACTTCGTCGCTGATAGCCTAGGGTGAGCCCCGCCCCGAAGGTCGCACTCTAAAACCCGCCCCGCAACTATGGCACTCGCCCGCAAGGAAAGCCCGATGTTTCAACAATTTGAACGACATGTTTTTTAGTCACTATAGAGTCCCTTTTGAGAGCATTGCATTTTGAGAGGATTTCCTATAGTGCAATGGGTCGTTGTAGCTGTGATGCGCGCTACCGCAGAGCTGGAAACGGGCCGGAATTTCTCGGCCCGGGCCCGGGCCCGGCCCGCGGGGGCCCGTGTTTTAATTCTTTGTTAACAACGTAAATTCTTTAATACAAATGAATGGCGAATAGGAGTCATATACACTATTCATTGAAATTCCTCCATATTTGTTTATTACTGTATATTGTTAACGTTTCAACTATTCATATTTAGTCTATTTAGGCACAGTTTAGTCTCATAGGCTCAGATCTTAGTAAGATTTAGACCTGTTGTATACACAACATTTTTTAAACAGATATCATCGCGCTGATATTGCGCTAACTATTTATGGAATAAGCTAGTTTTTAGTCGCATTTCGTTAAACATCATGATCAGTTTATCTAATTCTATACCGTACCGTAATCGTAATTCCTAAACAATTATAAACTATTCTCATGGAAAATATGTATCTATTCAAATTCAATCGTTCACTCACACTCACAACTACATGTTAGCAAAAAACTAGTATACAAGTTGCATAACAGTTATACTGTACTACCACAGGTTTTGTTTAGCAGCCATCTGCAGTACCATAATGGCATCCACAGTTGAACTTCGTCGAACTGTGGATGCTACTTCGCCTTTCATTTATGATTTGACCGGCAGCACTAAAATGTCGTTCTGATTCTCCACTCGATCCTTGTATCACAAGAAAAGTGCGGGCGATTGCTGACAATATGGGGAATGTTTCTTTCACACGTTTCCAAAAGTCCAAAGGGTTGGTATCTTGGTTGTCAGAATTCAAGGCGATGTATTCGTTCCATTCATGTTCCAGGCAGAGATCCAGGGAATTATTTGTTGTCTTACTCCCACCTCTATATTCATTAAAGATGTCTGAAAATTTAAATAATCTTATTTACTACGAGGTCATTATATATACAATACAGAAAGAATTTTTGTCTGGATAACAGTAAGCAAACGTATAACTTTTGTCTAAAATATTATTAACAAAGCTGTTGCTTGACGAGAGAGATGAGTATAACATGAAAGATGTTAAAACCAATGTTATTACATACTACGATTGTAATATGTTAACCATATATAAAGATCGTCCTCAGGATATAATGCCTAATTTTATATAACTGTTATCTGTTTTTCTTTTGTATTGTTATTAACATTCCTCAAATACATGTATGACTGAAATGATTTTACAAAATATATAATTGACTATTCTACAGCCTACAACACAACAAATAGATATAAAATTTACTGTTTTGAGTCTCAATAATGATATGAAACTGGGGACAAACGATTTAAGATATCCATGTACATGTATGTACAGGAAGAAGAAGAATCGATTGGCGGAGGGGAGTTAGTCATCTACAGACTGCAGCTGTTCCCTATACGAACGTATGATGTCGGAAATGGACGCTCTTCTAGTGCAGAGGCGGGCACTTGTAATCGTTACTTAATTGTTCATTTATGTTTTACAGATGTTGTTGGTTGATGTTCAATATTGACGTTATGAAGTGGGTACGTTCTGTGTGTCGGCATGTACATATATTTGAAATTTGAGTAGACACGTGATACTTTACTCGAATTGTAACATGAAAGAAGATATCATGTGAAATGATTTTAAGAAATACGACTTTCTCTGACACTTCACTGACTTCTGCGTGTCGTGACGTACTCGTACTTTCAACAAACCCAGGCTAACTAGATGGATTGTGTGAATATCTCTAGCAAGGTCAAAAGACAAATTTAACTTTTATTTATAAAAATAACATTCACCGTGTTAGTGTAAAATTGTGACAAAATCCAATGAAAACGAATCTCTCAAGATATATCAACTAAGCAATATCGTAAGTTAAATGTGATAACTAAATGTTTTTATCATTATTATAGCTTTAATAGTCTATGAACAAAGACGACAAATAAATGTCGGCCCGTAAAGGCCCGTTAAGGCCCGCGGGCCTGGCCCGGACCCGCGCGGGGGCCCGGCGGGCCGAGCCCGGGCCCGTTCCAGCTCTGCGCTACCGTAGGCTACCATGTTTAGACTGAGAAATTAGACAGTTTCATGGAGATCAGATCCATCTTATTGCAAAAGTCTAGAGAGGACAATGGATGTCTAGCATGACACCCGTTTGGACTCTGACAGTGGCCCGAGTTAAGGAATTCTTTGCCTATATAAATGAATATTTTGAGATATCTTCTGAAGCAAATGCATACCTAATCTTTTCACGTCGAAGATCTGCGAGGGGAGACGCCATCTGCTTGAATATGAATGAAATGGGACTTTAACAAAGCCTGTAGACTCATGAAAGAAAATTGTTGAAGTTGATATTGTTACCACAGATTTAGGATTCTAGATCTTATTTTTTTTGGATAATTGATCTTCATATTCCATTGCAAACAGTCGTCAGCAGAGTGATATTGCAGTATGTCTCTAAACGATTCTACAGGCGATCTTGATTTCATACTTAATGGTTGGCCATGTCATAAATTTTCAAAAGTGATGCTCGTTGCGAATGATTTAAAGTTTCACGTTCAAAGAAGACACTGGCATGACGCTATAAAACGACACATATTGCTTACTTATTAAGAATATTTTGTTCTATTATTGAGACTCTTCATGACTAATCATATTAATTGATGCAATGCGATGACGTCAGTGAGAGATGTCGTTGCATATTGTTGATGAGGATGTTCACCCTAAGTAAATGTGAAGCATTGAAAGTTTTCTTTCTAATAAGTCCTCAAACAGACTTGCAAGCTATACAATACTGAATGACACATTCATATGCTTTGAATTATTACCGTTTCCGTTAAAGATGCATGTTGTATATATTTCATGTACATTCTAGCTAACGCAGATATCTAACAATCCGACACTATATGGGCAGTTTGATCGGCGTAAATTTTGATACAGCAAATAGACTATCGATATCTTAAAGAAGCTAATATGATTTGGTATTTTGATTTGTTACCATTGACTGAGTGAACTAATAATATTAGTGACTATTCCTGAGTACAAGGGTCTATTTTTCTATCACATCAACATAACTGCACTACAATGCGAATAAGTGACTTGGGTTTGATTCAATTCAAAATGTTTTACCTATCAGGCTCGACCAACATCAAAAATTGTGATAAGCAATTATTTTCTAAAGTATATTTAAAACTAATTTAGGTACATTCAATTGCTAAATAGAATTTTTCTAATGTTAACCCTTCACTGCGGCATGGCTCGCAGAGCGAGCCACGAAAACTTTCTTTGTGTTGCGGCGATAATATTTCTTAAAATTCTGTCCTATGCGGCAGTGTTGAGGGGCTGACGACAGAGGCGTTCTTATCTCCTTATCTCCTTCGGTCCTAATCACATATCGCCTCATCGGCGGCTCCGACACCGATAAGCCACGTCATACACCAGCTTCCCTCTAATGAATTTACCTGTTTTCTGATGTTTGCCGATTGTAATATCAAAGTAACAAATGAGTGATCAAAACGTTAGAATGTATGAATGAAGGATAAACGTGGTCGATGACAACAACATTATCGCCTTCGCTTCTAAAATATAATCAAGGAAGAAGTCAACTGCGAGGATGGCCGAAAATATATATTATACCAATATATATTATACCAATATGCACAGAAATAAAATGTACAGAGTGCTCAAAAAAGTCGCCATACTGTAAAGTGAGAATATACATGTAGGGATGTATAGGCTCAAATTAAAATGTTCACTAAGAGGATTCATTGCATAGACATTTTCATAATAAGAATAAATTCCAGTGGCGTGGCGTGTATAGTATTCACAGCATTCGCTGAATATCTATTTATTTTCTGTGTTAAGTTGTGAATTGATTCCATCGATTTTTAATGATGATTAGCAAACTGTATTACGGCTTAGTAATTCGGTTTGATTCCAAAGTACATATTGTAAAAAGCAACGATATCAATCAGCGTTAATTTTGATTCCACTTCTTGTTTCTTGGACGTCTCCTCTAACATTTAGCAACAATAGCACTTATATTAGGTGCGTCATTACAAGACTCCTTAATTAAGACACCGTGTCGACGCTTATACTATCAGCTTCAATGCTACAAGCATAAGGCTACTATTCAATCTGGCGGACTGAATAACATTGTCGGGATAGAGAATGCGGGGCAGTTGGGAAGCAGCTGTTTTTGCCATCATTCGTGTAATCATGGAATCATACGCAGTTATACAGAGACAAATGCAGACCCGCTGAGGATGCTTTATCATATCCACTGTTCAACCAAGGAATTTGAATGGTGTTGTTGAAATAGGGCAACTTTCGGTTGATTCAGATACACTTTGACAACTTTTAGTGTGAAATCTCAGATCGTTTGGAGTACTTGAAAACAAACAAGAAATTGATATGAAATGTTATTCGGAAGTAATTGAAAAAATCTGGTTTTCGAACTTTCATCAAAACAAAATTCCTATGATTTTGATGAATTTTGTAGTAGCGTTGTCGTGATCTACGTTTGTATGTGTTCAATGTTTGAATTATAATTATGGAATTCTTCACAAGCAAGCTATCATTTAATTTTTTCAATTTGTTGATGTGTAGTGTTTTTGATATGTGCAACTGTGCATGCATATAGCGGGCCTACATCAATGCAGGGGTCATCAAAAATTGATTGCAATTAAATTGCTCAGTCCAATCAATTAATTGTAATTGATATTTTTACCAATCAATTAATTTTAATTGAAAGTTTGACCAAACAATTAATTGGCATTGGAGTCCTGGGCAATCAATTAATTGGTAATTGGAATTACAGACAATCAATTAATTGATATTGAAATGTAACCAATCAATTAACTGATAATTGAATTTATCAATTAACTGATCGATAATTATTAATTAGTCAATGGAAAAACATGTAGGCCTATATCTTCATAAAATAGAGTTAGCCTAGAATAATTGTATTCATATTGGAACTCGATTCAATCAGTTAATAAAATGCCGGTATTAATATTGTACGATCATTGTGCATCCCTATAGTTTTGATATTCACTGATTTTATTGATTCAGATTTCAATAATTATCATCGTTTTATGAACTCTCAGCTTTGACCTTTCCCCCTATATTATCTAGTTGTCCATGGATAATGACTTTCGAAGCTTGACAAGTAAGGGCAATAAGCTTGACAAGTAAGGGCAATAAGCTTGACAAGTAAGGCTGATAAATTCAAATTGTAATTGAAATATTTTTATTCAGGGCATTGGAGTGTAGGCCTCCGCTAGTTCACTGTTTGTCATTTAGATAGAATAACTCCGATATTTTAAGATCGAACGATGCATTTCAGCACCTTTCCTGCTCAGTTATAGAAAATCGGAGTTTTTCTTTTTAAATAGCAAACATTGAAGGTCCACTCTCCAATCCCCAAATGAGAATATTCGTGCAACTGAAAGCTTCTTTAAATACATAATTTTAATATATGATCCACATATTTGACTTTTACTATCTTCAAGATTGATCATGCAATAACGAAGAAAGCTAATGGATGGATGCAATATGGAGTGGTAATTGCCAAAACATGGAGTAATGCAAAGTCCCGGTTTTCCTGGACAGGGATCACAAAATACGGTAGTTTTTTAATCCTACCAAGTGAATAACACACACGGCATCTTTTAGTCGGATGAATGTTATTTCCTCTCCAAGTTATTTCTCAATAGATCTATATTCATGTCTTGAATGTATATATATATATATATATATATATATATATATATATATATATATTCTTGAATTTTCCGAGTGGGCGGTCAGCCATAGTTGAATAATAATTTTGATGTGGCTGAATATATCTGAACTACGAAAGTTGATTATTATTATAATTGAATTATAATGTTTCATTTATTAAATTATTGCATGTAATCCACTGCGAATATGCAAGTAGTCAACATACGTACTTAATTTTAAAACTAAACATAGAAAACAAGCCGGACAGAGCTACAAGAATTTTCTGAATTTTTCATTTTCGTCATCGGGTTTAATTCATTAAATAATTATTGAACATAGATATTTATCTGGATTGAGCTTCAGGAGTTTATTATTTGGTTATTATATTTGTATGAATAAAGAAATTTCATTATGTCTCAGCACTCCTAGTACATGTTTATCGTATTTCCGAAACCATCAAAATCGTATAATGAATTGAACGTTATATCACATTGATTACAAATTTTACAAGTACGTTTAGACTCTAAATTTAATCATTCGCCTTTAATCAAACAGGGCTACATTCAAGTCGATGGAGCACGCGTTATTCTTGAGCTTCTATGTATCGTCTGAATGGTTGACGCATCGTCATTCACATGATTAAATATTCCAATAAACCCCATAAAAGTAAAAATACGAAGTGAAAAGAAATTTATTTTGAGTGGTAATTACCAAAACATGGAGTAATGCAAAGTCCCGGCTTTTCTGGACAGGTATCACAAAATACGGTAGTTTTTTTAATCATACCAAGTGAGTAACACACACGGCATCTTTTAGTCGGATGAATGTTATTTCCTCTTGGTTGAAACTTAGATGGAAAATGCGAGTTTGAAGCACACGACGCATTTCGAGGTATAAGAGGCTGCCTCCCTACCCCTGTTTCACACAGAAAGAGACGAACACATGACATTAAAAAATTTTGAAAATTTTCCTTGCCCCCGTAAATGGAATAAACAATGTGGGCATTGAGGCACATTCGTTGAATAAGATGTATACACACTTTATGGAACCAGCGGTATGATTTTCGAGTTGCGTCATAAGTATGCAAAATTTGATCAGCACGATCAACTCCTCCCATAAATTTGTTATACTCCGACATGATACTACTCTTTCTAAAAATTATTCTCTTTCCACCTTTTATAACACGCTGACAATCGGAAAGAGCAACTTTGTTTTTTGTGTCAATCATAAAAACAATGTTCTGTCCAGACGACTTTCCATCACAAAATTTAGATAGAAGCAAGTCGTCCGAACGCAAAAACTTTGTCTCTCTTACATTTATCACGGCCTCCTGAAGCATAGGCGGGACACCACGGTTCTAACGAAAAGTGCCGATTAAAAGCGTTCTTCTTGATAATAAATAATTGGCCAACCTGACACTGTTGAACCAATTATTACACCAAACAGTGTATCCTAAATCCAATAGTTCATCACAAAGATGAACAACGATTCGCTCCGAAACACTGAGACTGGAACAAGCGGAGGCAAAATGATCATGATCTGCTTTTACAGTGTGAAATGAAAAGTTCAATGTAAAACCAGAGTCACTTTCGCATAAAAAATAAATTTTGATTCCGAAGCGTCTTCTCTTTGCCGGTATGTATTGTTTAAAATACAGTCGACATTTATATAAGAGTAAAGACTCGTCCACAGTAACATTCTGAGATAGCCTACACACATCCTTACAAATCGAACGAATCAAGTTAACAAATGGCTGAATCTTACGAAGACAATTCTCTTCGCCACCGAGATTTTCATAATTTGCGAATCGAATAAAATGTAAAATCAAGAGAAAACGATCTCTTGTAAGAGAAAATTCGGAGTGAAGGAAGGGAGTACAAATTAAATCATCAGTACTCCAGTAGTCAGTGAGTTGAGGCTTCCTCACGACGCCCATCAGCAGTACAATACCGATGAATTTCTTCATTTCGGCGAAAGAGCAATTAGTCCAATTTCTAAAGCGAGAATGGGGCTTTAGAGCTCCTGTTTGAAGATAGATCGAAGCACGAATATTTGTAAATTGCGCAAGTGTTTCGATTAACTCATCCGTAATAAAAAAACTGAGAGCACTTTTGCAAATGTCAACATCACTTGTGTTTGACAGCATTGTTTCTTCGTATGTTGTTCGAAGACCTGGGGCACCGAGAAAGGGTGGGAGCTCCGAGCGACTATCGTTCGCCTCTTCGACAAATTTCCACGGACTGGCAATTTGAGCAGAAGTCGTGCGAGAAACGGGAGCGGAGCCGGAAGCGGAGGACACGAAAGAATCCTTGAGAATAGGTGGAGAATCAGCTTTGGCGCATGACGTAAAATTAACAGGTGATGGATCGGGCGGCAACATAGGCAACTGCGGTAGGACAGAGACATCAAGATCAGAAAACTGATCTGAATCATCAGAGTCGCTTTCACTAACATTATCCATTTCATCGTCACTGTTTAGGCAGATCAATTCTACAGTACAATCCAGTGAATATCGTTTGCGGTACATAATAGTCAGTGTTCACAATCTCAGTTGGTAAAAAAATCAGTTCTGAAGAAATCAGGTTTATTAGCAAAATATTAGCAAATGCACTGTTTGAGATAAAAGGGTTTCCGCGTCAACGTTTGGATGACAATGACATGTTTTGCGATAAGAGATACCGATACGCCCCCAAGTAAAAAATGTTCTCCAAAGTTATCAACATTTCGTCCTTCATTATCTAATCACTTTAACACGTGTTTCACTGCTGAATTTTATGGCTCGTAGAGCATGCCATGCCGCACTGAAAGGAAAACTTCTTATGACCCGCAGAGCGAGCCATCCGCATGTGAAGGAATAATTTTTCAATACATTAGCCGCTGTGAAAGGGTTAAGAAAGGCTCGCAGGCCCGCCGTGCGCCCGCAAGTGGAGGCCCGCCCCGATGCGGGGCACACCCTAGCTGATGGCTGTTGACGTAAATAAAAATTGAATTCGCTAAATAATGTGACCTACTTTTCAAGATCATCAGCGAACCAAGTCCCACTTTAGAGAATTTTAGGACGCCCAAATATTAAACAAATACACGATGTCTGTCATCTTTACTCTCTTTTATTGCAAAATTACTCCTGTACTGATAGTTTTGCAATATATAAGCTGAAATCTAATGTATATGATGCTTTTTATACATCGGTCAAACCAGCTGCCCGTTGACCATAAGCTGCAATGAGCATACATTTTATCAAGAGAAAGTCTCGGTTGATCAAATCTCTTGCACCTGCCATCAACCACAAATACGAGCTCCCAAGTTCCTAACTACGCAATTAACAGTCTACTCTGACTCTATTTCATTGCTTCCATCACAGAGATAAATTGCCTTGTCTACGTTGTTTGGTCTAGAGATGACGTTTCTTAATTCTGATGGTCACGCCAAGAGCAAGTCCAGAAGGGCAGAAAGATCAATTTTTACATTGTGCGTAATGTACATTCAAGCCTGAATTCTGACGAACTAGATCATTGACACCGCATTGAGCGTACACAGTCAATAAATATAGATCATGAGGAGTCGAACGATGTGAATAATATTTTCATTCGATGAATTTATCACGGAGAAACATTGAGTCAAATATATGTAAAGTTGACTTGTCAGATGCTCAGACTTCAATGTGAAAATGGTAGATCGTATGCTCCTTAATACAACTTTCCCTACGCATTGCGTGCGCTTGGCCAATCACGTAAGCAAAAGGGAGACGGCTCTCTCTCCTCATGTTACTACCATCGCATACAATGGCTGTGACAGAATCGCGTCACCTCTAAAGCAACAGCGACAAACGAATCCGTCTATGTGGCTTCCATATTAAATACAGTTTATCATATATATGCTGATGCGCAGAAGTCGGCCCATAGTAATTGATTGTACAGAAAAAATTGCTGTTAGTGTTTATATAGCCTCTAAACGTCGAGTTTGGCTCTAATTTATATGCTATGAAGTGAATATGGCACTCATTATTCCATTCGATTTGTTGAAAATATGTGCAGAGGATCTATTGACTTACTTTGATTTGATCGATTAATTTTATTTAATTTGTTGAAAATGTAGGCCTACTTGCCAGTAAAATGTCAGGAACATTTCATGAAGATGATATTTTTGCGCAGAAAACGGTCATGGCATCAAAAATGCGACGTACTCTATATTTGACGGTTAAAATCAAACCTGTTATTGACAGTCAGTTTGACATACATCGTAAAATGAGATCCACATAGATTTCTGAATCAATTCCACCTTGTTAATAGTAAATTTCATGTTCGTTTTCTGCGTACAATTGTGATATTAAATCGATGTTTCCAAGCAATGATCATCAAGGCTGATCAATGTCAGTCAAGCAGATCGATATTAGTCAATAAATCGCATGAAATTTATTGCTAGTTAACTGTATATCATTTCAATGCCATTATAGCTTCTATAGAAAAATTCATCCATGTTGGATGTTTTCGTTCGGGCATTGTAATTGCACATTTTCCAAAAAAATTTAGATAAGTCAATCAGATCCACTTTGATGAATAAATCGCTTAAAACTGACAACCAACTGATCGAATGAAATTCTGATTGTCATATTCATTTTTGCACAGAAGGCATGATAGACATTTCATGGTTGTATTCATGTAAATTACTTTTTCTGAATAATCAATCACTAGCAATCAGATCAATACTGATCAACAAACTTCAAGCACCTTTTGATGAGCTCTTTGAATGATTTTGTAACTTATTTGATTTCACCAAAAAAAAATTTCAACATGATGCCATTTTTTATACTGATACTTCATTTCTACTAGCGTTTGCATGCAAAATGGGTCGCCTGAGATTTTTCGTTGATGAATTACAAATCAAAATTTCGAATGTTTTCTTATTATCGAATAATCCCGGCAACAACGACAGATGATGCCTCGCTTCCCAATGATTACACAAACCAAAATTGCTTATTAGCTGCATACTATAACACACAGGGTTGGAATCAGCCTGGATTTTGACGCATAGTCGATTTCGAGACATGATGTCGAATGCTTATGCAAAAACGGTCTTCACTGTTTTTGCCGGTAGTTGTTGCACACACATACGTAAGGCTACATGGAAATGATAGTGATAGTTTATACTTGCGACTAACTAAACGAAATAATAGTGGACAGCGTGCACATGTGCATGTATGAACTTTATGATGCAAAATCACAAGTGTGTATGTTGCCTATATACTCGTAAAATATATTCGATCGATGCCCTTTCCCTTGAACGTTAACTTCTTAGAATGCTCTTTTTAAGATGCAATCAAAAGTCATCTAAGTCGTGGCATCAAAATATTGCACATGACAAAAGAATCTCAACAAGGACTAATTTTTGAAAAAGTTAAAATTCAGCAAATAAAATCTCATCAATATACTGTAATTAATCTTAGGTTGATTTAGGAAATATGTCAGCATATGTACAAGTATCTTGTCTGAATTTTCTTTTGTATTTCAAAATTTCCATCAAATAGATCTTTTCCTATCAGTAGAAGTTATCCCATTGGTTCTTTCCTTCTCGAATGCACAAACTAGAGAAATTCAGACATGTTTGCGTGCTTGTTGGCTGCTTTTGACCCATGTACCTCTTAGCCTGAATCTTCATCAGTGTAGCATGCGTGTATATGTCGTATAAGTTGTGACACTCCTCTCCACAGACACGACACGCAAATTGGAGACCATGTCGATGAAGTCAATCCACCATGCTATTCAAAAACTCTCTTTTACTACCCAATTCTATCGCTGTTTCCTCGTCATTTTCCGTTTTTGTGTCGGTATTTACAATTTTTGCATGTATGAGGAGATCTCTTCTTTGAGATTGTTCCACGTCATTTTCACTCATCTAGCATCCAAAACATTGACGGATTTTTCTGAATCGGTCGCAGGTATAATTTTTCTTTGATATTACTTTGAGTGGCATAGTTTTTAGGGAGAGACTTTTACACTTCGATTTGCTTCTCACTTTATTCCCTATCGTTATCTATTTGCATCCTCCTCTAGCAAGCCATCAGCTGTGAGTTGCTGTCGGACAGCAGATCTAATTTAATTGGCTGGTATGAGAATGAATGGGAATCACTGCTAGATAATTTGCTAAAGATAATCGCTACCAGTCAAACTGCTCATCAGACAGGGTCGGGATCGGTACTAATTTACATGCAGACAGACCATGACATCGGTCGTGTTTCACTATGATAGTTATCATTATTTAGATTACAAACGATGTATAGCATTACAATATTTTTGAAGAAAATTGAATCGGCATTCGCTGAATACCCCGCTTGTCTTCATGTACATGCACATATACATCGTACCCCGCGCACCATAATATGCATGCACGGTCTACTATACATGTATTCTGTTACGAAGCATTTTTATGAAAGGTATTTACAAAACCTTTGAAATTCTTCTACTACATTCGATGTCTGTGGTACAACAAATAATCATGAGATGATTCACACATTCGTATTAACAAAATAATGTGCTCATTTTGAAAATCGATGCATTTCGTCAAAAGCTATAAAACAAATTGTTAACAAAACTTTTCAAAGAAGGTCATGAATTTAATTTTACAGTGACCCACAAACGCTGAAATTTATAGTCACAAAGGCGCATTTGTGTTGGTTTAGTTTTAAGAGAACGCACGCAAAAAATGCGAAAAGGGGGAATCGCTAAGGATGTCAACCAAGGAATTATAACTGTTATCGATCAACAGCTTCCTTGGTATGGTTATAGCGAGAATCTAAATGAGCAAAAGCCTACGACGCCTCCGAATGGACACGGAAATAGAGGAATTTGTGGATGGGATAAAAGCTTTTCAATATCTTTGAACACAAAAGTTGGTCAATACGTACATGAAATATGCATCGCATTCATGTTCAAGACAATTGTGGATCATTATTATCTGCATTATTACGCCACGCCGCTGTCAATTTGACGTTCACAGCTACTGAAAGTGACATAATTTCATACTATAAGAATTTTATCAGAAAGTTGCAGTCGTATAGTGCAGTGTGGACTCTGGTAATCAGAACAATGGAACGCTGGCATGGTCGAGCTGCTCTTGTAACGAGTGCCTCAGTTGGCATTGGAAAAGCCATTGTCAACATGGTCTCAATGTTGTTGCATGTGCAAGACGTGTCGAGGCAGTGGAAGCAATAAAGAATGAGATCGACTCATCCAAGGAGGGAGTAGGTGAGTTAGTTGCAGTAAAGTGTGACGTTGGAAGGGAGGAAGAGATCCTAGCGATGTTCGAAGTGATCAAGGAGAAGTTTGGAGGAGTAGACGTGTGTATCAACAACGCTGGTTTCGGCAAGATGAACAAACTATGTGAAGGAAAAACTGAAGACTGGGCTGGTATGCTGAATGTAAACGTTTTGGGTCTATCGATCTGCACTCGGGAGGCGCTCAAATCGATGAAGGAGAGGAACATTGATGACGGACATGTCATTCATATCTCCAGCGTCGTTGCACATAAAGTGCTGGAAAACATCGGCATGTATTGTGCAACAAAACATGCCGTTAGAGCACTGACAGAAGGCCTACGACAAGAACTGCTAGCTGAGAAGTCTGGGATTCGAGTGACTGAGATTTGTCCAGGAGCTGTTAAGACAGAATTTGCAGATGTGCTCACAAATAATCCAGATCGAGCACAACAGTTTTATGCAGCAAGTAACTATCTGCGTGATTGTGACGTCTCAGACAGTGTTATCTATGCGATGTCGTCACCCAAACACGTCCAAGTACACGATGTTATCATATATCCTGTCCGCCAGGAGTCTGAATGATGGAATAATAGAAGAGTTTTACAGCTTCTCAATTATCTCTCTCTATATACTACTCTAGACGTGTGCAATCCTTCAAAATGTAATTTGAATAGATTTAAATGATTTGAATTTGTTCATTTCAGAATGAGGAGGATATATTCAAACACATGTAGGCTACTGTAAAACGCATGATTCTCGACAATGAGATCCAATTTATCGACATTTTTCCATCATCTTTGTTTTCTTTATGACATACATCATAATTGTTACAGACTTTAAATTCAAATCTCCTGTGCTTGGCCTGTGTGCGAGCTTTGCAATATCTGCAATCTTCGTAGATTTTGTGTTTGCATGGCAAATAAATTAAAATGTGTTTTTCTATTGCAGTATCTTCAAGCACTAAAAAGTCATTTCGAAATTTTTGATGTTTGATTCGGTGATTTCAAGGTAGCCCTTCATTTTTAAAATATTGTAGCATAATGTTCCACTAAGTTCGGATTAACTTTCTAATGTTAAAAACAACAATTCGCATCGTCTCAATTTCTTGACCGTCAGGGCGGAAGCCCAAGATACATGAAACGCGAAAGCTATGGACAATTCGAGTTTGTTGAGCGAAGGTCCTAAGTCAATCGTGTTTTGACAGTTTCATTCAACAGGAGAATTTGCACGATTGGACCAAGGAAAGGGAATAAAACTCGCGGTCGGGGCGTCTCGGCCATTCAATGTAGCTCCACACATGAAGCCCTCGAATTGAAATTGGGCGAGCGAGAGTGATGCGACACTTTGCTAGTACCACAAAGTAAAATTTAATTAAGAAAGAGAAGTTATGCACAACAGAAAATTTTACAGCACAACACATAGATCATGGCTTCTTTTATCCATCACAATATTTTCCGAAATCTGAATATGACGAAAAATTCATGTAAATGACCGCAAATCTGAAAGGATATTATATTTGCTGATATATAAGATTATATCAAAAAAATGCTTCTTTCCATCGCGAACTCTGATCAACTTCATTGGAATATCATTATTACAAAATTCTTTATATATGACGCATTTGTATGAAAGATGCTGGATAAAAACATTAGAATAGAGAGAAAGTGTCCTGATATAGAAATATTAAGCTTCGATTTATAAAGCGATTTTTATGCTTCTTTTCATTTCTAATAAGCAGCATCAGATTTTACCAAGATTATTTCTAAAATTCCGCCGTTCACAGGAACAGATGAACTTTGAAATCGGCATAATTGAAGACGTTAATCAAATATCATCCTCGAGTAAATCGAAGATCAAAGAACAACTTGATCCTATGGTTAACCGGCTTTATGCCCTCACTTCTGATTTTTTGACCTGAGACAGAAGTGTGACAACCTTCAGAGTAGTATTAATGCTAACTCTATGAATGGTATGGATGAAAATTAACTTAATTCTGAGAGAAGGTGATTTAGGCAGGCAGAAGGAAAATAACCTACTATTTTCTGGTATTCAGAAGGGAATAGATGGTAATTTAAACGAAATGAAATCAAAAGATGATGGGAAAGTAAAGCGTGTCTTGCGAAAGCTGAAGGTAGAGGTAGCTGAAGGTAGAGGAAAGCTGAAGGTACACGGGAAAAAAGTTGATGAGTATCGCTTTG